>CM035174.1:82107346-82412987 GCA_020205615.1 Panax quinquefolius | reverse complement strand
CTATGAAAAAAGCTGCAGGTGTGGATGTGGATTGATTACCTTGGTATGAAGGTTTTGTTACCTTGGTGTGAAGGTTTGGTTTTCAACTACACTATGAAAAAACTGAAGGTGTGGAGGTGGATTGGTTACCTTGGTATAACGGTTTGGTTACCTTGGTATGAAGGTTTGGTTACCAACTGCACTATGAAAAAACTGCAGGTGTGGAGGTAGATTGGTAACCTTGGTATGAAGGTTTGGTTACCTTAGTATGAATGTTTAGTTACCAATCTCTTCTATCAGTTGCTGATTTTGGATCAAATCCAATAATCAAGGTAAGTATTGGGACGAATATGTCAACACCGCCTACACTTCCAAATGCAGCTCCACATAATCCAATTACGGAACCGACAACAATTTGCCAATTAAATTTCATTTT
Source organism: Panax quinquefolius (assembly GCA_020205615.1). Lineage (NCBI taxonomy): Eukaryota > Viridiplantae > Streptophyta > Magnoliopsida > Apiales > Araliaceae > Panax > Panax quinquefolius. The sequence goes on along the minus strand of CM035174.1, from coordinate 82,412,572 downwards.
CGGCCAAACATGTTGGTAACCTGATTGATATGTCTAAACTTATTTCAAACAAATATAATATATACTAATATATAGAAAATTTGAAACTCTCATTTTAAGACCAAAAAAAATATTAATTATTAGTATATGTTATAGCCATCAGAGAACCACGAGGCATATTATAAGGGTAAGCTGCTGCATATATGGGTATCCAAATCGGCGTATCCAAACCTGCTGCATATAAAGGCAACCTGCTGCATATAAGGGTATCCAAACCTCTATTAGAGATTCATCGATTGATAGAAAAATAATAATAAAAATTCGACAACACCACGAGGCAGAGCCTCTACCCATTTGCCTCTCTCTCCTCCCGTAGTAGAACCAGCCGACGGAGCTCAACACAGTAAACCACTGCGGCCTCTGCCGGACAAATCGCCGCCACTTTGGTTTATAGTAGGAAAAAAGAGGATGAAGAAAAAAGAGAGAAATAGGAATAAAGATAAAAAATGGGTCGTGTTTGAATAAGAAAATAATAATTAACGGGAAGAGATAAGGGAGATAATCGTGGGCCGCGATTAAATGATACCCAAATGTATTAATTTTGTAAATAAATATGGAAAAATATATTACTTTTATAATTATTTTATCTATGCACCATTATTGTAATTATTTCTAAAAATGTATTAAAATATGTAATTAATCCTTAATTGTACGTATTTTGGTCTAATAAAATCAATGTGTTGGAATAAACAATAGCATCTTTGGTTAATGAAAGGGCCAATAGTTTAATTCTTATAAAGATAATAATTGGGCTTTTCAAAAGTCCAAAACGATAAGTATAGATATCTGGCCTTTGATATTTTTTAAAGAGATATATGCAAAAGCTTTTATGCAACACATTATACAAATGTCTAAGTCAACATGGGTTGAATGTATAGCAAGGCTATATTGGACGAGTCCAATCCATTTATAATTCAATATATAGGTACATTTTCAGATTCAATTATATGCCCAGTCCACTAATGTAAAGGAGCTTAATACTTTTGGATCAGACGGTTCAGATGAGCAGTTTATAAAAACAAGTTACATTTTATATAGTAGAGAGTTGAATTTGTATATTACGTGTATAACAATGATAATCTAAAATTTAACTCTTCCAATACTTTTATCTTGTGTATATATAGATTTTTCTTGTGGTCTCTTTCATTACCTCAAGTATTTCTTGGACTGAAAGAGGACTCATTCTATTAAGAAAACTTGAACTTGGTATGCTAAGACTAGAAAATATAAAATTCACATTCGAATCAACATTTACATCTAAGCAAATTTAGATGGAGTTGCTTAGAAACGTTGCTCTTTAATATTATTTCTAAGTAACAAAGATAAAAATCATAGATTGTCAAATGAGCGATGAAAAACCTAGCTAGAACACTTCTTAATTTATTTATTTTTCTTCAAAAAAAAATATATCATAATTTTGATTTCACCTTGAAAAGTGATCTGACAAACCCCTTTCCAAAAGTTATTTGAAGGACAAAATTAAGTTAGAAATAAATGCACATTCTTGTCAATATGTGCAATGAAATTATGAAATGATGTAAGTACGTACTGATGGATACATTTTTAGAAATGCATGGTCAGGCTCTTTTGGTGCTGCTTGTATGGTTATGTAGAGTCGTTACCAAAAGTGATCACATGGTCCTCATCTATTCTGTCTCTCGAGTCTCGACCTACAAATTTCATGGCTAGATCCGACAACAAATCCTCTACTATGCTAAAGGATGCAACAATTCATTTATATGTTGATTGGTGTTAGATTGTTATACATTGCTTAATTATACATGAGTATTGAGTTAGTTACTTAACAAAAATATCAGAGTTTTTAATAGGCAAGATTAATTTGACTCGTCACATATGCAGGGGGGGTTTATTTATTTGAGAGGGTTGAAAAGAAAAATGTATTTTTAAGCACAATTTTTTTTATTTCAGCACTAAACTATAATATAATTAATAAACATAGTACAATTCTTTATTGTGTATATAAATCTCTCCATTGTCCTATACATAAAATCATAGTACACTTGCTATGAACCCCAATAAAGGACTCAATTTTCACCATGAGCATTTTACTAGTAAGAATTATTAATTCTCTCATCAATCCATATTGTCAAGCTAAGAAACCTGAACCACTTCTTTCTCGTCTTCTTTAATTACTTTTTGTAAAATACATGCAATACATGCATCTTAATCTGCTCATTTCACCACATGCATTATAATCATGCAAATAATTATAAGTTTCCTTCAAAACTTCTTTGTCATCATCATCTCTCTCTCTCTCTCTCTCTCTCTCTCTCTCTCTCTCATTATCATAAAACTTTTGATTGAGTTCCCCTTTGAAACCCTAGCTAGGACCACTTCTTTTTTATCACGAGTCATCTTTGCTCATTTCACCACAACAGGATCATGTGGTAAGTTTACCTCAAGAAAACAAAAACGCATACATTCGCACTTTCATTCCTATAAAAGTTTTGTTTGTACACTCGAAAGTCATCTGACACACATGAATAGTTTGAATACTACTAATACTACTACTATTATATTATCCATTTATATCAAAAGTTCTTGGAAGGACAAATTAAAGTTAGCAATAAATGATATGTCTGATGGATGAATTGATTGATTGCATGTTGATTGATTATTGATATGATGGAAATGCACGAAGAGGGTCAATATCCTTTTCACCACCATCCGTTGTTGATATATCAAATCCGAAATATAATTCTCTCTGAAACAATTATTCTTTAATTTCTCTAAATACACATTTAACCACACAAATATTATATTAGCGACACAATAAAATTCGTCGCAATAACCGTATCATTGAGACCATCACTAAAAATAATATTTGTGTCATAAAATGTGTATTCGGAAAAATTAGAAAATATGTATATTAGAGAGGATGATAATCCATCAAATTTTACATGTAACAAATAATATAGAGATATAAATATATAGTCTGATGGTTACTTTCTTCATTAACAATTTATTTTGAGTTTAATTTAGTTTAACATATCATCAAAATAAATTATCATTCATGTGCAAGGCTCAGCAACCCACATACTTTAGTCATTGAATTAAAATTGTGCAAGTTTCTAACTCAAAATTACGCCACATTGACGCAGTAAATATAAAAAGTCCATATCAGATAAATAAGATTTAGAAACTCAGTATATGATGTTAAAAAATTAATTCACTAGTAATTGTCCGTGTCTGAAGGCACGGCGTAACGAAATCTTCCATCTTTGTTTCCGTTTTGACAATCCCACTTTCATTTTCTCTCTCTTCTCCTTTCTCACCCACCCCCCTTTCTCGCTAAAATCATTTAGAAAGAATCTGAACTGTCCTTGTGATTTCCCGCTCAAATAAATTAGAATGAATCTGAACCGTCCTAGTAATTGTCCGTGCCTGAAGGCACGACGTAACGAAAAATTAAATTAAAATTCAAAAAATACTACATTACCTAAAGATTTTTTGCAACCTAAAATAACTTACAAAATCTAAACATGTCTACAAAATTTACAAATCATCAATAACAATTTTCATAATTCAATACACCACCACAATAACAATTATTATTATTATTATTATTATTATTATTATTATTATTATTATTGTTGTTGTTGTTGTTGTTGTTGTTGTTGTTGTTGTTGGTATTGTTTTTATTATTATTGTTGTTGTTGTTGTTATTGTTTTATTTATTATTATTATTGTTGTTGTTGTTGTTGTTGTTGTTGTTGTTATTATTATTATTATTATTATTATTATTATTACTATTATCATAATTATTATTATAATTATTACTATTATTATTATTAATAATATTACTTTTATAGTTATAATAATAATAATAATAATAATAATTATTATTATTATAATAATTACAATTATTATAATTATAATTATTTTTGTTATTATTATTATTGTTATTATTATTGTCATTATTGTTGTTATTATTATTACTATTATCATAATTATTTTTATAATTATTAATATTATTATTATTGTTGTAATTAATATTACTATTATAATTATAATTATTATAATTACTATAATAATAATAATTTTTATTATTACTATTACAATTACTATTATTATAATAATTATTATTATTACTATTATTATTATTATTACTATTATTATTAGCCGGAGAAGAAGCTTTCAGCTTCCTTCTTCTAGTTAGATGAAGACAAAGTCCTTCATACTTCGATCTTCTCTCAAACATTTAGATCTAGGATATACTGTAATCCTTCCTCAAATGTTTACTATTATTATTATTATTACTATTATTATTAATTATTATTATTATAATTATTACTATTATTATAATTATTATAATTATTTCTAGAATTATAATTAGTATTATTATTATATTATTATTAATATTAATATCATATTTATAATAGTATTATAATTATTATTACTAGTATTATAAATGCAATTACTATTATTATAATTACAATTATTATTATAATTATTACTATTATTATTAATATTACTATTATAGTTATAATAACTATAATTATAATTATTGTTGTTATTATTATTGTTATTATAATTATTATTATTATTATTGTCATTATTTTTTATTATTATTGTTATTATTATTACTATTATCATAATTATTATTATAATTAGTACTCTTATTATTATTATTATTATTATTATTATTAATATTACTATTGTAATTATAATAATTATTAATATTATTATTATAATAATAAATATAATAATTATTATAATAATTTTATTATTACAATTACTATTATTATAATAATAATTATTATTATTACTATTATTATAATTATATTATAATTATAATAATATTATAATTATTATAATTATTATTACTACTATTATAATTACAATTACAATTATTATAATTACAATTATTATTTTTATAATTATTATTACTATTACTATTACTATTATTATATTTATTATAATAATTACTATTATTATTATTATTATTATTATTATTGTTATTATAATAATTATTATTGTTATTATTATTATTATTATTATAGTTATTGTAACAATAATTATTTTTATAATTATTACTATTATTATTATTATTATTATTAGTATTATTATAAATATTATTATTATTATTAATACTATTATAATAATAAAATAATAATTATTATTATTATTAGTATTATTATTATAATAGTAGTAATTATTATAATTTTTACTTTTTTATTACTTTTATAATTATTATTATCATTATTGGTATTATTATTGTTATTTAATTTGGGCGGAAATTTTTAGTGTGATATGAAATGTGAGCATTTAGATTATGTTAGAAGAATTGAGATAAAATCTGAACTGTTATTGTGCTTTGTCAAATGAAAGATTCAAAATAGATTTTGTTTTATTATATAAATTAAAAGTCAATTAATTTTGAGGTAGAAATATTAACCATTTCTATTATTAGTAATGACCAATCAAATCCATCCCGACGACTATAATAGATCAGTAATCAGTTAGGCTCGTAGGCGGGCTACGGGGCTAGCTTTGGGTAATAATTTTAGGGAATCAATCATATACCATATGAGAGGTAATGCATGCATGCGATTCAAGTATTAATGGTAGACTGGATGTGATTTAATGTTTTACCTGTAGATAGATAATAGTTACAACGATTCCATTTGTCCCCCAAAATTATACGAATAGGGCATAATTTTATTTTATTTTTCGGTGAGGATAGATATGGAGCATGAAAATAAATTTCACCAAATATATAAGATATAATCCCATTAAACGATATATATATATATATATATATATATATATATATATATATATATATATATATATATATCCAAGTCTCATCTAAAAATATTTGAGATATACTTTATTGTACACAAAACTTAAGCTTATCACCAAATCCAATATCTGTTCTTAGTAAGGGCGAATTATTTTGGGTTGAAAATTGAAGTGATGCATTGAAACTTAGCAAGTTAAATAGTGAAAGATTAAATATATTATACACCATGTGTTTAATTCTTTTTAGAGTAGTGATAGTTTAAGTTTTTTTGCCCCCTCTAAGTTGAACTTCTTTTATAAATTTGTCCACTTAAATTTATTAAATTTTATGTATACCACTATCTCTCTCTCTCTCTCTCTCTCTCTCTCTCTATATATATATATATATATATATATATATATATATATATATATATTTAATCCATGGCGTCCAGTTCTTTGGAAAAAATCACTAAATGACAGACAACAAATAGAATTTGGAGACAATTAAAAAGGAATATGTCTCATTTAATTGTCCAAATCGCCATCTATCAGAATGATTTACTTATTCATATTAATAGTTTGTAATATTATTAATACTTTTATATTAATATTTTTTAATATTAGTATTTATAATATTAATAATAATATTTTGTAATATTATTAATACTTATATTAATATTTTTTAATATTGGTATTAATAATAGTAATAATTAATATGAATATGAATATTAATACTAATAGTACTATTATTCTTATTAATATAAATATTGATATTATTAATATTACTAACTAATATTTCATTGTAATTTAAGCTTTTAATTTTTGTCCAGTTCAATTTGAAACTCGACCAAGATTCATATGAATAGATTGACTATGAAAAAAAAGTAAGCAGAGCAGAATTGAATCCAAGATATTCTAAGAATAATATAAATTAGTTAGTCATATTAATATTATAAATACTAAATATTATTAATACTAATATTACAAAATATTAATATAAGTATTAATAATATTACAAATTATTATTAATATAAATATTATAATAGTATTAATAATATTACAAACTATTAATATGAATAATAACAGCCGCTACAGCTTATAGCGGCTGGGACAATTAAAATGTGACATATCCATTTTTAATTATCTCAGTCGCTAAAAGTTTTTGTGTCATGACTTTTTTGGTTACTCCTAACAACTGATTATCATGAATACGAATCACATATATATATATATAGGAGTTCTTCCATAAAGGATTCTTATGAGTCTTATCAACACACCCTTTTTGAGCTTGTTGATAAACTTATTGGAAGGTGAGATTGAAACATAAATATACCAAGTAGTAAGAGAACCTACCAAGCTTTTATTTTAATATGAGGACCCCACCATAGTCAACATGTTGTCGGTTTGTTTAACTAAAACGAATTTTTAATATTAAATAATACGTAGAAGTGCGACAACATAGCAACATATAAAAAAAAAAAAAAAATCTAAAATCATAATGAGCTCTTACTACATAAAAAAAAAAATGTTTTTAACAAATGTTTTTATAACAAATGTTTTATAAAAAATAATTTATAACAAATGTTTTATAACAAATATTTTATAACATATTTTATAACAAAATAAAAACATTTGTTATAAAATATTTGTTTTTATAAAACATTTTATTTTATTTTTATTTTTATTTTCAGTGGAGCTGAGACTTATGCTAGCCATCCACCCTCACCCCACCCACCCATCCACTCTCACCCCACCCACGCCCCACCCATCCCCACCCCCGCCTCGCCCTCCCACCCATCACCCACAAAAAATATTATGTGATTATGTATACACCCCTACCCCCACCCAAAGACCCCATTCACCCACCCCCACTCACCCCTACCCCACCCCCCACCCCCACTCCACGCCACCCCACCCACCCTAACCCACCCCCACCCCACCCCACCCCACCCCACCCCACAAAAAAAATATTATGTGATTATGTACACACCCCACTCACCCCCACACCCACACCCACAAAAAAAATATTAAGTGATTATGTATACACCCCCTACCTCCACCCACCCCACCCACCCCACCCCACCCCACCCCACCCCACACCCACCCCCACCCCACCCCTACCCCTATTCCCTACCCCCCCCACCCCACCCACCCACCCACCCCACCCCCACCCCCACCCCCACCCAAAAAATATTATGTGATTATGTATACACCCCTTACCATCACCCCATCCCACCCCATCCACCACCCACCCCACCCACCCCTACCCCTACTTCACCCCTACCCTCCACACACCCCACCCCACCCCCACCCCCACCACTCCCCAAAAAATTAATATTAAGCGATTATGTATTCAACTCCCACCCTCTACCTCTATCCCTACCCCCTACCCCTACCCACCCCTTATATCCGCCTTTTCTATCTATAGTATATATTAATTTTATTTTTTAAAAATTTTGTTTAAAAGTCAAAACATCTTAAAATGGTTAATATGGTTAATATAGTTTTTAACCATAACCATATGGTTCCAACCCACATTATCCATATTAAAAATGGTTAATATGATTTTAGTTCTTAAATGGTTGGTTAACCATATTTTGAAAACTAAAACCAACTCATAATCATATTTTGTCAGGTCTAGTCATTACAAACCATAATCTTTTGTAATGTGCTTAGTGTAAAACCCACACATCTAAATTTTTTGAGTTGATCTGTAAACAATAAATTTGAAACAAGATAGTCGACAGATTTATTATAATTATCCCCATCAAAATATTGTTACATAAATGCATGCTAAATATTTTTCTTTTCCTTGATTACACTAACTATATCAATCACATGCACTTGTCTTTCAAACAACCACCCCCATATCTAGGTCGAAATCGACATTCATCAAGGACCACCGGTTCACCCGTTGGCCGTCCATGGACGCCGCAAATCTGTGGCCCTCTCCTATAAATTTCTCTCACTATATCTATATATGTATCTATATCTATATGTTAACATATGAGTGAATACCTTGTCTTAATATTAATAGCCTTTTTCATAGAACTCCGTACGATAGTCAAATGAAAGGTAGGTATCGCATCCACATCAGTCTGACACGTGTCCCTCTCTAACTTGGTCGACATTGATCATCTTTGTACAATCCCTATGATGTGGTACCCAATGGTTGGGGACCAACTGGGGGGCATGAGTACGTTATAGCTGGGTAGTCTATTTATTTGGACAAGCAAAGTCGTAGTTTTGACCAAAGGAAAGAAAAAAAATCCCTCTGTTTTTTTTAAGTCAATAAAATAAAATGAGGATTTGACATAACCAAAAAGATAAAATATGCCGACAGAATTTTCCTTTATTTTTTCTGTTCTTATTTTGATAATACAAAAATCCCAAGTTTTTTTAAAGATAAATGTAGCGAATTTTATTTTTCATTGGTTAATTTTTTTGTGCCTAAAAAGATAATTTTATAAATCCTTAGGTTTATATATTTGTTAATTAAAAGGTTACTTTTGTTATCTCATAATATATAGTATTATTTAATAATGCATATAAATATAATAATAATAAATTATACAGAAACATAAATAACTTGTAAAATGATGAATATAAATCCAAGTCCTTTGAATTCATAAAAGTCTCCTTAAAGTAAATTTATTCCTCACAAAAATCTTAATGGTTAATTGAATAATTCTTACCAAGATAAAAGCAGTTCGATTCTTAATTAGTAGCATTACAAAATTAAGAATTCATTGAACGCAGATTCTATGTTATGTACTTTCGAACTTTACTATTAATAATAATGATGCATGAAAGTGGTGCGTGAATACACTTACCCGAAAAACGGGAAAAGATTTGTAGAATCGGAAAACACCTTTGAATCTGGGAAGGAACTAAATTTGTAGAAAGCGGGATTCTTGCGAGAAGCAGGCAGGGAATTGCGAAGGGAATGGGAATTCTATTGAAGTGCGAACGAGAAAGGTTCTTTGCTAAACGGAGCGGAAATTTTACGCAAAAGCGGGGAGGAAATTTTCTGCAAAAACGAGAGAGAAGAGCGGAAAATTATATTTCTCGAAATCGCCCCACATCATTCATTTATAGAAAAATTAGGTAATATGTAACCGTCAAATCAAAATGACGTAGTATTGTGATGATAAAAAATATATATCACGAACCCGCCCGTCACGACCACGACTTCTACGAAAGTCGATTTTTCTTATTCAAATCCCATTTCCAACAATCCCCACATGAATGTAAAATTGGCTTTACAATATGCAAAATATGTTATGAATATCACGGACACTAGTTCGAGTACATAAGAAAAGATATTTCATCGGGTTAAGTAGCTTTAGTGGCTTTGAACTTGCCTTAGTAAAATCTATCTGATTTACTTGGCTAATCGATGAACTTGATGTCTTTGAATTGTCGACATTTTGTAAAAACGAAGACAATAAATTCACAAAATATCTCTTGAGACATAGTTGGTTCTCACGTTTGTGTTCATTTTGGCCTTGAAACACCTCTTGGTTTCGTGAGTATATTAGAGAATTCACCTTGAAAATTCTCACTCACATAAGTGGCCCCCTTCTTACTCACGTGGGTGACTTCTATCAAGAGTATCCTGCAATACCCCCACTTGAACATATTTCAAGATATAAAAGTCATTAAAAGCGTAACTTATCCCGATTCTCATGGCGGATGTGCCTTTGTTTATAATAGGAATGGTTAGGAGTAAATATCTCCTCGGTGCTTTATTGAGTACTACATAGTTCGGTTTGCCCATTGAACTAGATCTTGGGATCTCCAAATAGGTTGGGTTGCCACTATGATGACTCTTATTTAAACAATGAGGCTTTAAACCCATTTCCTCGATGATTTTTCCACTTGCTTCTCTTGTTAAACCTTTCGTAAAGCGGATCCATGATATTATCTTTTGACTTTACATAGTCAATTGAGATAATTCCATTTGAGAGCAATTGTCTAACGGTATTATGTCTTCGTCTTATATGACGTGACTTGCCATTATATAAATGACTCTGTGCTCTTCCAATCGCTGATTGGCTATCACAATGTATACATATAGCTGGCACAGGTCTTGACCAATTTGGAATATCCTCTAAAAAATTACGAAGCCATTCAGCTTCTTCTCCAGCTTTGTCTAACGTAATGAATTTTGATTCCATTGTAGACCTAGCAATACACGTTTGTTTTGAGGATTTCCAAGATACCGCTGCACCTCCAAGGGTAAAGACATATCCACTTGTGGATTTTGAGTCTTTATTATCAGATATCCAATTAGCATCGCTATATCCTTCCAATACTGCTGGATATCTTGTATAGTGCAGTCCATATTTTTTAGTATGTTTTAAATATCCTAAAAATCTCAAAATTGCTTTCCAGTGATCTTTACCTGGATTACTTGTATACCTACTTAGCTTACTTACCGAATAAGCTATATCTGGTCTAGTACAGTTCATGACATACATTAAACTGCCTATTATACGAGAATATTCTAGTTGAGATATGCTATCACCTTCATTTTTAGCTAAATAAAGATTTATATCAACTGGGGTCTTATTTAGAATTATATTATACTTGTTAAAATTTTCAAGTATTTTTTCAATGTAATGAGCTTGAGATAATATAATTCCATCAGATGTTCTAGAAATCTTAATTCCTAGTATTATATCAGCAACCCCCAAGTCTTTCATGTCAAACCTATTTGACAACATACGTTTAATAGAGTTGATAACTTCATTGTTGCTACCCATGATTAACATATCATCCACATAAAGACAAACAATGACATATTCCTTTTGAGTGCTTTTGACATAAACACATTTGTCACACTCATTAATTTTAAATCCATTTGATAACAAAACATTATCAAATTTCTCATGCCATTGTTTTGGTGTTTGTTTTAATCTATACAAGGATTTAACAAGTTTGCATACTTTCCTCTTTTGTCCAGGAGCTATGAAACCTTCAGGTTGTTCTATATATATTTCTTCATCTAATTCACCATTTAAGAATGCAGTCTTTACATCCATTTGATGTATTTCAAGTCCATTTAAAGATGCTATTGCTATTAGCATTTGAACACTCTTTATTATATTTTGAGTTATCACTGATCCAAAGGTCTTTTGTTTGAATTGATTATTATTTCCATTATATAAAAATATTCTCAAAAATGGTTCTTGATTCATGTATTATTATATTAAATGATGTTTTGATGAATTATTTAAGGGTTATATGTATTATTATATAGTTGATTATGAGTTATAATATTATAGTTGATATGCATGAGATATGGGTATGAAACTATTATTGTTGATTTCTTCCGTTGGTAGTTGGAATATGTTCAAAATCGGTTGATTTGAATTAATATTATGGAAGATTTGATTTGGAGGATATCAAGAAAGATTTGGATTGGAGCTTATTAAGGTATGTTGGTATAACAGATATTATGGTCCTTAAGGTATGCTAGGCCAAATTGGATCATCTGTTTCATCAGTATAGCTCGTGGGTAATAAGTTAATTAAGGAGTGTGTCTTGCTTAGTGGAGCCCACATTAGTTATTGATATTTTGGTATCTTATTTTGAAAAGGAGTCCTACCAAGCTATCATCCTTATTTATCTCCTTTGCATTGTCTAACTCAGTTGATTGGGTGTAGAATTTCACTCCTTGATTTCAGCTCTTCAAAATCAAATAACTGGTGCATATCTGCTTATTATCTTTCTGTTGATTCAAAATTGCCGAAATTATGGAGAGGCTACAAACGAGACCGAGAAATCTTAGCCATCTTATGTGTATAGCCTTTGCTTTCTCTTGCATATATATATCTCTCCTCTCTTGGTATTAAGGACACGAACTACCAAAGAATCAAATTGAGAGAATACATCAGAGCTTACAAATTGTTTTAGTCCAGACTTATATTCTTATATAGCATATTCTTTTGTCTTTGAAATTTCTTTTCCTTGTAAACCAAAGTAAGCATAGTTTTTGCTTGAGATATTACTGCTTTAAGTAGTCTCTGCTCATAGAAAGGCTTCAAGGGTCTCGGAGGTGAGAAGAGGTGCAGTGGTGTACATGTTGCAGAGGTGCAAACCAGGGGCATAGGTGTCCAACATCAGTGTTGAGGCTTCTTTGTAACAGGGAGTAATTTATGTATTGAGTTTTAAATAGCAATAAAAGAGTCTCCAATCCTAGTTGGGATTGGGCGTGGATTAGGCCACTAGATAGAGGATAGGGGTTTGAACCACGTAAAAATCTCAGTGTTTTACGTTTACGCACTTTTACTTTCTATTGGCTTAAAGTTCTGTGTTCAGTTTTATACCATTTTATAAATTCACTAATCTAGACACCAAAAAGCATGTGCACAAGTCATGCGAATTGATCCTATAGCGAAAATTTACAAAAGTTATCACTTGTACATATCACTTTAAGTATAAACACCTATTCACCCCCTCTACTGTGTGTGCGTATTCTTGAATTACATTTGGTATCGAGCAAGGCTCTACTAATATTGATCATTGCAGTCGTAGGGGAAGATCCTATGGCACACCTAAACTTTCAAGAAGGTCACCCCACAAGTAGGCCCACCACTGTTGCTTTCGGAAGTGAGAACTTTAATTTTGGAAGTTCGGGATGAAGATCTATCTGAACCGCGACCCATGGGAATGGTGGGTAGTCGAACATGGACCACCGTTCATGACATGATGATGGCAAGCCAAAAAATCTCATGGAAATGGACTCAAATGAATCGTATATGATGTCTTATAATTCCAAGGCCATGAATACACTCTTAAGTGGCATGGTTCAGTCAGAGATAGATAAGGTCTTGTCTTGTACTACGGCTAAGGAAATTTGGGACACAGTCATCATGAGCCACGAGGGTACTACTAAAGTGAAGGAGGTCAAGCTGAGCATGCTAATGCATGAATACAAGCTATTCAAATTGGAGAAAAATGAATCAATTAGAGATGCCCAAACAAGATTCCTTACTCTAATGAATTCTCTAAACATGCTCGGACGAAAGATTGATCAAAAGGAAATCAACCGAAAGCTTCTTAGAGTCATGCCAAAGCGATTCGCACCAAAAGTTACAACACTTCAAGACTCGGCCACAATCAGCACAATGGAAACTCTTACCTTATTTGGAGAACTTGAAGAGTTTGAAAACCAACTAAAATTGTATGATGAAGAAGATGAGGCACCTAAGAAGAAGACCTTGGCTCTACAAGCTGAAAGCTACATAGAAGGCTATGATGAAGATTCGGATGAAGAAATAGCATTAATGACCAGAAAATTGAGGGAGCTGATCCGAAAGAAGAATAAATCAAAATTACCAACAAAAGCCTTCAACAACAAGAAAGATTTCAAGCAAAAAGCCTCAAGAGGAAACTGTTTGAATGTGGAAGGCCTGGACACTTCAAAAGAGATTGCTTCCAACTAAAAAGAAAGAACAAAGCAAATGGTTCAAAAGGGAAGGCTCTAATGACATGGAGTGATGATGAATCTGATCATGAAGATCAAGAAGAAGAAACTGCTCAACTGTGCTTCACCGGAATACACAATGAGGAAACATCCGAGGTAAGTCCGAACTTGGAGAAATTACTATTTCGACTATCTTTGTTTTAAAAATGAAAACCTTCGTATGAAAGAAAAATGCTCACTTGAAAAGTTGGATAAATGACTTAATGAAGGAAGTAGAAACTTTAATTGAGGAAAAACAAGAAATAGTTAAAGATTGCTCATCATGTGAAGTATCTCGGTTAATGCTAAAATTGGATATTTAGATAATTATAATAAAATTTTATATAATCGTGCAAACAAATTAAATGAAGAAAATAATAGCCTTAAAAAGGAAAATGATGATTTAAAAGAAAACTTGAAAATGAGAGATACTTGTATAGATGCTTTTAATGATGGAAAAATAATAAACATGCAAAGTAACAATGGGGAAGAAATAATATCTTTGAAAAAGGATCTTGCAAAATTTGTTCAAGGAGAAGAAAATTTAAATATAATGTTGGGTGCTCAAAGGTCAAGCTTAGATAAACAAGGAATTGGATATAATCCTGTTAAAAACATAAAAAGCACGACTAATAAAATTATAGTAATAAATAACAAACCAAGGAACAAGCCTCTTTATTGCTCACCTTATGTTACTTGCAGAAAATGTGGTTTAAAAGGACATTTTGATACAAACTGTAGTAAAATTAAAATAAAACAAGTTTGGGTAAAGAAAGGAGATTTGATTGCTACTAACAAAATTGAACCCAAACAGATTTGGGTACCAAAACGATGAGTTACTTCTTTGCCTTGTAGGTATGCTTAAAAGCTAAAGTACCATCACATAAATGGGTACTTGACAGTGGATGTTCTAGACACATGACGGGTGATAGAACTAAATTTACTTCACTTGTTGCAAAGAAAGGAGGCACGATTAATTTTGGAGATGACACCACATGCCAAATCATCGGTAAAGGTAAAATTGGTAATGGTAAGGTTTACATTGACAATGTCCATCATGTTGAAGGGTTAAAATATAATTTAATTAGTGTAAGTCAACTAATGGATAGTGGTCATAAAGTTATTTTTGAAAAAGATAAATGTGTTATTATACATGCCTCCCATAATGTTCCTTTAGTAGCTAACAGAGAAGGTAATATATATACTATAAATTTTGAAAATCAAAATGAGGATATCTGTTTAGTTGCTATTCAAGATCAAACTATTCTATGGCATCGAAGGTTGGGGCATGTGCATATGGAATTGATTAACAAGTTAGTTACAAAGAACCTTGTTAAAGGTTTACCAAAGCTAAAATATGAAAAGACAGGTATTTGTGATGCATGTCAGTTAGGTAAACAAGCAAGAAATTCCTTTACCAGCAAAAATCAGGTATCAACTTCTTTACCTCTTAAATTATTGCATCTTGATTTATTTGGACCCGAGAGATATGCTAGCCTAGGAAATAATCATTATGCCTTTGTTATTGTTGATGATTTTTCAAGATTTACATGGGTTTTATTTTGAAAAACTAAAGATCAAGCTTTTGCGAAATTTGAAAAGCTTATAAAGAATGTTGAAACAAAACACAACCTCAAGCTAATTGGTATACTGAGTGACCACGGTGACCACGGTGGAGAATTTGGAAAAGACTTTATACCATATTGCGAGTGAGAAAGGTGTTACACACATGAGTTTTCTCGCACAAGAACGCCTCAACAAAATGGTGTGGTGGAACGTAAAAATCGTACTCTTCTTGAAAACCGACAAGAACTTTACTACATGAAAGTAAATTGCCTAAAAGTTTTTGGGCGGAGGTCATGTAATCTTGCATGTTACATTTTAAATAGAGTACTAATTAGACCCATCCTAATGAAAACACCATATGAGTTGCTTAACAACAGGATTCCAAATATTAATTATTTTAAAGTGTTCGGTGCTAAATGTTTCATTCTAAACACTAATAATAATCTTGGAAAATTTGATGCAAAATCAACCGAAGCTATTTTTCTTGGTTATTCGATGCATAGTAAAGCTTACAGGGTTTATAATCTTGATAAATTTAAAGTTGAAGAATATGTGCATGTTGTATTTGATGAATCTAACCGTGTCTATCAAAAGAAGAAAATAAAAGTTCTGCGAGAAAAGACATTACGATTAGTAAGCAGACAACTCGTCCGAATAACCTCAAATAAAATGCATCGGAAGGAAAGTCGATGAACGTGGAAAGCAAACAAATGAAACTAGACAAAATTGAGTCATCTACACCTGGGTTGAAAACTTCGGACATCTGACGCCTCACGGTCGAACGAAATTAACCCGTCTGCATTAGAAGAAGAATTAGATGATCAGTTTGAAGCAGAGCTTGACGTTGTAGAACTGAACACAAGAGCAAATGATCGCAATGAAGGCTTCCTATGCCATCTAGAATAGTGAGAAATCATCCACCAAATTTGATCATAGGTGATCCTGACACTTGGATGAACACAAGAAGGAAAGCAAGGAATTATTGTGCATTCTCCGCATTCCTTTCTCAAATAGAACCAAAGAGTGCCAAGGAAGCAATCCAAGATGAAAATTGGTCTATTGCCATGCAGGAAGAATTAAACCAATTCGAAAGGTGTCAGGTATGGGATCTTGTCAAACCTCCTAAAGATGCTTCTATAATTGGTACAAAATGGATTTTCAAAAATAAACTTGATGAAAATGGCATAATTACTAGAAATAAGGCTAGATTGGTAGCTCAAGGCTATAATCAACAAGAAGGTATAGATTATGAAGAAACTTTTTCCCCTGTTGCAAGGTTGGAAGCCATACGAATTTTGTTAGCCTATGCATGTTTTAGACAATTTAAATTATATCAAATGGATGTGAAAAGTGCATTTTTAAATGGCTATTTAAATGAGGAAGTGTATGTCAAGCAACCTCCAGGATTTAAACATGAAAAATATCCACATCATGTGTATAAATTGAAAAAGGCTTTGTATGGATTAAAACAAGCTCCAAGAGCTTGGTATGAAAGATTAAGTAAGTTTTTATTAGACAATGGTTTTAATCTTGGTAAAATTGATTCCACTCTTTTTAGTAAAACCAAAAATAAGGACTTATTAATTGTTCAAATTTATGTGGATGATATCATATTTGGAGCTACTACTAACTCTTTGTGTGAGTGATTTTCCCAATGTATGCATAATGAGTTTGATATGAGCCTTATGGGCGTATTAAATTATTTCTTGGGGCTTCAAATCAAACAATCAAATGAATGGATTCACATTCACCAATCCAAGTATGTGAAGGAACTATTGAAGAGATTTGGATTCGAATATACTAAACCAAAGTCAACACCAATGAGTACTACTATCAAGCTTACTGCAGATACTACAGGTAATGATGTTGACGTGACAATGTATCGAGGTATGATTGGTTGTTTATTATACCTAACTGCATCAAGACCAGATATTATGTATAGTGTATGCCTTTGTGTTAGATTTCAAGCTCAACCGAAAGAATCTCATCTTACAGCGGTAAAACTAATATTTAAATACTTGGCTGGCACAATGAATTTAGTCTTATACTATCCTATATCTCAAAGTTTCGAACTAATTGGATACTCAGATGCAGATTATGCAGGGTGCCAAGTTGATAGAAAAAGCACAAGTAGTGCTTGTGAATTTTTAGGTCAAAGCCTTGTAGCTTGGCACAGCAAGAAACAAACATTTGTTGCCTTGTCTACTACGAAAGGTGAATGTTTGGCGGCAGGTAGTTGTTGTTCACAAATTCTGTGGATGATACAAACATTAAATGATTTAAATGTTATTTGTGAAAATGTGCCTATTATGTGTGACAATACTAGTGCTATTGATATCTCTAAAAATCCTGTGCTTCATTCTCATACTAAGCATATTGAAGTGAGACATCATTTTTGAAGAGATAATGTTGCTAAAGGATTAATAAAGTTAGTATTTGTCCCTACTGAACATCAATTGGCTGACATTTTTACAAAACCTTTAAGTGAGGAACGTTTTTGTACCTTGAGAAGAGAACTTGGAATCTCATGCATAGCTTAATTATCATACTTTTATGCCTTTAGAAATAAAAATAAAAAAAAAATATAAATATATATATATATATATATATAATTATAAATACAAACTATATATATATATATATATATATATATCTTCTAGACATTTTTTTTACATATGTAAATCTTTTATTTATTGTGAATTTCATTATATGTTTAACTGCCATATGTGAAAATATATGTGACATATTATCTCTTAAAAATTTATATATATGGTAAGGAGGGGCTATATTGGGTTTTTAGCCTAAATAGTTTGAGCGCTAATTGGGTATATCAAAGGACTCTTCTCGGTTTTCTTAACATCGAGATAATTTCTCTCTCACAAATTTCTCTCTTGTCTTCTTCATCTCCATCTTTCCTCTTACACTTTAGGGTTCTCAAAGAGTTGGCAATGGCTAAAACTCGTGGCGGTCATGTGGTCAATTATGCGGTAGGAAGTGATTCCAAGCAAGCGAAGGGTATCTCACCTCACTCCTCACGACGGCCAGCGCTCGAATCGATTCTCCACCGTCGATCAACTGATTTGGGGGTTCTCTTTGAATCATTTGAAAGGAAATCCACCCAGCCCCATCCTCATTCCCCATTCCTCCTCCTCGGACCATATGATTTCCTCGCCTTCTCAAACACATGGTACTCCCCTAATTTTTACTTCATCTCATTATGCTCTACGATTTCAAGATATTATGCTCAATAAAAAAGCGATTGTGTTTGGAAAATCGATTGATCATGCCTATTCCAACAAATTGGGGTCATGACTTTATTTAAAAAAGTGAACCTCTCTGCTATGTTGAGTCCACCCAAATCTGCCTATCCCACTTTCATTAAACAATTTTTTTAGAATATGTCTGTTAACAATGATGTTATAAAAACTTTTGTGAAAAACAAAACACTGGTCTTTGATTCTACTGTTCTGGGCTCTATTCTTAATATTCCACGTTCTGGATTCTGTCCTTTCACCTTTAAGGGACCCCTAGAATTTGAAAATTTAACCGTCCTTGAATAGTTACGAATTGTGAAAGAGTGTTCCTCGGCTGAATTTATTGGCTTACCCACTGTAGTGGAAACTACCCCCTTGAATAATGTCCTTCATAAACTCATTCGTGCAAATTTGGTTCCTAGGAATGGGGGTCGTTCCAATATGACATATCAAGATTTGATTCTTTCTACCTTAATACTCTATAGAACAAAGTTTAATTTTGCGTTGCTTATGATTAAGCACATGGAGAGTTATTTGACAAATAAAACGAATTGCTTCCCTTATGGGGGTTTTCTTACCAAAATTCTTTCCCACTTTGGTATTTCGTTTGTCAATGAAGATGTCGTCAAAGTTTCTGATGTGATTGATAAATATATCCTGTCTCAATCCAAGTTGACTGTGAATTCTGCTGGAACATTATGTTGGGAAGTTGAGAAGGTTCCTACTTCAACTCCACCATCTCCACTCTTCTCCTATTCCTAATTCTACTGTACCAGATTCTACTGATCTTCCTCCTCCTGCCACTGCTCAAAATTCTACTCTTTTTCAACTTATCCACGATATGGGCACTCGTTTGGACTCAGCCTTTCAAACAGTCTCCAATCAAATTCAAGAGTTGAACGCCAAGGTTTATTATGTCTCCGGACGGATGGAAGTGCTGATCTCCCATCACAACGACTATGTGCTTAAAATTAAAGATTTTGACAAGAAACTGGATGATATTCTCTATGAACCTGCTACAGATCCAACTGCCTGACTCCCATCTTTTTTATAATGCCAATGGGGGAGAAGTATAAGGGATAAGAGTAAATGTGGTATATCTGTGGTTTTTTTGGATATTGCTTTGCTTTGGATACATTAGACTATGCTACTAATGATGTTATTGATTTCTAACTATTTTATTTGGGATATGATATCTATGTGATGCATGGGCTTATTTATTTAGATATTATATGTCTCCTATTTGTTATTTGTTTCCCTATCTGTTATGGAAATATTATATGCATAAATTTAGGGGGAGCTTAAATTTAGGGGGAGCATATGTGGTTAAAGTAGTGCATAAATTGTCATCATCAAAAAGGGGGAGAATGTTAGTTTTTGAGTATATGATGTTTTGATTGATGACCAATTTAAGTGTGCATGGTTCATGATGTATTATTATATTAAATGTGCATGAATTATGGGTTATAATATTATAGTTGATATGCATGAGACATGGGTATTTCATGAACTATTATTGCTGATTTCTTCCCGTTGGTAGTTGGAATATGTTAAAAATCAGTTCAGATTTGAATTAATATTATGGAAGATTTGATTTGGAGGATATCAAGAAAGATTTGGATTGGAGCTTATTAAGGTATGTTGGTATAACAGATATTATGGTCCTTAAGGTATGCTAGGCCAAATTGGATCCTCTGTTTCATCAAGATATAGCTAAATGGGTAATAAGTTAATTAAGGAGTGTGTCTTGCTTAGTGGAGCCCACATTAGTTATTGATATTTTGGTATCTTATTTTGAAAAGGAGTCCTACTAAAGCTATCATCCTTATTTATCTCCTTTGCTTTCTTGTCTAACTTTCAGTTGATTGGGTGTAGAATTTCACTCCTTGATTTGACTCTTCAAAATCAAATAAGCTGGTGCATATCTGCTTATTATCTTTCTGTTGATTCAAAGTTGCTTAAAATTATGGAGAGGCTACAAACGGGACCGAAAATCTTAGCCATCTTATGTTATAGTCGTTGCTTCTCTTGCAATATATATATCTCTCTCTCTTCTACATTTATGGACACGAACTACCAAAGAATCAAATTGAGAGAATACATCAGAGCTTACAAATTGTTTTAGTCCAGCCTTATATTCTTATATAGCATATTCTTTTGTGATGGAAATTTCTTTTCCTTGTAAACCGAAAGTAAGCATAGTTTTTGCTTGAGATTTTCTGTTTTAAGTAGTCTGTTCATAGAAGGCTTCAAGGGTCTCAGAGGTGAGAAGAGGTGCAGTGGTGTACATGTTGCGAGAGGTGCAAACCAGGGGCATAGGTGTCCAACATCGGTGTTGAGGCTTCTTTTTGTAACGAGGAGTAATTTATGTATTGAGTTTTAAATAGCAATAAAAGAGTCTCCAATCCTAGTTGGGATTGGACGTGGATTAGGCTTCTAGATAGAGGATAGAAATTTGAACCACGTAAAAATCCTGGTGTTTTACGTTTCTGCACATTTACTTTTTGTTGGCTTAAAGTTCTGTGTTCTGTTTTATACTAGTTTATAAATTCACTAATCCAGAGACTAAAAGCAGAGGCAGTCAAGTATGCGAATTGATCTATGGCGTAATTTTACAAAAAAGTTGTCCGCTATCACTTTAAGTATAAACACCTATTCACCCCCTTCTAAAGTGTGCGTCAATTACAGTATTAATATGAATATCGTTAATTTACGATTTATGAACAAGTAAGCGATAACACCTTATTTGCACCCCCAATTGTTTTGGTCCTATCTTAACCATTTTAGGTTTAGGAACCATCACTTTTGCTGAACACCCACACTCTTAAGTATTTGTAGCAAGGTCTGACATTTTCATAATTCATAAGGTGTTTTGTGAGTTTTCTTATGAGGCACTTTATTAAGAATATAATTGGCGTGACAAAGCTTCCCCCACAAATTAGGGTGCTCCAGAATCTATTAACATAGCATTCAACATTTCTTTCAATGTTCTGTTCTTGCGTTCAAACAATCTTAGTTAGATTGAGGTGAATAAGGAGTCAGTAGTTTGGTGAATAATACCATGAGTAGAAAGCATATCTCTTGAAATGATGATTCATATTCACCACCTCTATCGCTTCTTATTGCTTTAATCTTTTTGCTAAGTTGATTTTTAACTTCATTTTTATAAAGTTGAAACTTTTCTACAGCCTCATCTTTGCTTCTTAGCAAATATACTTAATAATATCTTGTGCAATCATCAATAAAGTTTATGAAATATTTTTTTCCACCTCTAGTTTGCACAAACTTTAAGTCACATATATCAGTGTGAATTAAATCTAGAGATTCAGATTTTCTTTCAACAGAATGAAAGGGTAATCTTGTCATTTTTGATTTCACACAAATTTTACATTTATGTTTTAGATTAATATCAAATTTAGGCAAGAACTCTAAATTAATTAATCTACGCAAAGTATTATAATTAACATGTCCTAATCTAGCATGCCATATGTTTGAAGATTCTAACAAACTCTGTTTACAACTTCTTTATAGTTGGACATGATTTTATTAAATTCTAATATAATTAAAACTTATTTTGACAACCACATGCTACCGCAATTAACAATTATTAATTTATTCTTTACTACACTGTACAAGAAAAATTGAACATGATTTTCTATAATACTGTTTAATACAGAAAATTTGTTAACATGCAATGATGCAATCATTTTGCAGAATACTATAATAACATAATAGTATATATATTAACCTTTTGCATCATTCGTTTTGCATGCACTATAATAATAGTATAATAACATAATAATAACAAATATTATATCATTTTGCATCATTCGTTTATACCATTATACCAATAATAATATTAAAATATTGCATGCACCATGCATATTAAACTTACTGCACTCATTGATTAAAAACCGGAGATGCAATAATAGAAAAACTTACTGCACTCGTTAATAGAAAAACTGAGATGCAATATTAACAGTGTTCTTTGTGGCTTTATATTAACATGTAAAACTATGTATAAATATTTCAACAAATTTTGCAGAAATTCATTGAATTAAATTCAGTTTCTTCAAAAACTTGTTTTATAAAACAATTTATTTGTTGAAATATTTAAACTATAATTTCCGGTTTTAAAAATCTTAATATAAAAACAAATTACAGAATTATATTAAATAAAATTATAATTACAGAACATAAAATCAATCAACATGTAATAAATATAATATTCCTATAATAAATATAATAACAGAATATTATATATTTAACATGCATAGACAATTGAACGCAAGAAGTATTGCATGCACCATTTACTGCACTCATATATTATATATTATCATATTACCGATGATAATATGATAATATATAATATTATATATTATATAGCACAATTTACATGGTAAAATTTACAACTGATTTCCTACCTTATTAATTCTTGCAATCCCAATGTAGCACAATTTACATGGTGAAATTAGGGTTTCATGTCTTTGGTGGTGAAAATGAACCCCTTTCATCCCACAAAAAGTGTTTTATTATATATTTTTTTAAAATTAATTCACGAAATCATAAACTTCAAAATTGAAGTGATTGATGTAATTTTTGAAAACAAAAGGATTGTAGTTAGTAGTACGTACTTTATAGATTATTTACAATAACTATAATTTTATTAACTATAATCAAATTAAATTAATTATATTAATATTAAATTTTAAAATTTTGTAAACTAAATTTAAAAGTCAAAATAAGACTCTTGGAAAGTATTTGTGTAGTCTTTTAGGCTGATGACTTCAAATATATATGCCTATGAAACATTGAAACATATATAAGGAGGATATGGGCTAGCTGAATATGAAAAGAAATACGTCAAGTATGAGCCCACTACTATCCAATGGCATGCCTACTTAGCAAGAGGAAGGAAAAATATAAGAAATCCTTCAATAGTAATAACCCCCTCAATTAATGCCTTCACATTACTGCTTAATGTAGGGTTGGATGACCAGTGTGGTAAGCATTGTTGCTAATAAAGTTATAAAAAGAAAATTATATGTTTTGTTATAAAATGCAAATAATATTTGGTACTTTTAATATAACTAAAAACAGGTTTATTTTGTCACGATGACCTTTAAGTTAAGGCATCACTTCTCGAAATGGACACTTAATATAATACTTCTTTTGTTTCATAAAAATATAGTTTTATTTTTTAATAAAAAATTATTTAACAAAAAGAGTTACTTTTTATTTATAATAATATAACAACACAGTTGTTCTATACTATTTTTTTTACCCGAAAATAAGTATGGATACAAAAATATGTCCTTAAAATTTATAAATTTTTTATAAATGAATTTTTTTTTATGACCTGCCAATTTTGCTTCCTCTAATGGTGGCGTCAAAAAGAATCAATATAATAATAGAGATCCACTCATTGTTTAATAGTCAAGTACGGGGGCCGGCGCACACAGTTTTGTTTGTATTCCCTTCTATTTCACATAAAATTTTATTTATTATTATTTACTCTGTGTTATCTTTTTTCCAAAGTGCCCATTCGGTGTTATTATATGTAGTTTGAAGTCAAACATTTTCTGTAACACCCCAGTCCTACATCGAAAGATAAGAAAAAAATTTATCTTCATATAAAAAATAAGCTTCTACTAATAAGATTTTTAAGTCACGGCCTTTTTAGGGCTCATGGTGAAATTTAAGATGGCCGAAAATATATTATTAGATTGATGGTTTGGCCTTATTTTGATGGATTCGATTCGGACTTGGAATTTGACAAGAGATTTGTTCCGGACTCTAGATTTGACCCGGATTATTTCATTTTCAATGTCCTAATTCATGTACATAATTGTGTCCCCCACTTCAACAAGAATCTCTTCACTATTCAATGCCTTTTTGCTCTTTAATAAATAATATACGTATAGAAGGATCTCAAACCCCTTTGGCACACACAAACCCCTTTGGCTTCTATGACTTTTGATTTATGAATTGCTCAGCAAATTTAGTCAGTCTTACATTCCCATACATTAAAATGTGATATCCGACCACTGTCAAAACTCGAATCCTACTTTTGGTTGTGGCAAAGAAAGTTAAAGCCATGCCATTCAACCAATTAAATGGTTGTTGGTCTTATGTGTTTTAAGTCACAATACACATAAAGCCAAGGGAAGTGTTAAAAAATACATGATCACTCTTAGTTATCAGGGATTTTGATATCACTTGGTATATGAAGTCAGACTTGTTTATAATCAATTTTAATAAGATTTGTTTGGTAATTTACGGTTTAAAACGGTTTATAATTACTTTATATATATATATATATATATATATATATATATATATGAAAATAATCAAAAATATCAATTCAATACTTAGTACTACTATTTGTCAAATCTAATAATAATAATCAAAATTGATAGATACAAATTGAAAATATTACTCAAATAATTAAATTGTTTAAGCAATCTCAAATATACTACTCCCTCCATTCAAAAATTATAGATATACAAATTGATTTTGAGGTTCAAACGATTTAACGTATTAAACTTCGATGTAAATTTATTTAATTTTAGTTGATACAATTATTATAATTATGCATTATATAACAAAATTTATTAATCACAAAATTTATTTAATTCTAAACTTTTATGAGTCATACCAATTTTTAAAATTTAATATGTTATCGTTTGATATCAAAAATTAAATTGTATCACTAATTTTAAAACATACAGATAATATATAAATTAAGTATGACACATTTATATTGGAAATGTGAAGTAGATATATGTCCACTATGAGTTGTTCTAATAACTTTGAAACCACATACATTGAGTTTGGGTGACTATAAGTCTCTAGACAAAAGTTAATTATACCTAAATAATGAACTCAATAATTTTTAATAATTTTTATTATATTTATAATAAATGATAGCTATACCTTTACACCACAAGTTAATTTGAGCAACTTGGCATTTGTTGATAGTTTAGATTTCTGCTATTAGTAGCCAGGAGCAACAGGGTTACACTAAGAACATATTCGGAATATAAATTTCCATTATTAGTAAGTAGAACTTTGTTATCTGAATGTTAAATGTTGTACTGTCTATATTGATCATGCCATAATTAGATGCTTTATTTTTAATTTAATTTAATTAGTTTGAAACTTTAATCAATAAATATCTTTGTCATTTCTTGTGCATAATAATGTCAATGGACCTATGCTAGCTTGTACAATTATTAAGAGATTATCATGATGGTGAGTAGATTATTTTGTAATTAAGAATCTTGATGACAATTACATATAATCATTCTATATATTGGTTGAGTTTAAATAATGAAGTCTTCTTTGTCTACGTGTCTACTTGTAGACCTAATCTTTATGTATATTGAATACGTATAGCAATAATTAAAAAATAAAATGATCTAGCATGTAGGAAACGGTGGGTGATTATATATATATATATATATATATATATATATATATATATATAGTCCCAGGATCTTAAGTTGAAGCTCATTCTTTTTAGTAATGGACCCGACGACGGTTAATTAATTACAATAACGTCGTCTATACTTTTAGCGACAGACAACATAATATCGCTAAAAGTATAACGACGGTTTGTATGACCAAACTAAATCGAATTCCGCCCTTCTTAAAAGGGTGAAATTTCGTAGTAAGTTGGATAAAAGAGTGAAACTTTAAGATTTGGGCCAGTATATATATATATATATATATATATATATATATATATATATATATATATAGAGAGAGAGAGAGAGAGAGAGAATGGATCTAAAGCATTCCTTTTAAATAGTACTATCTATTAAATAACACTTAATTCTTTATTAAAATTAGGTCGTTTTTGGAGATTCTTTTAAAAAACAAATAGGGTCGCGGGTGATATTTTTGTAAATAAAAAGAAAGCAAGTGGGACCAATCTATTTTAATATTATTTTGTATTTTAAAAGAATCTCCAAAACGACGTAGTTTTAATAAAGTAGTGTTGTTTAAGAGAGAGTGCTATTTAAGAGGAGTGTTTTAGATCTGTTCTGTATATATGGGTCCCGTTCCATAGCATACGTTAGTTGGGGAGCTATTTCAGCTAACAGAGATCTGTGGTCGTCCATTCAATTAATTAAGAGCTAAGATTAATTTTGGTCTAGGTCTGGCCGCATCTCTTAGTTGCGGCCAGT
This sequence comes from Panax quinquefolius, assembly GCA_020205615.1. Classification (NCBI taxonomy): domain Eukaryota; kingdom Viridiplantae; phylum Streptophyta; class Magnoliopsida; order Apiales; family Araliaceae; genus Panax; species Panax quinquefolius. The sequence continues at coordinate 82,385,300 of CM035174.1, read as the reverse complement.
GCAACTATGACTATTATGCCCTCATCTTGGCTTTTCAACTGACTGCTAGTAAGACTTGCGGTCAGTTTGAAAAGCCAAAATATTGACTATTAGGCTGAAGATAAAACAGATGAGTAATATATTTAATGTACTCCAATAAGAAAAAAAATATCAAACCTAAATATTGGAGTAGAATAAATTTGATAGTTTGATATCAAAATATCAAATTTAGTGTACTCCAATATTTCTAAGTTCGATATTTTTTTCCTTATTATTATTATGTTGAGATATTGGAGTACATTAAATATATTACTCATCTGTTCCATCTTCAACGTAATAGTTAATATTTTGGATTTTCAAACTGACCGCAAGTCTTATTAGCGGCCAGTTTGAAAAACAAAAATGAGAGCATAATTATAAGACCCCAACTTTTTATGATTAAAGATTTAATTTTCTCTAAATATTATTTTGAATAATAAGGTGTGATTTGATATAATGTTAGAGTTATGGGTGATATGTGCAAATTTTGTAAGTAATTAAGCAAGTTGTCATAAAATATTCGTTTGGTCGGGAAATATCTATCTACGACATAATCATTGGCGGACCCCACAACAGAATGACTGTCGGGTATAGAAAGCGACAGAAATAACCTTTTTATAAAAAATAGTAAAACTTTTACTGTTAACTGTTGAAATACCCGGTGATAAAACTACAGTAATACGTGTGGTTGCATAGTATCTCTGATTATTGATTCTTACGTAAGAAGTCACTTAGTTTCATTCAATAATTGCCATAGTAATTGTTGCATAGTATCTCATATTATTGATTCAATTATTATCACAGTATCATCTGCACAATATTTTATATTATTAAATCAATAATTGAGACGACACAGTTATTCATATTATTATTTGCGTTATTCACAATGTCTGTCTAGGAAAGGGATTAAGTTATTTAATTGCGTGCCAATAAGGATAAATTCTTATCAGAAAGCCCCCTTGTAAGACCCCAACTTTTTATAAATAAAATCGAATTTCCTCTCATTATTATTTTGAATAATAAGCGTTAATTTAATATGATGCTTTGGTTATGGGTGAAATATGCAAATTTTGCAAAATAAGTAAGTGGTTATAAAATATTTATTGTTGTCGGGGAATATTCGTTTGGTCGTGAAATATTCTTTCAGCTTTGTCGGGAATAATCGTATGACGGTATGAACCATTCATCGACCTCATAATGAAAAACGGTTAGAATGAAGAAAACGACAAGTTTAAGTTTTTACAAATAACGACGTAGTTGTTACCGTTAACACTGTTGGAATACCCGGTGATTAAAATACAGTAATACGCGTGGTTGCACAGTAGCACACGATATTGCACAATATTTTTGAATTATTGATTCTTACGTAAGAATGCACTTCTCAATAATTTTTACAGTAATTATTTTTTAATATTTTATTTTATTGATTCAATAATTGCTACGTTGATATTTTATATTATTGTTGTTTCAATAATTGTCACTGCATAGTATTTCCCATTATCAGATCAATAATTCATAATATTTGAATAATATTATTAGATAACATTATTGACAATGTCTAAGGAAGTTCTGTTTAGAAAAGGGGTTTGGTCACCTAATTGCGCGCCAGTAAGGAGAAATTCTTATCGAAAAGCCCCCTCTTTCCTATGAACGACCTGATTGTCATATTGTAATTTTGTAATATTATTTGTGAATAATTAATTATTAATTTATATGATAAGAAAATATTTATTTTATGTGAATATAAATGAAGGAATTAATGTTGAGGTGTTTTATCAGTATTTTGTCAGAATGTAGGTATTAAAAATCATCCGTATGTGGATTTCAAACATTTTCTGATTAGAATTTGGAAAAAAATTTCTTCTACAAAGTTGTAGAGAATTAAATTTCCTATAGAAATGACTAGGGGTGATAGCCGATCCAAGTATTTCGGTACTCGACTCAAGATCGGCTCGAAAATATGATTCAAAGCTCGAATTTGAAGTTGATCCCAGTCGAATCTGATCCATACTCGTTTTCTATTTAATGATACACGAGTCGAACTCGAGCATACCAGTGTTCACTCATATTATGGTTCGAGTATTTCATTTTTTGTCAAACCATACTCGATACCTGCTCGATGGATCTTATTCAAATATTGGTCTGATCCATGCTAGTAAGCTAAATATGTGATATTTGTATCAATCTTTATAATTTATAAAGTGTAGTATGAAATTGTGTAAACTTGTACTTGAATAAATCAATGAATTGAATGTCAATTTATATTACATTCTTTATAATTTCAATACATAAATAAAAGTGAAAAAGTTTTATATATAAATAATAGTTAAGTAACCAATTTAGTATGTAGTGGTTCATTTTAAGTGAAATGGTTCATATTCGAAACTCGATTTGAAGGCTCATGAGTAACTCGCTTTGTAAACGAGTCGAGTACTTACGAGCCGAGTGGGTCCGAGTAATGATCCGAGTCGAATCTGGTACAAAAATATAAATTCCATATCGAATTCGATTCGAATTGGATCTCAATTTTTTTGAGTCAAGCCGAATCTGAGCATAAAGGTGTTCGCTGAGATTCAACTCGTTTGCACCCTTAGAAAGGACATAGAATTCGTATTTTTCTGATAAAAGGGCTATTTTTTTTATGAAATATTGAAGTTTTGGAAAAAAATATTTTTTTATAAAAAAAATTGGGTGGGCCCCACTCTTGTATTTTGTGGGAAAAAATACTGAACTTAAGTGTGGTGTGTTGCAACATGGGAATTATTTTTCCAAATTGGCATGTCATCCATTCATTTGGTCAATTATGGCGTTCTAGCATTTTTCTATAAATAGGGTGCTTAGTTAGAATTGAAAATCACACCAGAATCATAAGTTTTCTCTCTATATATATTATCGAACGTATTTTTGTGAGTATTTAGATACTTTGAGAGTTGCTATTCAGTGCAAGTTTCCTTCAATATTATATCCGATATTCCAGTCAGAAGTACTATTCTTTTTAGGTAAGGGATGTTATTTTCTTTGTAAATAATGTTATTTCGTTCAATTTCATTATGCTGAAATATTGATGTGAATTTTATTGTGAAATTTTTACCTTTTCATGTCGAGGTTACTATTCACGTATAAGACATTATTCACGAATACGGTACTATTCACGAGTACTATTCACAAAGTATGAATTTTCTTGTGGAATTTCTATCATTTCGTGTCGGGATTACTATTCACGTATACAACACTATTCACGAATACAACACTATTCACAGAAAAAATTAAAATTTTCTCTTTTTTGTCCAAAATATCTATTATGGTTACTATCTTTGATTGTATCCATGTTTTGATCTTCATTCTTGAATTTCACTCCACTATGTTTTATTACGGAGTATTTTTGAACTTAGATTATCTAAATTACAAATCCCTAATCTTTGTCCTTTTATCTCACTGGATTCGTTTCTTTAAAATATTTTTCATCATCCTCAGTCCTAAATGATGATATAACTGAATATCTTTGGCATGTAGTGCAAAGATGAATGATTACCTCATGAATATCTTTGACCCGTAGTGCAAAGATGAACAGGTGTTGAGATGAATATGACCAACTGGTGATACAAATGAATATCTTTGGCCCGTAGTGCAAAGATGAATATTTGATTCAAGATGTATATTGATTGATGTTACAGGGATAAATATATTGATGATAGTGAAAGTAGTATGCACACAAGCCAATCATGTCTGATGATAAAGCATGTACTTTGTAACAATCTTATTCATTTATTAATAAAAGTATTAATTTATTAAAGGCTATTAATTATCTACATGATCTTTGTTTTATAATATGTGATAAACCCATAGTTTTAAGCAATACTTTTAGAATAATGATGATGATCATTCTAATGAGATCTAAATTCTTAGAAAGCTTAAAACTAAAATAGTTCCCAATCGTTGGATTACTAAATTGGGGATTAGTGAATCCGGATAGATTGGTACATATATTAACTTGCTCATTGGATGAGGATGATTGATCTCATGATCATTTGTGTGGAGACACTAAAAGCAAGTATGTAGGTGCTTATTAGAGAATAAGTTCACTTTGAGCATTGGCTCGCTAAGGAATACCTAATGGAGTTTTATTTGCTGTCGATAGAAATTCTGTAGTGATAGTAGTACAAGTAATCCTTGGACTTGAGATCATCATAGTATCTTGTGTATGATGAGTTATACTTTGACTTATTCCTTAAGACCCTTAGGGTATATCAAAGGGTATGCTTGGGTATAATAAGTTATGCGTGGAGATAATGTATGATCGATAAAGAATCTACCACTTCTAATAAAAGAAGAGAAATGTTCTATGTGATTCGATAAATGACAACCCAGTAGTCCTTGGCAAGCGGCGAAATGAAATTAGAAAGGAGTTTCTAATTTGCATTATTTGAGTTGTGCATTTAAGGATCGAAAATACATATAATTAAATAAAATAAGACTTGGCGGTAATTCCATGTCTTATATTTAATTGGGACATTGTATGGTGGAAGGATTGAATTATCTGAGTAACTATTTACTCAAAGGTTCTTTTATGATTAATGTTGAAATCTATATTATCTGGAAAGTCGTTGATCATGAGGAGGCTTATCCTTATTGTAGAATAAATATTATTTATTTAAATAAATTATTTGTTTAATTTATTTATTTAAATAAGATTAGAATTGTTTTAATTGATTTATTCACAACCTGTTTAATATGGAGAACCTAAAAGGGTCACACCATAAAAGGAAGAATAATTATTTAAGAAGTTAATGGCATAATCGTAATAATATGTTATGTATATTTAATTTAATCTATGGTGATAGAATAAATTAAATAGCTTAATATTATTATTTAATATTTTAGAAATATTAAATATAAATTAATAAGAGGAGTCTTATTAATATTATTACAATTATTATTATTTTAATTTCTAAAAGAGTTTAGGAATTAATTTAATATAAGTACTCTCATTTATTCCTAATTGGATTAAGAAGGAAAATTAGTTAAAGGAGTTTAATTAATTATCCCTAATAAGATTAGGGAGCTTAATTAATTAAAAAATTTAATTAATTAAAACCCAATTCCTTAATTGTTAAGGTGGGTTGCTTACATCTATAAATAAGAGGAGTCTTATTATGGGTGATGGGGGTTGTTGACTTTTACAACGACATAATTCCAATTTGTTGGAAGTCGCCTTTTACATAGAGATAGGAAAAACTAGGGTTTGAGCCAATATCCCTTCTTCTTGAATCATTATTATTCCTTGGTGGATCACCTCTAGAGGCCATACACTTGGGTGGCTTACATTGATCGAAGGAATGAACCAAACCCGGTGGATTCAAGGAGATCGCGAAAGTTGGAGGTGAACTTCGTGCACGAGGAAGCTTCGTTTCTACAAGGGTATGATTTCATAATTTCTTATTCTTCGTTTAATTAATAGTTGTGCATAAAGGGTGATCCGGTATATGGTTTGTAATTTTTTTTAAACTCGATTTTACACGCTTAGCATTTTTTATGCAATTTGATTGCGTTCTTGAATATTACAAACCTAACGATGGCATCGAGCCAAACCTTTATCACGAATTATTAATTGTTTTAATTTGATATGTATATTGATATGTATTTAGAACAATTTAATTGGGCATAATTTTTGTTGTATAAAATTTAAAAAAATAAAAATAAAAAATAATAAAATAATAATAATAAAATAAAAATTCATCTACGTCTTTACGTTTCACGTGGATTACCCACGGTGCAATTTTATTTTTCAATCACGGTGGTATTTTTTTTTTTTTTAGGGTCACGTGAGACAAAATTACATGTCTTATATTACTGAATCTAAAAAAAAAAACTGGCCCAGCAAAAAGGGTACCACGTGGTTCAAGAATATAGTATTCTTTGGTTCAAAAATTTGGGCTAGTCGAAGATCAGTATTATTGCTTCAAAAATTTGCGAGGATTATATAATATTTACGGTAATATATAATATTTACTATATATATATATATATATATATATATATATATATATATATATATATATTTTAATAATTTTATAATTAAAATAAAAGTTTATTTTAATTTAAAAATAAAAAGTTTATTTTATATTAAAATATAAAGTTTATTTTAATTTTAAAATTAAATTTCATCTAACTAATTAGAGTTGGAATTGGATTCCATGATAACTAATTGGAGTTGAAATTGGATTTTATTTTTCCTTAAATAAAGGAGTTTATATAGATATGAAATAAGATTTCATATTATTCAAAATAAAGGAGTTTATTTGTGAATAGGAAATAAATCCATCTTTCCTTAAATAAAGGGGTTTGTTTAGATATGAAATAAAATTTCATATTATTCAAAATAAAAGAGTTTATTTGTGAATAGGAAAGAAAATCCTAATTTCCTTAAATAAAAGAGTTTATTTAAATATGGAATAAGATTTCATATTATTCAAAATAAAGGAGTTTATTTGTGAATAGGAAAGAATATTAGTGTTTTCCTTTAATAATAATTTTTTTTATTACATGGAATTGGATTCCATAATTAATTAAAATAAAGAAGTTTATTTTGATTAAAATTTTGATTAAAATAAAATAGTTTATTTTATTCAAAAATTAGATAAATTAAAATAAAATAGTTTTATTTTGATTTAAATTTGGATTAAAATAAAGGAGTTTATTTTGATTCAAAATTAGATTTTATACTAACTAAATTTGCCCATTAAATGATATCAATATATATATTAAATGTTTATTATTCATAAGATGAATGTTATTTATTGATGCGTATGGTGATATGTATGATAATAAATGGGATTGATTATGGACTATTGACGATGTGATTGGATTTTATTTTAGTTGGATGCATGAATGTATGGGTTTTATTAAATGGGGTCTGCGTACTCGCCTTTCTCTAATTTTTCTTAATGTAAATTCTATCTCTCTCTATGTACTTCCCTCGATCTTTGATCAAGGTTTCTATTTATTTTAAAATAGTTATGTAATAGGAATTTTTAGAATTATTTTGAAGAATTGGAGATCGAGAAAGGAGGCGCTTGAAGACCCATTTGTAATGGAGCCCGGGTTTAAATGTGATAGTTATATTTAAATATTATTTCTTGCACCCCTAGGGTTTGACCTTTTGGTTCACTTGGTGGCTCTAGTGAACCAAACTAGAATAAAAGTCCATAATCAATCCGGGTAGAATATAGTATTCTATATGTGCATGCTTATACTATATATATTATATATTATGCAAACATGCTTCGCATGTTCATTAATATAACGCGTATTTTATATATATATATGCATGCGCTAAACAAGATGAGACAAATTAATAACAAAACCCTCATAATTTTATATTAAGTCCTAAGCGTTCAAAGATATTTGGAATATCGAGCGTCAAGCCTTCTAACATGATAAAATTAATAGAGTATTAAATATTTAATATGAGTTTGTTGTGTCACCACAAGGCAAGTATTAAGTATTTAAGATGTTAATTTATCACATTTGATGCTTATAAAGAAAATTGAACAATATTGTTTTGTTGTGTCACCACAAGGATGATATTTTTCTTTTTGAATATATGGAGTGCTAGGTCGGACTTAACTTGGATAATTTTGATTCGGATGTGCCACCACTTGATCAAAATAATCTAAGAGGCAAAATAAAAGGAGTTGCATAGTTGATGTAATTGACAAAAGTTGTCTACCTATTTATTTATATATAGTTTGTTGTGTCACCACAAGGCTATATACATTTGAAATGGGATCCTTATTCTCACTAGCAAATCTTTAATTAGATTTTGCTTAGAACTATATAAGTGAGGTAATATAGTTTGAAGAAAATAGTGGGAGATACCAATTTAAAACAAGACCTAAATTATTTTGGTAATTAATAAAAGAATGTATGTTAAAATGTTGTTAATTACAAATTCATCTATAGAATTTTACAATGTCTAAATTACTATCATTTGCGAAGCATATTAGATGCTAAATTAACGCAATCAAGATTAAACGGATTGGTTAAGGAATTTGAGAAAAGTTCTCATAGTGAAAAGCTATCTTATGTCATATCGCCTATCCTACAATGGTTGCGCAGACAATGCCTCGAGGAAGAGATTGCTACTTTTAGAAAGTGGCTAGATGATGCATGATTGGCTCGATGCATCATGCTCACATCCATGAGTAATGAGCTTGACGTCGGCATGAAACTATGGATGCTCTTACTATATTCCCGCACATCAAGTAGTTGATGGTGAGGAAAGTGGGGCTGAAAGATATCGATATCTAAGGAGCTCTTCCGATCTAGAATGGCCAATGGCACTATAAATGCAGACAAAAAGTTCTTAACATAATCAATTTGATTGATCGATTAGGACAATTTGGTTTTGTCATGGATGGAGAGTTGAGCCAAGATTTGATCTTGCACTCACTCCCTTGACTCCTTTCACAATTGTTGTGAATTTTTCATATGAACAAGCTAGATACCGACCTCATTGATTTGCTTATCATGTTGAAAAATGTTGAGAGTCACTTTCCAACCAAGAAAGATCAAGTCTTCTTGGTAGGGGCCAAAAGATCTTCCGAAAAGAAGAACGATTTAAAGAAGGTAAATAGAAAGGCATAAACAAAGGATAATAAGAACAAAAGCGTCACGGATAGCAAGGAGTTTGCTTCCACTTGCAATAAGTCGGACCTTTGGAAAAGAAAGCTGCGAGAAACATCTTGCGAGGCTAACCAAAGAAGCTTAGTGAAGTTTGGTTCATGTCGATTTTGTTCATGATTGAAATAAATTTTCTTTAAGTCGAGGTTCTACTTGGGTATTGGATCTGACTTTGGTTATCATAAATATAGATTTATGAAGGGACCAAGCGTAGTAGAAAGTTAAACAAGATAAGTAATCCTATGTGTGGGAAATGAAGCAAAGGTTCTTTGCATTAGCCATAGAAACTTATAGTTTAGCAATCCCTACGGGCAAATCTATTAAGTCGATAAGTTGTTATTGTATTCCGATTACTTGTTAGAAACATTATTTCTATTTTATTGTTGAACAATGAAATCTTTGGTATTATATTTAAGAACAATTGTTGTTCTATTTATAATAATAATAATGTTTTGTATAGAACTGAAATATTACTTAATGAATTTTGTATACTTGATTTACGTGAAAAATATATTTTGCAAATTGAACAAACTAGTATAAGAAAATGAGATGATCATTCAAAGAGTTGAATGTGTGTATTTTCTGAAATACAAGTATGAATTATTTGAAAGGTTCAAAGAATTCAGAAGTGAAATAAATTGATAAAGTATTAGAATTCTTTGATCGGATCAAGGAATAAATACTTGTCTTGATAAGTTTCTAGATCATCTCAAATGGTTTTCTCATAATGGACACATCCCGATACGCAATAATTGATTGATGTATCTGAATGAAAAATCGTACCTTGTTGGACATGGTGCGGTCCATAATTATTTTACCGACATTCCAGTATCCTTCTAGGATCATGTCCTAGAAATGGCTGAATATCTACGAAAAAGGTAACCTCAAAATCCATTGAAGACTCCATAAAAGTTATGGATGGGGAGGATTCCTAATCTTAAGTATGTTAAGATAAGTGGTTGTCCAACTTATGTGAAAAGGTTTCAAAGGATAAGCTTGGGACAAGATTTGACAAGTGTCGATTTGTGGGACATCCTAAAGTAAGTTTAGGGTATATGTTCTATAATCACGCTTAACAAAAGGTGTTTATTATGAAACACCACGCTTTCTAAGATAAAGGTGTTTATCATTGAAGGGGCTAGTGGGAGGATAATAGATCTTGAAGAGTTCAAACCACCACAAAACACTATAAGTCAAATAAGAGGAACCTATAGATAGACCTATTATACCACAAACCGAATCGTAAAATGCGGAATAGTCTTTGAAGATACCTAGGAGGTATGGATTCATCATGGATGATGATGATGAGGTACGATCATAGAAGATGATGATCTAGAGTTACATCTGATGAGGTAAGAGTTCTAGTGTGTACAAAAGGGTCAGTGGGAGCATCGTGACATTCCTAGTACTATATATTGATATACTACGGATAAGGAATGACATACCAATGCTACAATCAGTAAAGATATAATTGTCTAAACATTCCTCCATGAATGATTTGGAAGAGTATCTTAATTGGGGATATAAATCTATATAGATAGATTCAAGAGGATGCTCGACTTAACCCAAGGAACGTATATTCATTTGATGCTAAAGTCGTTTAGCATGGCAAATTCCAAGAGATGTCTCATGTTGATGAGCTATGGAGTGTATCTCTCTTAATAGTCCCCATAGACTCCAAAGAAGAGAGATTGCATGAGTGACAATCATGTATGCAATGAAATGTCACGAGACACGATGTTGATCGGTCATATTCTGGAGAAGATCACTGTAAGACAGTGAAAAAAATCTTAAAGTTCTTAACCGGCACTAAAGATGTGAGCATACATGGTGGGTCTAAATTAAAACTAGAGGGCTTAACAGACTCAAGTTTTTCAGACAGACACTAAGATGACGAAAAAATCCACTTTAAGGTAAAGCGTTATCTTGAGCGATTAGTGCGATTGAATTGGAAAGGTTCCAAACAAAGAAAGAGTTCTTTGGTTTAGTGATAAAGACAAAGTATATAGCTATAAATGAAGTCGCAAGTTAATTGTTTGGATTAAAAGTTCATTACGTAACTAGGAATGGTTCTAAGTCTCATCTTGGATCTAAACATGTGTTGTGGCACTTTCAATTGATTATTAGAATTATTGAAAGATGGGAAATCACTATATAGAGATAGTGGACTCTCATGAACAACATTACATATCCATTAACTAAAGCTTATCCAACAATGGGATAATCGTCACTTAGAGAAGAAGAGTATGAGATACCATGACGATTGGCTTTAGTGCAAGTGGGAGATTGAAAGTAGTATGCACACAAGCCAATCATGTTTTTGATGATAAAGCATGTACTTTGTAAACAATCTTATTCATTTATTAATAAAAAGTATTAATTTATTAAAGGCTATTAATTATCTACATGATCTTTGTTTTATAATATGTGATAAACCCATACTTTTAAGTAATGCTTTTAGAATAATGATGATGATCATTCTAATGAGATCTAAATTCTTAGAAAGCTTAAAACTAAAAGCAGGTTCCCAATCGTTGGATTACTAAATTGGGGATTAGTGAATCCGGATAGATTGGTACATCGTTAACTTTTTCATTGGATGATGATGATTGATCTCATGATCATTTATGTGGAGACACTAAAAGCAAGTATGTAGGTGCTTATTAGAGAATAAGTTCATTGAGCGTTGGCTCGCTAAGGAATACCTAATGGAGTTTTATTTGCTGTCAATAGGAATTCTGTAGTGATAGTAGTACTGAAGTAATCCTTGGACTTGAGATCATCATAGTATCTTGTGTATGATGAGTTATACTTTGACTTATTCCTTAAGACCCTTAGGGTATATCAAAGGGGTATGCTTGGGTATAATAAGTTGTGCACGGGAGATAATGTATGATCGATAAAGAAGAATCTACCACTTCTAATAAAAGAAGAGAATGTTACATGTGATTCGATAAATGACAACCCGGTGAGTCCTTGGCCGGCGAGAAATGAAATTAGAAAGGAGTTTCTAATTTGCATTATTTGAGTTGTGCATTTAAGGATCGAAATACATATAATTAAATAAAATAAGACTTGACAGTAATTCCATGTCTTATATTTATTTGGGACATTGTATGGTGGAAGGATTGAATTATGCGGTAACTATTTACTCAAAGGTTCTTTTATGATTAATGTTGAAATCTATATTATCCGGAAAGTCGTTGATCATTGGGAGGCTTATCCTATTGTAGAATAAATATTATTTATTTAAATAAATTATTTGTTTAATTTATTTATTTAAATAAGATTAGAATTGTTCTAATTGATTTATTCACAACCTGTTTAATATGGAGAACCTAAAGGGTCACACCATAAAAGGAAGAATAATTATTTAAGAAGTTAATGGCATAATCGTAATAATATGTTATGTATATTTAATTTAATCTATGGTGATAGAATAAATTAAATAGCTTAATATTATTATTTAATATTTTAGAAATATTAAATATAAATTAATAAGAGGAGTCTTATTAATATTATTACAATTATTATTATTTTAATTTCTAAAAGAGTTTAGGAATTAATTTAATATAAGTACTCTCATTTATTCTAATTGGATTAAGAAGGAAAATTAGTTAAAGGAGTTTAATTAATTATCCCTAATAAGATTAGGGAGCTTAATTAATTAAAAGAATTTAATTAATTAAAACCCAATTCCTTAATTGTTAAGGTGGGTTGCCCACATCTATAAATAAGAGGAGTCTTATTATGGGTGATGGGAGTTGTTGACTTTTACAACGACATAATTCCAATTTGTTGGAGAAAGACGCTTTTTACATAGAGATAGGAAAAACTAGGGTTTGAGCCAATATCCCTTCTTCTTGAATCATTATTATTCCTTGGTGGATCACCTCTAGAGGCCATACACTTGGGTGGCTTACATTGATCAAAGGAAGAAACCAAACCCGGTGGATTCAAGGAGATCGCGGAGAAGTAGGAGGTGAACTTCGTACACGAGAAGCTTCGTTTCTACAAGGGTATGATTTCATAATTTCTTATTCTTCGTTTAATTAATAATTGTGCATAAAGGGTGATCCGGGTATATGGTTTATAATTTTTTTTTTTAAACTCTGATTTTACACGCTTCCGCATTTTTTATGCAATTTGATTGCGTTCTTGAATATTACAAACCTAACTGATAGAAGATTCCATTCTCTACTTAACTCTTTTAATGAATTGTTATTTTCGCTGTGAATATTGATCTAAAACTTGTTGTCCATTATATTTTATCTGATTTGTTAAAGGCTAACGATAATTTATTGTTCATTATCTTAGTCATAATATTCTTTACTGGGTTAGTTAAGCTCACCCTTTTCCTTTTTGTTCCATTTTTCTTCTCAGGAGGCGAGAATATATCGGGAACTAGTCGGGGTATGGAATGATGGTTCTAGAAAGTTGTTTTAACAGTCCTCACTGTTTTTGTAAAATAGTGTATCAATAATTTTAATGAGGACTTATTTGAGTTTGAATACTTTCTAGAAGACAATATTTGTATTTAAACTCATAGTATATGTGTTGTCGTATTTTGCACGACAATTGTAAAAATGAAGTTGTAGTTATTTCTGTACCATATATTTGGCGACTCAGAATGGGTGATGTATACCTATTTTGGGGGCGTCACACCCCTCTTTCCTGTGAATGATATGGTTGTCAATATTGTGAGTTATAATATTAATGATGAATAATTGTTGAAAGATTAAAAATATGTTGATTAAAGATAAGTGATTTCTGGTAAATATTAATTCAATTTTTGATATAAATAGAGAGGTTGTCATGAAGTATTTTTTGTAAGTTTGGCTTATTACATGGACCCCCACTTACTCATTTTTCAAAATCGCCAGTAAAAAGTTGTCTCAGTTTTGTTTTATTATTATTATAATAGTAATAAAACAGAAATTTTTTTATATAAAACATAATACTTTTTATATTATATATAATTTTTTTTGTTTTATTAGATTATAATTAAAATATATTATATTTTATATAAAGTTTTTATTTTATTATAATATTTTATTGCACAGTAATGAATAGTAAAAATCAGATTCTCACCCGTGAAATCGTTCGAAATTTTACTATTCATCCTTGATTAAATAGTGCCCTGTCATTCTCATATAAATATGATGCTTAGTTAAGAAATGAAAATTACACCAGAATCATAGAATTCTTTTTCTATAATATTGTGCGTATTTCTTTCTAGTATAAGTATATTTTTAGTGTAACTAATAGTGAAAGATTTCCTCAAAAATATCTCCGCTATACCAATCTGATTTACTCTCCTACTATGGTAAGGGATATTATTTTCGTTCAATATTCGTAAAGAATATTATTTTCTTCCATACTCTATAGTATGTAAGTGATATTATTTCGTTTCATATTCCTAAATCTACACTTATTTTGATATGTATTGCTTCTATAATCCCTGAAATTAGTAGAGTATCCTTGAATTTTGCGCTTCATCTAGTATCGTTTCATTGAAATATTGGTATGAACTTTCTTATTAAATTTTAATATTTTCATTCGGGGTACTATTCACTCGGGATACTATTCACAATAAAATTGGTTTCTTTTCTGTCCAAATTATTTTTGATACATGAATATCATTCTTGAATTTTACTCCACAAATAGTTATCATGTTAACAATTTGGATATTCTTGAACTCTGGATAAATTGAATTATAAATCTCTAAAATTTATCATTGATCTCACTTGATTAATTCCTTATATCATTGTCATTATCCTCATGCTTATATTATGTGAAAGTCATCTTTGACCCGTAGTGCATAGATGGACAGTTGATTGGTATGATTATGGCCAGGAATCACTACAACAAAAAGGGTTATTTCCGACGGAATATTTAAATTGTTAATAATAAGCATATTCCGTCGAGTTAACCTTATTTACGGCGGAATATTCTATTTAAAAAATTGATTCGTATATAAGCAAGTCGAAATTAAGTCCATCGATCTTTCGGTCGGGGATACTTAACATCGACGGACTTATCCTCGACTGAATATTCAGTTGGGGTTAATATATTTCCAACTGAAAACCTTCGGTCGAGGATATTCAGTCGATGATAACCATGACATGTGGCAGTGTGACAAAATTTGCAGATTCCTTAAAATCGACGGAATTCCATCGAGCGTATCACTATTTCGTCGAGAATAGATGTGACACGTGTCACATAATCAAAATGGGAAGGACTTATTTCCGACGGAAATCTGTCGAGAATAGTACTATTCCGTCGAGAATGGTGTTCTTTTTAATATTTTATTTGTTTTTGCAATATCTAGGGATTTAACCCACATCTTGTACCTGTACATGTATTCCCAACAGCACATACACATACATAAGCTAACAATATGACCAATAACATTAATTACTATTACCAAGGCCGACAATATGTCAAAAACCAACTAAATGAGAAGTAAAAAGGTCAAAAACATCTCATTAAGCTAAATTAAACTACAATATCAAACCGAAACAAAGTAATGTGAACTATAATACATCAAAAATAATGTAAACTACAAAATAATGTAACTCAGAATGTAAACTAAGTCAAAAATAATGTAAACTACAAACGAATGTAAACTAAGTAAAACTAGTAGAGCCCCCGGTATGAGGAGGATCATCGGGCGGGCGTCGACGCTGCTCTGGAGTATGAAAATCGCCACCATCATCATCCCGCTAGTTAGTCCGCTCGTCACCCTGTTGATATAATATAATGTAACTCATTAGTCAATATATATGATTCAGTTAAAGATAACTAAATAAAAATTAAATTATATGCATAATATATATATGAATTTAAAACGAATTGTAAGACCCCAAATTTTATGAATAAAGAATAATTTTCTCGAAATATATTTTTGAATATTATGGTGTGGATTTGATATAATAGTTGTGGGTAATATTTACAAATTTTGCAAAGTAAACAAGTGGTTATATAATATTCGATTGGTTGGGGAATATTCGTTTTAATAGGGAATATTCGTACGACGACACAATCGTTGGTGGACCCCACAACGGAAGTATTGTCGTAGTTAGAAAACGACAGAATTATCTTTTATAAAAATAACGGCGAAAGTGTTACCGTTAAAACTGTTGAACTACCCGGTAGTAAAAGTACGTTATATGCGTTGGTTGCTTAGTAGCACAGGTATTGATTATTGATGCTTACATGAGAAGTCACTCAGTTATACTCAATTATTGCTATAGTAATTGATGCATCATATCTCTCATATTATTGATTCAATTATTGTCACAGTATCATCTGCATAATATTTATTATTATTAAATCAATAATTGAGACGACAAAGTTATTCATATTATTATTTGCAATATTGATGATGTTTATAAGTTCCGCTCGAGGAGAGGTTTGGTCACCTAATTGCGCCGATAAGGAGAAATCCTTATCGGAAAGCCCCCTCTTTCCTGGGAACGACCTGGCTGTTAAATATTGTGAGTTATAATATTAATGATGAATAATTTGTGTTGATTAAAGATGAAATTGATAGTTCCATTGTGTTGGGATTATTAGTGTTAGTGGAAATCAACATTTATTTCGATAATAATTGATGTCTGGAGGTTATATTGACCAATCGGGTAATTAATCAGATAAATGAGCAATTAATTGCTATTATTTCACATGTTTATAACTATTTGTTCACATGTGTGTACTATTTATTCATATTCATGTACTATTAGGGGAGGTGGTGTAAGATTGATAATACTTGCATGACTAAATTAAAAATAGAGGTATAGTTGAAGGTACTATACTGTAATTAGTTTTTTCACATGATTATACTATTGAGTCACATGAATGAACTATTAATTCATATTATTTACTATTAGGGGAGGTGGTGCAAGTTTGATAATACTTGCAGGACTAAATTAAAAATAAAGAAAAAGAGGAAGGTATTATATTGTAATATTTTGAGCCCCAAAACGTGCAATTATCGAAACTATATTTTCCTATAAATAGAAGCTCATTCTTCCTTCATTTTTCACCAATTCACAAAAGCTTTAGAGCAATTATTATAGAGAGAAATTATAGAGAGAAAGAAGAAGAAAAGTCTGCTACCTCACTATTCTAGTATCCAGTTTTTCTAAGGTAAGGGGTATTATTCTTTCGTATTCATGAAGAGAGTTATTTTCTTTTAATACTCGTAAGGGTTGTTATTCCATTCTTTATTATTATATTGGAATAACCTGTCTATGCGAAGTACCTCATACATGGTGAAATTCTTCTGTTATTCTATTCATTATTATTTTATTGGAATAACCTGTCTGTGCAGTCTATCGCATGCCTAGTGAATTTTGTTGTTATTCCATTCTTTATTATTTTGTTGGAACATCACATACATCTGCGGATTCTGGCGTGACACAGTTCCATTCTTTATTATTCATTGGAACATCCCGTAAAATGCGAATTCGCATGACACGGTTCCATTATTTATTATTACATTGGAACATCACATGCGTGTGGATTATAGATGAACCGGGTCCATTCTTTATTATTACATTGGAATAACACATGCATGCGCATGCGGATTACGTACGCTTGGTCAATTCTTCTGTTATTCCATTCTTTATTATTCTATTGGAATAATCTATCTACGTGGATTACCGCATGGCGGCAAAAATCCATTTGCGGTTTCATATATTCTATCATACTTAGTTGATTAATATTTTGGCTTCTATACTCCATGAAATTAGTGGAATATCCTTGATATTTGCGTTTCATCCAGTATCTTTTCATGGAAATATTCTTCTGAGCATTCTTGAATTTTACTCCACAAAGCAGTATCATGTTGACAATTTGGACGTTATTGATTTGTGGATAAATTAAATTATAAATCTTTACAAATTTATCTTGAACTTGTTTTTATTGAATTATTATATCATTGTCATCGTCCTCATGTTTATAATATGTTGAAAGTCATCTGTGGCCTGTAGTGCATAGATGGACTTGGTGTGATTATGACCAGGGATTATTCGGTATAATCATGACCGTAATGTTACAAATGATGTGGTAAAAGTCCTCATTGGCCATAATGCATTGATGGACAGTTGTTGACATGATCATGACCATTGATGAATACACGAATATCCTTGGCCTGTAGTGCATGGATAATTTATGGTCGTGATACTAATGAATATCCTTGGCCGTAGTGCATGAATGATGTGGTTTATTTATTAAGCTGAGTCTTAGCGATAAAAGTGATGAAAAACCTTTTAAATCATAGAAGATAGTTGATTTTATTCTCTACTTGACTCTTCTAATGGATTGTTTGTTCCGCTGCAGTTAAACTTGATGTTTATTATATTTTATCAGTTTAACACTGTTAAAGGCTAATGATAATTTATTCTGCATTATCTTAGTCATAATATTTCTTCTTGGGCTAGTTGAGCTCACCCTTTCTTTCACTTTTTCTCTTGAAAATGAGAACGTGGCGGGGACTAGTCGGGGAACCCGGAGTGACGGTCGGATGATAGCATTAGTAGTCTTCACTATTACATTAAATAGTATGACAATAAATGTAATGAGGACTCCATTGAGTGTGGATATTGTCTAGATGACAATATTCTTATTAAAACTCTTAGATTATATTTTGTCGTATTTTACACGCATTTGTTGTATAATTAAGTTGTATTTAAATTTTGTACCATGTATTTGGCGACTTAAGATGGGTGATGTATACCTATTTTGGGGCGTCACGGTTGGTATCAAAGCTTAGGATATGACTCTGGTAGAGATGTGAGACAAGAACTAGGAGGGAGAGACGGGGAATTCCTTCGCTAGTATGACCTACCTAAGTTTATTTGGTATTTATTTGGTCGAGTATATAGGGATAATATGTGACATGTCAATTAACCCTTGTTTTGTGGCGATGTTGAAAATGACATCCGAGAATGTTGAGAATAGCAATGGAGCACGAGAGACCGTTGAGTCTCCACGGATCAATAAGCATGATAATAATGCATCGTGAAGCGACAATCCTCATGCAAACAATAACACCGACCAAATGATGAGCGATGGAATGTTCGGAGGCTTTATCTGATTTATCTGACATCGGTGAGCGTCTCCGTCCAAAATGTAGGTGGAAACATCAAAACTCTCTGACGGTCCACATAAAGCAGTTCGAGGAGCTGGGACCACCGGAGTTTATTGGAGAGCCAAAACCACTTAAGGTGGAAGCGTGGATAAAGCATATCATCAAGATATTTGATGTTTTGGGATGCTCCGAGGAGCAAAAGGTTCCATTTGCCACCTTTATGTTGCGAGGAGAGGCAGTTTACTGGTGGGAATCGGTAAAGCGTACTCAACCTGCCGCACTGAAGATGTCTTGGGAGAAGTTCCAAGAACTATTCAATGATAAGTACTTTCCCGAAAGTATTCGTTACATGAAAGAGGTAGAGTTCATCAAGTTGGAGCAGAACAATATGACCGTGTCACAGTACGAAGCTAAGTTTGTCGAGTTGTCCCAATTTGCGTCTCACTTGGTTGATAATGAAGAGAGAATGACGCGAATATTTCTAAGAGGTTTGAAACCCGAGATACGTCAATACTTAATTTCTCACAAACTATGTTTGTATTCGGATATTGTTAATAGGGCTCAGTTATTGGAGTGCGATAACGAGTCAACTCAACCAAGAGAAAGTAGCCGACAAAATGATAATACCAGTGGTAGCAGTCATCGAAGCGGTGACAACAAACGTGGAGGGAATAAACATGCTAGAAATGGTAACCACTTTGGTGGTAATCATGGCCAAGATAGTAAAAATGGACATTTCAAGAAAAGGAGATTCAACAATGATGGAAAGACGTCAGCACCAACACCCGTTGTTAAGGAAGGAGAACGACCACTTATCATATGCTTCAAATGCGGAGGGGAGGGACATATCCATCTAAACTGCGCGATGCAGTCTAAAGCGTGTTATAATTTTGGAAGAGAATGTCACCTAGCCCAATTTTGTCGTGTTCCAAAGACAAGTCTAGCTGGGATGGAGGCACCAAAGGTCGTCCCAGAAAAGTCAAAGCCGGTAGTTCAAGGGAGAGAGTTTGTTGTAAACTCCCAGAAAGCAAGGGACCCGAACAAAGTCATCACAGGTAAGCTTATCATAAACTATAGCGAAGTCTATACCTTATTTGATACCGGTTCTACCCATTCTTTTATTTTTCCTACTTGTGCTCAACGTTTAAATTTGACTCTGGAGAAATTAGACTTTGACTTATCGGTTGAAACTCCGTTGGGAGAAACCTTCATTACATCCACTGTTTATAAGCCTTGTTTGATTCAAATCGGTAACCGCACGTTACCTATCGATCTTATTTCTTTAAAAATACTTGCATTTGCCGTGATTTTAGGGATTGATTGGTTAACTACTCATCATGATAAAATTGATTGTTTTCGTAAGGTTGTTTGTGACGCCCCCAAAATAGGTATATAACACCCATTCTGAGTCGCCAAATACATGGTACAAAAACAACTATAACTTCATTAATACATTTGTCGTGCAAAATACGACAACACATAAACTGTGAGTTTAAATACAAATATTGTCTTCTAGACAATATCCACACTCAAATAAGTCCTCATTACAATTATTGATACACTATTTTACAAAATAGTAAGGACTAATAAAACAACTGTCTTGAACCATTACTTCACACCCTTTACTAGTTCCCGCTATATTCTCGTCTCTCGAGAAGAAAAATGGAACAAAAAGGAAAAGGGTGAGCTCAACTAGCCCAAAGAAAAGAATATTATGACTAAAATAATGTACAAAAAATTATCCTTAGTCTTCAACAGGAAAAATCGATAGAATACAATAGATGACAAGTTTTAGATCAACAATCTGCAATGAAAACAACAATTCATTAGAAGAGTTAAGTAGAGAATGAAATCTACTATCATCTATGAATTTAAAAGTCCATCATCGATATTTTATCCTCAGTAACATCAATCAATATACATCATAAATTAAATATTCATCTTTGCACTACTGAGCCAAAGATATTCACCATTAATTCATGTTCATCTAAACACTGCTCATCTTTGCACTACTGGGCCAAAGATATTCATCATAAAATCATTCATCTTTTGCACTACGAGCCAAAGATATTCGATTATATCATCATTTAGACCGAGGATGATGAAAAATATTTTAAAGAAAACGAATCCAGTGAAACAAAAGAATAAATATTAAGGATTCGTACTTTACACAATCCAAGTTCAAAAATACTTCATAAGTAATCAGAATGGAGTAAAATTCAAGAATGAAGACCAAAACATAGATCCAATCAAAGATAGTATCCAGAATAGATATTTTGGACAAAAAGAAGAAGTTTCATTTTTCGGTGAATAGTGCCGTATTTGTGAATAGTGTCGTATACGTGAATAGTAACTACGACACCAAAAGATAGAAATTTCACAAAAAACATCATCACGTTTCGTGAATAGTACTCATGAATAGTAACTTATGAATAGTAACTCATAAATAGTAACTCGTGAATAGTAACTCATGAATAGTAACTCATGAATAGTAACCCCGACATGAAAAAGTTTCAAATTTGATAAAAAGTTCCAAATGATATTTGGCGTAATGATATTGAAGAAATAATATCATTTGAGAAGAAAATAACATCCTTACCTCGGAAAGAATAGTAAGACTTTGGAATCTTTGGATATAGTCTTTGAAAGAACTTGCAATAGTATAGCAATACTCAAAGTACTAAAATACTCACAAAATACGCTCGATATTATAGAGAGAGAAGATTTCAGTTTCTGGTGTGATTTTCAATTCTAACCTAAGCACCCTATTTATAGGAAATTGCTTAGAACACCAAAGCAGAAAATTTAATATAATAATATTATATAAATAAAATTTTCTTAGCCAACCTTAGACTTCTAAATTTAGCAACTTAGCATGTGATTAATGAGGCTCACAACATATAAAAAAATATTTAAAACTTCAAAAATTAATTATTTCGGAGCTTCGAAACTTAAATAATTCATAATAAATAGCCCTTTTATCAGAAAATTCGAATCTCATGACCCCATAGGAAATTCAATTCTCTACAACTTTGCAGAATAAAGTTTTTCCAAATTCCAAACAGAAATTGACCGAAATCCACATACGGACGATTTTACAGGCTATAATCAAATTTCAGTCAAGAAATGGGGTCCACCGACACACAAAACATGTGTTAATCATTTAATACAACAAAAATATTTTTCCTCCTCATATACTCATATATCCCACATTCATTGTAAAAATATCATCATTATTCTATTATAATAAAATAATAAAATATTATTTTATCAGAAAAGATAAAATATCAATTTTTAACAATTGTCACTTTAAAAAATTTCTCCATCTATATCCACATAAAATCAATATTTTCTCATCATATAAATCAATAATTAATTATTCACAAATAATATTACTGAATCATAAGATCTTGCAACCCGTAGTTCTCCTGGAAAGAGGGGCTTTCCAATAAGAATTTTTCTTACTAAATAAGCAATTAGGTGACCAAACCTCTCCTTGATGTAACTTTCTAGACATTGCCAATAATGTTTTCTAATAATATTATTCGGATAATATGAAATATTGCTTTGGTAATGGAAAATCTTGTGTAGTGACAATTATTGAAACAACGGTAATATAAAAATCAACGCAAAGAATTATTGAATCAATAAAATAAAATATCTTTGAGCGAATTATTCTTTGTAACAATTATTGAGTAGTGCCTTCTTACGTAAGAATCAATAATTGGTGCAATACCATGTATCTTCTTGTCGCGATAACGCGTATTCGTGTTTTAACCACCGGATATTCCAACAGTATTAACAGTAACAACTACGCCGTTATTTATAAACAACTCATACTTGTCGTTTTCTTCATCCAATTGTTTTCCGTTATGGGGCCCACACAATTTCTTCGCTAGTGCGCATTTAATATTCCCTACAATGAAGAATATTCCACGACCAAACGAATATTCTCCGACAATAATGAGTATTTTATAACCACTTGTTTATTTAAAAATATTTGCGCATTTTACGCATAACTAACCACATTAATGAATTCAACCCTTACTATTTTAAAATAATAAATAGAGGAAATTAAATCTTCATTTATAAAAAGTTGGGGCCTTACAACCTCCCCTCCTTATGAAATTTCGCCCTCGAAATTGACATGCGTAGGACATGCTCCTTCCCATCCAAGATCTTGACTGGTACCTCCTCGTACGTTAAATCTTCTGCTATCTCGTCTGGTTCTAATTCAATAATGTGGTTCGGGTCGTCCACATATTTACGTAACATCGATACGTAAAAAACGTTATGAACACGCGTCATACTTGGCGGTAAAATGGGTTTATAGGCCACAGTTCCTATTCGATCGAGGATTTCAAATGGACTAATAAATCTAAGGTTTGAGCTTTCCTCACATCGCCAATTCTCGCTTTTGGAATAACGACTTCTTGCATCTTCTTCTTCATATTCATCAACTCCAAGTCTGTAGCTTGAGCAGCTTTAAATTTATCGATTAAAGTCGATTCTAATCGTATATTCGTTATCTTCACGCAGGTTATTGGAATATTTAACTCTATCTCCATCTTCTGTGAGTCATACGAAATGGGTCTTTGTGTTAACAATATCGCACTTGTATACGATCTTTTACTCAACGCGTCAGCTACCATGTTCGTTTTTTTTTCAGGATGGTATTGAATGGTATGGTCGTAATCTTTCAATAGCTCGAGCCAATGTCGTTGCCGCATGTTGAGTTCTTGGAAGCTCTTTTCATATTCCTCGCTCCATTCGAATTTTGTATCTCTACGAGTCTGCTGAGTTAATGGAGTAGCGATTCAAGAAAATCTTTCCACGAATCTCCGATAATAACCAACTAAGCCTAGAAAGCTACGTATTACGATTACTGACTTAGGTTGCTCTCAACTATGACTCATATCCCAATCTTGGATAGCACGTCACAATGGTACCTATCAGTTTACTATCACACAAATATGGCATCCCCTACGGAGAGTCTGGCTTCGGTGTATTCCACAAAGGAAGTCATCAGATAAAGGCTCGGGTACAAACCTCTATAGTTGAATTTTTAACTCCTAAATTTCAATAGGAGCCATGAGTTTAAAGAAATGGGTTTTGTACCGGGTTCAAAGTCGATACAAAATTCAATATCACACTTTGGGAGTAAGCCAAAAAATTCTTCAGGAAATACGTCAGGAAATTTACTAACAACAGAAATATCATTCAAATCTGATGTATTTTTGAAAGTATTATGCATACAAGCCAATCATGTATGATGATAAAGCATATACTGTGTAATCAATCTTATTTATTTATTAATAAATGAATTATTTATTAAAGGCATTTATTATCTACATGGTGCTGTTTTAATAAAATGTGATAAACCCATAGTTTTAAGCAATGCTTTTAGAATCATGATGAGATCATGCTAATGAGATCTAAATTCTTAGATAGCTTAAAACTAAAATGTTCCCAATCAATGGATTACTAAAAGGGGAGTAATGAATCCTGGATAGATTGAGTACGTCGTTGTTTGCTTTCATTGGATGAGGATGATTGATCTCATGATCATTTGTGTGGAGACACTAAAGCAAGTATGTAGGTGCTTATTAGAGAATAAGTTCACCGAACGTGACTCGCTAAGGAATACCTAATGGAGTTTTACTTACACATCAATAAGAATTCTCAGAGTGATAGTAGTACAAATGATCCTTAGACTTGAGATAATCATAGTATCTTATATATAATGAATTACACTTTGACTTATTCCTTAAGACTCTTAGAGTATATCAAAGGGTATGCTTGGGTGTAATAAGTTATATATGAAGATAATGAATGATCAATAAAGAATCTACCACTTCAGTAAAAGGAGAAATGTCCTATGTGATTCGATAAATGACAACCCGTGAATCCTTGGCGAGGTGGAATGAAATTAGAAAGTAGTTTCTAATTTGCATTCATTAGGAGTTGTTCATTTAGGAATCGAAATACATATAATTAAATAAAATAAGACTTGACAAAGAATTCCATGTCTTATATTTAATTGGGACATTGTATGGTGGAAGGATTGAATTATGCGGTAACTATTTACTCAAAGGTTCTTTTATGATTAATGTTGAAATCTATATTATCCGGAAAGTCGTTGATCGCTAGGGAGGCTTATCCCTATTGTAGAATAAATATAATTTATTTAAATAAATTATTTGTTTAATTTATTTATTTAAATGAGATTAGAATTGTTACAATTGATTTATTCACAACGTAGGTTTAATATGGAGAACCTAAAGGGTCACACCCATAAAAGGAAGAATAATTATTTAAGAAGTTAATGGCATAATTGTAATAATATATTAAGTATATTTAATTTAATCTATGGTGATAGAATAAATTAAATAGCTTAATATTATTATTTAATATTTTAGAAATATTAAATATAAATTAATAAGAGGAGTCTTATTAATATTATTACAATTATTATTATTTTAATTTCTAAAAGGTTTAGGAATTAATTTAATATAAGTACTCTCATTTATTCCTAATTGGATTAGGAAGGAAAATTAGTTAAAAGAGTTTAATTAATTACCCTAATAGGATTAGGGGCCCATTTAATTAAAAGAGTTTAATTAAATAAATAATACCTTATTTTAATTAAAATAGGTTACATGATATCTTTATAAGAGAGTCTTATATCGGATATCTATAATACGTAATTCTAGAGTTGGAGATGCCTCCTCCTTTTTCTATACAGATAGGAAAAACTAGGGTTTGAGCCAATACCCCTTCTTCTTGAAAATTCTTCTTCTTTGGTGGATCACCTCTAGAGGCCATACACTTGGGTGGCTTACATTGATCAAAGGAAGGAATCTACCCGAGATTCAAGGAGATCGCGAGAAGTAGGAGGTGAACTCGTACCCTGAGGAAGCTCGTTTCTACAAGGGTATGATTTCATAATTTCTTATTCTTCGTTTAATTAATAATATGCATAAAGGATGATCCGGGTAATTGGTTTGTGAAAAATTTTAAAATCTGATTTTATTTCGCTTCCGCTAATATTTCAATTTGATTGCTACTTTGATTTTCACAAAACCTAACAATTTTTGTTCAAGTCCATGACATGGGCTAAGAAAACTTGACATCCATTTTTCAATAAACGAATGACTTTATGGCTTGATATGAAAGTGTTTGACTTCAATGGTTTAGTTGCTTGAATTCGAATAACAGGTTGCTTAGGAATACGAAAACTAACAACCTTACGAAAGCAATCAATTTTGGCATGATAAGTAGTTAATCAATCAATCCCCAAGATCACATCAAAAACAAGTATTTTTTTAAAGAAATAAGGTCAACAGGTAATGTGATGGTGCCAACTTGGATCAAACAAGATTTATAAACAGCGGATGTAACGAAAGTTTCTCCTAACGGAGTTTCAACAAATAAGTCAAAGTCTAATTTTTCTCCGTCGAGTTTAAGCGTTGAGTATAAGCGGAGAGATAAATGAATGGGTAGAACCGGTATCTAATAAGGTATAACTTCACAAAAATTTATAATTAACTAACCCGTGCTAACTTCGTTCGAGTTACTCGCTTTTTGAGAAGTCACGAAAAATGCTCTTCCAAGAATCGATGACTTTGACTTGTCCGGAACAGCCTTTGGAGTCACCATCCCCGCTGGACTGGGTTTCGCTACCGTACAATCTCGAGTGATATGACCTTCTTTTCCACAATTAAAACATACCTTGGAAGGTTGTGAACAGTTTGGACTTATGTGTCTCTCTTCTCCGCATCTGTAGCATCTAACTGGCGGTCTTTCTCCTCCTCTAAAATTCGTTGTTGGTCTTTGCTTCTTGAGCATCTTCCGTCCATCGTTTAATCTTCTCTTCTTAAAATTTCCACTTGAGTTATTTCTTCTATTATCTTGGCCATGATTACCACCGAAGTGGTTACCATTTCTGGCATGATAATTTCCTCCACGATTGTTATCATTGTTAGATGGCCGTTACCCTTTGATGCGATTATCATCGAGTTGTTGGTCATTATTCTTGATTGAGTAGGCTCATTATCGTGCTCCAATAAGCGAAGCTCTATTTACAACATCTGAATATAAACAAAGTTTGTGAGAAATGAGGTATTGACGTATTTTGGGTTTCAAACCTCGCAGAAACATTCGCGTCATTCTCTCCTCATTATCAACCAAATGGGATGCAAATCGAGACAACTCGGCAAACTTAGCTTCGTCTTTGCGACACGTTCATATTGTTTTGCTCCACCTTGATGAAATCTACCTCCTTCATGTGACGAATACTTTTGGGAAAGTACTTGTCGTTGAACAATTCTTGGAACTTCTCCCAAGACATCTTCGGTCAGTGGTAATTTGAGTCGCTTCTGATTCCCACCAATAATCTGCCTCTCCTCGTAACATGAAAGTGGCGAAAGGAACCTTTTGCTCCTCTGAGCATCCCAAGACATCAAATATTTTAGTGATTTGCTTTATCCACGTCTCTTCCGTAAGTGGTTCTAGCTTTCCCAAAAACTCTAACGGTCCTAAATCCTTGAACTGCTAAGCGGTGACCATCCGTGAGTTACCAGTGTTTCCACCTGCATTTTGAACAGTAGTCTCTCTCGTTTGGTTTTGCATGAATTCTAGAAAGTTCCTAAACATACCATCGTTCGTCATCTTTTCAGTGGTGTTGTTCACAAGAGAGAACATTGCCCGACTGTTGACGTTCTCCCTCGTTGGTGAGTCTGAGTTTCTCCACGGTCTCATTTACTCCATCATTAACATTCTCGGTTGACATTCTTAAATCTCGCCATTAAAAAGGGTTAATTAAACAAATTAACAAATCACATAATACCCTATATTATGATCGACCAACAAATAAGCTTAGGTAGGACACACTAGCGAAGGATTTACTCGTCTCTCCCTCTAGTTCTATTCCCAGATCTCCTTGAGAGATCATATCCTAAGCTCGATACCAATCGTGATGCCCCCAAAATAGGTATACTGACACCCATTCTGAGTCGCCAAAAACATGGTACAGAAACAACTATAACTTCATTAATACATTTGTCGTGCAAAATACGACAACACATAAACTGTGAGTTTAAATACAAATATTGTCTTCTAGACAATATCCACACTCAAATAAGTCCTCATTACAATTATTGATACACTATTTTACAAAATAGTAAGGACTAATAAAACAACTGTCTTGAACCATTACTTCACACCCCGACTAGTTCCCGCTATATTCTCGTCTCCTGAGAAGAAAAATGGAACAAAAAGGAAAAGGGTGAGCTCAACTAGCCCAGTAAAGAATATTATGACTAAAATAATGTACAAAAAATTATCCTTAGTCCTCAACAGGGAAAAATCTGATAGAATACAATAGACAACAAGTTTTAGATCAACAACTGCAGCGAAAACAACAATTCATTAGAAGAGTTAAGTAGAGAATGAAATCTACTATCATCTATGAATTTAAAAGTCCATCATCGATATTTTATCCCTGTAACATCAATCAATATACATCATAAATTAAATATTCATCTTTGCACTACAGGCCAAAGATATTCACCAGTTGGTCATGTTCATCTAAACACTGCTCATCTTTTGCTACGGGCCAAAGATATTCATCATAAAATCATTCATCTTTTGCACTACTGAGCCAAAGATATTCAGGTTATATCATCATTTAGGACCGAGGATGATGAAAAATATTTTAAAGAAAAGCGAATCCAAAGGAAACAAAAGAATAAATATTAAGGATTCGTACTTTACACAATCCAAGTTCAAAAATACTTCATAAGTAATCGAGTGGAGTAAAATTCAAGAATGAAGACCAAAACATAGATCCAAATCAAAAATAGTATCCAGAATAGATATTTTGGACAAAAAAAAAGTTTCATTTTTCGGTGAATAGTCTTGGTATTTGTGAATAATGTAAGTATCACGTGAATAGTAACTCCGACACCAAAAGATAGAAATTTCACAAAAAACATCATCACGTTTCGTGAATAGTACTCATGAATAGTAACTTATGAATAGTAACTCATAAATAGTAACTCGTGAATAGTAACTCATGAATAGTAACTCATGAATAGTAACCCCGACATGAAAAAGTTCCTAATTTGATAAAAAGTTCCAACCAATATTTCTAAGATAATGATATTGAAGAAATAATATCATTTGAGAAGAAAATAACATCCCTTACCTCGAAAAGGATAAGACTTACGATTTGGAATAATGGATATAGTCTTTGAAAGAACTTGCAAGTATATAGCAATACTCAAAGTACTAAAATACTCACAAAATACGCTCGATATTATAGAGAGAGAAAGAGAGAGAAGATTTCAGTTTCTGGTGTGATTTTCAATTCTAACCTAAGCACCCTATTTATAGAAAATTGCTTAAAACACCAAAGCAGAAAATTTAATATAATAATATTATATAAATAAAATTTTATATGCCAACCTTAGACTTCAAAATTTAGCAACTTAGCATGTGATTAATGAGGCTTATAACATATAAAAAACGTTTTTTATTAAAAAAATATTTAAAACTTCAATAATTCATAATAAATAGCTTTTTTATCAGAAAATTCGAATCTCGTGAATTATTATAGGAAATTCAATTCTCTACAACTTTGCAGAAGAAAGTGTTTTCAAATTCCAAACAGAAATTGACCGAAATCCACATACGGACGATTTTACAAACTATAATCAAATTTTAGTCAAGAAATGGGGTCCACCGACACACAAAACATGTGTTAATCATTTAATATAACAAAAATACTCTTCCTCCTCATATACTCATATATCCCACATTCATTGTAAAAATATCATCATTATTCTATTATAATAATATAATAAAATATTATTTTATCGAAAAAGATAAAATATCAATTTTTAACAATTGTCACTGTAAAAAAATTTCTCCATCTATATCCACATAAAATCAATATTTTCTCATCATATAAATCAATAATTAATTATTCACAAATAATATTATCAATCACAAGATCTTTGCAACCAGTAGTTCCCGGAAAGAGGGACTTTCCAATAAGAATTTCTCTTTCTTGGTAGCCGCATTAGGTGACCAAACCTCTCCTTAGACGAAACTTTCTAGACATTGCCAATAATGTTTTCTAATAATATTATTCAGATAATATGAATTATTTCTTCGATAATAGAAAATACTGTGTAGTGACAATTATTGAAACAACGATAATATAAAAATCAACGCAGAATTATTGAATCAATAAAATAAAATCTTTGACGAGAATTCTTTGTAACAATTATTGAGTAGTGTCTTCTTACGTAAGAATCAATAATTGGTGCAATACCGCGTGTCTTCTTCGTCTAACAACGCCAGATTCGTGTGTTTTAACCACCGGGGTATTCCAACAAAGATAATCTGGTAACATCTACGCCTGTTATTTATAAACAACTCATACTTGTCGTTTTCTTCATCCAATTGCTTTCCGTTATGGGGCCCACACAAGGTCATTGCGCGTCATTGTAATATTCTTTCCCGGCGAAAGAATATTCCACGACCAAATGAATATTCTTCGACAACAATGAATATTTTATAACCACTTGCTTATTTAAAAATATTTGCGCATTTTACCCATAACTAACCACATTAATCAATTCAACCCTTACTATTTCAAAATAATAAATAGAGGAAATTAAATCTTCATTTATAAAAAGTTGGGGCCTTACATTGTTAACTTTCATATTCCTAATCAACCTATTATGCGAATTCAAGCGACCAAACCATTAAAATCAATCACGGTCATCTCAAGCCATAAAGCTATTCGTTTATTGAAAAACGGATGTCGTTTTTCTTAGCTCATGTCACGATTTAAACAAAAATACGCCGATTTGAAAGATATTTCTATTGTTAATAAATTTCCCGACGTATTCACTCAAGAACTTCCGGCTTACCCCAGCGTGAAATTGAATTTTTATTGACCTTGAACTCCTCAGATAAAACCCATTTCCAAATCCCCATATCGAATGGCTCTATTGAACTTGAGGAGTTAAAGACCCAATTACGAGAATTGTTAGACATCGGTTTCATTCGTCCTAGTACGTCTCCTTGGGGTGCTCTTGTTCTATTCGTGAAAAAGAAAGATGGAAGTATGCGACTTTGTATTGATTATCGGAAGTTGAATCATGTCACCATCAAAAATAGGTACCCGTTGCCTCGCATTGATGACCTTTTTGACCAGTTGCAAGGCGCCAAATTCTTTTCAAAGATTGATCTTCATTTAGGATATCATCAGTTGAAGATTAAAACTGATGACATTCCAAAGACTTCTTTCAGAACTCGGTACGGGCATTATGAATTCTTAGTCATGTCTTTTGGATTGACTAATGCTCCTGCTGCCTTCATGGATATGATGAACCGAGTATTCAAGGAATATTTGTATCACTTTAAGGTCGTCTTTATTGATGACATCCTCATATACTCCAAAACCCGTGAAGACCATGAGCAACACTAGAGGCTGATACTCCAAAAGCTTCGTGAAAACAAGCTATATGCCAAGTTGAAGAAATGCGAGTTCTGGCTTGAGGAAGTTGCATTCCTTGGGCACGTGATATCAAATCATGGGATATCTGTTGACCCGATAAAGATTGAAGCAATTCAAAGCTGGGAACCTAAATCAGTGACCGAAGTACGTAGCTTTCTCGGCTTAGCTGGTTATTATCGGAGATTCGTAGAAAGGTTTTCTCGAATTGCTACTCCATTAACTCAGCTGACTCAAAAAGATGCAAAATTCGGTTGGAGCAAGGAATATGAGAAGAGTTTTCAGGAACTCAAGAGGAGACTCATTTCAGCACCTGTTCTGACAATAATATCATCTGGCTCGGAGGGATTTGTCATCTATAGTGATGCTTCAGGCAAAGGGTTAGGATGTGTTCTCATGCAACATGGGAAAGTCATAGCCTATGCCTCACTACAACTCAAAGAATATGAGAGGAATTATCCTACTCATAATCTAGAGTTGGCAGCAGTCGTTTTTGCGCTTAAGATTTGGAGGCATTACCTGTTTGGAGAGAAGGTGGAGATCTACACGGATCATAAAAGCCTTAAATATTTCTTCACTCAAAAGGAACTCAACATGCGGCAACGACGATGGCTTGAGTTGTTGAAAGATTACGATCATACCATTCAATACCATCCTGGAAAAGCGAACGTAGTAGCTGATGCATTGAGTAGAAGATAATATGCGGGTACGAGAACATTATTGTCAACGTAAAGGCCCATTTTATATGACTTACAAAGGATGGAGATAGAGTTAAAGACTCCAAGGACCCATGTGATGATGGTGAATATACGAGTAGAACCGACTTTAATCGATAAAGTTAAAGTTGCTCAAGCTACAGACCTGGAGCTGATGCGTATGAGAAAGAAAGTGCAAGAAGGTGATATGCCGGAAGCAAGAATCGATGAAGAAGGAATACTTCGAGTCAACTCCAGACTTTGTGTTCCTAATAACCCTGATTTAAAGTATAAAATCATGATAGAGGCGCACAACACACCGTTTGCAATCCATCTTGGGAGTACCAAAATGTATCGTGATCTTCAACATACATTTTGGTGGAGCAATATGAAGAGAGAGATAGCGGAGTTTATCTCAAGGTGTTTAACTTGTCAACGAGTCAAGTGAGCATCAAGTACCAAAAGGTCCATCAGAACCACTTGAAATTCCGTAATGGAAGTGGGAGCACATTACCATGAATTTCGTTACTGGTCTTCCCAAGGTTTCTCAAGGCATAGATGCAATTTAGGTCATTGTTGATAGATTGACCAAGTCTGCTCATTTCTTACCTATACGAGAAACTTATACACTTGAACGTCTTGCTCGTATATACATAAAAGAGATTGTAAGACTGCATGGTATGTCGGTATCCATAGTTTCTGATCGAGACCCAAGATTCACTTCAAGATTTTAGGTTAGTTTGTAAAAAGCTATGGGCACGGATTTACGATTTAGCTCGGCATATCATCCTCAGACGGATGGGTAGTCGAAGAGGACTATTCAAACTCTTGAAGATTTATTAAGACTCTGTGTCCTTGACTTCAATGGAAGTTGGGACAAGTTCTTACCATTGGTGGATTTTTCCTACAACAACAGTTATCAAGCAAGTATTGGCATGGCTCCATTTGAGGCGTTGTATGGAAGAAAGTGTCGCTTCTCGGTTATCTTTGGGATGAAATGGGTGAAGCAACGTTGTTGGGGCCGGAGTTGAATACGTATGAATACGAAAAAGATTCAAATGATCCGACAACGATAAAAACCTCACAAGACAGGAGAAAAGATGTAAGACCGAAATTTTTTAAATAAAAAGGAATTTCCTTTATTTATTATTTTGAAATAAGTAAGGGTTGATTTGATTAATGTGGATAGTTAAGGGTTAAATACGCAAATATTTCAAAATAAGCAAGTGGTTATAAAATATTCATTATTGTTTGGGAATATTAAATGCGACGACCGACCGTATGTGGCCCCATAACTTAGCGATTGGATGAAGAAAACGACAAATATAAGTTGTTTTTTTTAAATAACGGCAGTAGTTATTCACAATTATCTTTGTTGGAATACCCGGTGGTTAAAACACACTAATACGGCGTTGTTGAACAAGAAGCATACCAGTATTGCACCAATTATTGATTCTTACGTAAGAAGGCACTTTACTCAATAATGGTTACAATAATTAATGTTCGATATTTTATTGAGTTAATAATTGCTTGCGTTGATATTTTATATTCTTTGTTGTTTCAATAATTGTCATTACACGATATTTTCATTATCGAAGCAATAATTCATATTATCTCGAATAATATTATTAGATAACATTATTGGCAATGTCTAGAAAGTTCTCGCCTAAGGAGAGGTTTGGTCACCTAATTAAGGCCAAGAAGAAGAAATTCTTATTGAAAGCCCCTCTTCCTGAACCGCACTTGTCATTATTGTGATTCTCGTATATTATTTGTGAATAATTAATTATTGATTTATATGATGAGGAAAATATTGATTTTATGTGGATATAGATGGAGAAAATTTTTAAAATGACAATTGTTGAAAATTAATATTTTATCTTTTTCCGATAAAATAATTCATTTAAATATATTATTTTAATAATATATTAATTGGTGATATTTTTACAACGAATGTGGGATATATGAGTATACGAGGAGGAAGAGTATTTTTGTTGCAATAAATGTTTAAAACATGTTAAACATGTCGGTGGACCCCATTTATTGGTGATCGAAATTTGATTATAGCCGTAAAAATCGCCCGTTTGTGGATTTCGGTCAATTTCTATTTGGAATTTGGAAAACCTTTCTTCTGCAAAGTTGTAGAGAATTGAAATTCCTATAAAACTCAAGAGATTCAATTTTCTGATGAAAGGGCTATTTATTATGAATTATTGAAGTTCAAGTCTCAAATAATTGATTTTTGGGAGTTTAAAATATTTTTATAAGAAAAACGTTTTTGTTGCAATTGAGTGGCTCACATGTGTTATAAATGATCTGAAATCAGATTTCTATGGTAGGCTTGAATATTTTAAGAAATATTATTATTTTATTAAATTTTCTGCTTTTAATGTTCTAAGCGTTTTCCTATAAATAGGGTCTTGGGTTAGAATTGAAAATTACACCGAAATCAAGTTTTCTCTCTATATTATCGGCGTATTCTTGTGAGTATTTTGAGTATACTTTGAGTATTTCTAGACGGTCTGCAAGTTCCTTCAAAGACTATACCCTTAGATTCTAGCTGTAAGTCTTGATCTTTCGAGGTAAGGGATATTATTTTTTTTCGTAATGATATTATTTCTTCAATATCATTATCTTTGAAATGTTGATCCAAAGTTTTTATCAAATTTGGAACTTTTTCATGCTCTGGGTTACTATTCATGGGTTACTATTCATGAGTTACTTATTCACGAGTTACTATTCATTTAATTACTATTTCACGAATCTCTATTCATGTAAGCGTGAAGATGTTTTTGTGGAATTTCTATCTTTTAATTGTCTGAGTTACTATTCACGATACTGAAGACTATTCACGATATCTGTACTATTCAATTTAAAAATAAAATTTCTTCTTTTGTCCAAAACATATATTATGGATACTAACTCGATTATATCCATGTTTTGATCATTCTTGAATTTTACACCACTATGATTATTTTTGAGGTATTTTTGACGTGATAAAACCAAGTACGAATCCTTAATCCTTAATCCTTGTCATTTTGTTTCACTGGATTCGCTTCTTTAAAAAAATATTTTCATCATCCTCGGTCTTAAATGATGATATTATTGAATATCTTTGGCTCGTAGTGCAAAGATGAATGATTTCTTAAGAATATCTTTGGCTCTTGTAGTGCAAAGATGAATGATTTCTGAAGAATATCTTTGGCCCGTGAAAGTGCAAAGATGAACAGTGTTTAAATGAACACTGACCAATCGATGAATATCTTTGGCCCATAGTGCAAAAGATGAATATTTGATTCCAGATGTATATTGATTGATGTTACGAGGATAAAAGATAGACGATGAACTTTTAAATTCATACATGAAGATAGTAGTTTGCATTCTCTACTTAACTCTTCTAATGAATTATTATTTCACTGCGAATATTGATTTAAAATTTGTTGTCTATCAGATTCTATTAGATTTTTCCTGTTGTCAAGACTAACGATAATTTGTTGTATATTATCTTAGTCATAATATTCTTTTTGAAATTAGTTGAGCTCACCCTTTTCCTTTTTGTTCCATTTTTCTCGTGGAGGCGAAATATAATGCGAGTGCGAGCCTGGGGTATGGAATGAAGGTTTTAGAAAGGATTGTTTAGTAGTCCTCACCATTTTTGTAAAATAATGTATCAATAAATGTGATGAGGATTTATTTGAGTATAGATATTGTGCTGAAGATAATATTTGTATTCAAACTCACAGCTTTCTTGTTGTAATAATAAAGTTGTAGTTGTTTACGTACTATGTATTGACAACCTCGTAATAGGTGATGTATACCTATTTTGGGGGCGCCACATTGGTATCGAGCTTAGGATATGATCTCCGGCGGAGATCGGGAATAGAACTAGGAGGGAGAGACGAGTAAATCCTTCGCTAGTGTGTCCTACCTAAGCTTATTTGTTAGTTGGTCAAGATATAGGGATATTATGTGATATATTGATTTCCTTAATTAACCCTTGTTTTATGGCGGTGATTTGAGAATGTCGAATCGAGAATATTAACAATGGAAATGAGACCGTGGAGATGCCTCAGACTCACCAACGAGGAGAACGTGCAACAGCAGTGGCAATGTTCCTCCCGTGAACAACACCATTGAGCGCAGATGATGAACGAGGGATGTTTAGAAGTTTTTGCAGTTCATGCAAAATCGATTTAGAGAGACTCGTGTTCAAAATACGGGAGAAATGATAGCAATTCACGGGTTGTCACAAACAAGCGATTCAAAGAGTTGGGACCACTGAATTTAAGGGAAAGCCAGATCCGATCATGGCCAAAACATGGGTCAAACAAATTACCAAGATATTCGATGTCTTGGGATGCACGCGGAGAAACGAAGGTTCCATTCGCCACCTTTATGTTCCGTGGCGAAGCGTACTCTACTGGGAGTCTCGTGAAGCGTACACTCCATCCAAACCGCACTCAACATGTCTTGGGAGATGTTTCAGAAGCTATTTAATGACAAATACTTTCCCGAAAGTGTTCGTCATATGAAGGAAGTGGAGTTCATCATATTGGAACAAAACAACACGACGGTGTCTCTCAAAGACGAGGCAAAGTTTGCGAGTTATCC
Source organism: Panax quinquefolius (assembly GCA_020205615.1). Classification (NCBI taxonomy): domain Eukaryota; kingdom Viridiplantae; phylum Streptophyta; class Magnoliopsida; order Apiales; family Araliaceae; genus Panax; species Panax quinquefolius. Next base: position 82,348,669 of record CM035174.1, on the reverse strand, counting down.
GTGTTTGCACCTCATTTGGTGGAGAATGAGGAACGTATGACGCGGATGTTTCTTAGAGGTTTGAAACCCTAAGATACGTCAAGATCTCATTTCTCATAAATTTTCTCTTTATTCGGATGTTGTAAATGTGGCTCAATTATTAGAGCGAGATAACGAGTAGACAGTCAACCGAGGACCACAACCGTGGATCGTGATCGAGATAGCATCAATGAATAATGATAACTGCGGAGAAAAGAAATAGATTGGACAGAAATGATAACCACTCTGGTGGTAATCATGGCCATGAAAATAGAAGAAGCGAGTCGGAGGAGATTTTAAAAGAGGAGATTTAACAACGACCATGTGAAGATGACAAAGTCTTGGCAAGAATCGGTTCTAAGGGAGGAGAACGACCACCGGTCATATACTACTAAATGCGAAAAGAGGGACATATCGGTCAAACCGCCCACAACAGTCAAGGTATGCTATAATTGTGGAAAGGAAGGACATATTGCTCGAGATTATGCGATGGCGAAACCTAGTTCAATGGGGACGGTGACTCAAAAGATCGTCCCGGAAAAGTCAAAGTCAACGATTCCGGAAGAGCGTTTGTTGTGGTCGGTCATAATGCGAGGAACCCAAACGAGGTGATCACGGGTAAGCTATTTATAAATTCTTGCGAAGTTTATACCTTACTTGATACCGGTGCTACCCATTCATTTATCTCTCCTGCATGTGCTCAACGTTTAAACTTGACTCCAGAGAAATTAGACTTTGACCTATCTGTGGAAACTCTGTTAGGAGAAACTTTCATCACATCCACTGTTTATAAATCTTGTTTGATTCAAGTTGGCACCATTACCTTACCTGTTGACCTTATCTCTTTAAAGATACTTGCTTTTGATGTGATTTTAGGGATTGATTGGTTAACTACTCATCATGCCAAAATTGATTGTTTTCGTAAGGTTGTTAGTCTTCATATTCTAACCAACCTCATTGTATGCGAATTCAAGCAACTAAACCATTAAAATCGATCACCGTCATATCTAATCATAAAGCTATTCGCTTTATTAAAAAAGCGGATGTCAAGCTTTCTTAGCCCATGTTATGGATTTGAATAAAGACACGTCAAATTTGAATAATATTCCTGTTGTTATTGACTTTCCCGACGTATTTCTAGAAGAACTTCCTTGTCTACCCCGAACGTGAAGTTGAATTCTTTATTGATCTTGAACTGGTACAAAGCCCATTTCTAAAACCCCATATCGAATGGCTCCTATTGAACTTCGGGAGTTAAAGGTCCAACTACGAAATTGTTGGACATCGGTTTCATTCGGCCCCAGTACATCTCCTTGGGGTGCTCTGTTTTATTTGTAAAGAAGAAAGACGGGGAGTATGCGACTTTGTATTGATTATCGGAATTGAACCATGTCACCATCAAGAATAGGTATCCTCTACCTCGTATTGATGACTTGTTTGACCCGATTTGCAAGGGCACAATTCTTTTCAAAAATCGATCTTAGCTTACGGATATCATCAATGAAGATTAGAACCGAGGATATTCCAAAACCCTTGAACTTCGGTATGGGCATTATGAATTCTTAGTCATGTCTTTCGGACTAACTAATGCTCCTGCGGCTTTCATGGATATGATGAACCGAGTATTCAAGGAATATTTGGATCAATTCGTTGTTGTCTTTATTGATGACATCCTCATATATTCCAAAAGCCGTAAAGATCATGAGCACCATTTGAAGCTGGTACTCCAAAGGCTTCGTGAAAACCAACTATATGCCAAATTGAAGAAATGCGAGTTCTGGCTTGAGGAAGTAGCATTCCTTGGGCACGTGGTGTCGAAACATGGAGTATCTGTTGATCCCATGAAGATTGAAGCAATACAAAGTTAGAGCAACCAAGTTTGGGTGATGAAGTCGTAGCTTTTTGGGCTTATTTGGTTATTATCGAGATTCGTGGAAGGGTTTTCTCGAATCGCTACTCCATTAACTTCGGCTAACTTCGGAAGGATACAAAATTCGTTTGGGCGAAGAATGCGAGAAAAGTTTCCAAGAGCTTAAGAGGAGACTTATTTCTAAGACTGTTTCTAACAATACCATCCGGTTCGGATGGATTTGTTATCTACAATGATGCTTCGAGCAAAGGGTTAGGATGTGTTCTCACGCAACGTGGGAAAGTCATAGCCTATGCCTCATGACAACTTAAAGAGTATGAGAGAGAATTATCCTACTCATGATCTAGAGTTGGCGTGATCGTTCCAAGCGCTAAAAATATGGAGGCACTATCTATATGGGGAGAAAGTGGAGATATATTCGCACCATAAAAGCCTTAAATATTTCTTCACTCAAAAGAACTCAACATGCGGCAATGACGCTGGCTCGAGCTATTGAAAGACTACGACCACACTATTCAATACCATCCCGTAAAGCGAACGTGGTAAATGACGCATTGAGTAGAAGATCATATGCGAACGAAAAGCGATGATGTCAAGTATCGCGATAGAGCCAACTTTAATAGAAAAAGTTAAGGTTGCTCAAGCCACCGAATCTTGGAAATGATCGCGTATGAAGAAGAAAGTACAAGAAGGAGCTATTAGGGCGAGAATTGATGAAGAAGGAATACTTGAGTCCACTCAAGACTTTGTGTTCCTAACGACTCTGATTTGAAGTACAAGATTATGATGGAGGCACACAATACGCCATTTGCAATCCATCCTCGAAGTACTAAAATGTATCGTGATCTTGACATACATTTTGGTGGAACAATATGAAGAGAGAGATTGCAAAGTTTATCTCGATGTGTTTAACTTGCCAACGTGTAAAGGCGGAGCATCTTGTACCTAAAGGTCCGTTGCAACCACTTGAGATTCCTGGAATGGAAGTGGAACACATTACTATGGATTTCGATTACGGGTCTTCCTACGGTTTCTCAAAGGCATCAATGCTATTTGGGTTATTGTTGATAGATTAACCAAGTCTGCTTTCATTTCTTGCCGATCACGGAGACTTATTCCTTGAACGTCTTGCTAGTATGCACGTGAATGAGATTGTGAGGTTGCATGGCATGCACTGTATCCATAGTTTCGGATCGTGACCCAAGATTCACTTCAAGATTTTGGGTTAGCTTGCAAAAAGCTATGGGCACGGATTTGCGATTTAGTTCTTTAAGATACCATCCCCAAACGGATGGACAATCGGAGAGGACTATTCAAACTCTTGAAGATCTATTAAGACTCGTGTCCTAGACTTCAAGGGTAGTTGGGATAAGTACTTACCATTGGTGGAATTCTCCTACAACAACAGCTTATCGAGCAAGTATAGGTGTGGCTCCATTTGAAGCATTATATGGACGAAAAATGTCGTTCTCAATATGTTGGGATGAGGTGGGTGAAGCAACATTGTTGGGACCCGAAGTTAAGACGTATTTATGACTCTGAAAAGATCCAAATGATTCGACAAGCGTATACAAAACGGCACAAGATCGACAAAAGAGTTATGCGGATCTTCATCGAAAGGGCGTGGAATTTAATGTAGGGGATCATGTATTGTTGCGAGTTGCTCCATGGAAGGGAGTTACAAGATTTGGGAAGAGAGGAAAGCTCAATCCACGATTTATTGGTCCATTTCAAATTCTTGACCGAGTAGAAATGTAGCCTATAGACTTGCGTTACCTCCGAGTATGTCTCGTGTTCATAATGTGTTTCACATATCTGCATTTCAGAATATGTGAAAGACCCGAACCACGTTATTGAGTTAGAACCGGACGAGATAGTAGAAGACTTAACGTATGAGGAGGTACTGTCAAGATCTTGGATAGGAAGGAGCATGTCCTACGCTATGAAAGGTCATACCACAAGTTAAAGTTTTGTGGAGGAATCATCTTTATAGAGAAATGACACAGGAATTGGAAAGCGGAAATGAAAGCGGGTATCCTCACCTTTTGAAACACCAGTATCGTCGTCAATTTCGAGGACGAAATTTCATAAAGAGGGAGGTTGAAAGACCTCAAATTTTTAAATAAAAGGAATTTCCTTTATTTATTATTTTGAAATAGTAAGGGTTGATTTGATTAATGTGGATAGTTAAGGGTTAAATATGCAAATATTTCAAAATAAGCAAGTGGTTATAAAATATTCATTATTGTTGGGGAATATTAAATGCACGGCAAAGCGACCATGTATGGGCCCCATAACTGAAGCGATTGGATGAAAAAAAACGACAAATATAAGTTGTTTTTAAATAACTACAGTAGTTATTCTGAATATCTTTGTTGGAATACCCTTGGTTAAAACACACTAATCTGCCGTTGTTGAACAAAAGAAGACACCAGTATTGCACCAATTATTGATTCTTACGTAAGAAGGCACTACTCAATAATGGTTATAGTAATTCTTTCAAAGATATTTTATTGAGTTAATAATTGCTGCGTTGATATTTTATATTCTTTGTTGTTTCAATAATTGTCATTACACGGTATTTTCATTATCGAAGCAATAATTCATATTATCCGAATAATATTATTAGATAACATTATTGGCAATGTCTAGAAAGTTCTCGCTTAATGAGAGGTTTGGTCACCTAATTAATTGCGCATACCAAGAAGAAGAAATTCTTATTGGAAAGCCCCTCTTCCTGAACCGCCTCGGTTGTCAATATTGTGATTCTGTAATATTATTTGTGAATAATTAATTATTGATTTATATGATGAGGAAAATATTGATTTTATGTGGATATGGATGGAGAAAATTTTAAAATGACAATTGTTGAAAATTAATATTTTATCTTTTTCGATAAAATAATTCATTTAAATATATTATTTTAATAATATATTAACGGTGATATTTTTTACAACGAATGTGGGATATATGAGTATACTGAGGAGGAAGAGTATTTTTGTTGCAATAAATGTTTAAAACATGTTAAACATGTCGGTGGACCCCATTTATTGATTTGAAATTTGATTATAAATGTAAAAATCGCCTGTTTGTGGATTTCGGTCAATTTCTATTTGGAATTTGGAAAACCTTTCTTCTGCAAAGTTGTAGAGAATTGAAATTCCTATAAAAACTCGTGAGATTCGAATTTTCTGATGAAAGGGCTATTTATTATGAATTATTGAAGTTACGAGCTCAAAATAATTGATTTTTGGAAGTTTAAAATATTTTTGTAAGAAAAACGTTTTTTGTTGCAATTGAGTGGCTCACATGTGTTATAAATGATCTGAAATCAGATTTCTAAGGTGGGCTTGAATATTTTTAAGAAATATTATTATTTTATTAAATTTTCGCTTTGGTGTTCTAAGCGTTTTCCTATAAATAGGTGCTTAGGTTAGAATTAAAAATTACACCGAAATCAAGTTTTCTCTCTATATTATCGAGCGTATTCTTGTGAGTATTTTGAGTATACTTTGAGTATTGCTAGATTTGTCTGCAAGTTCCTTCAAAGACTATACCCTATTATTCTAGAAATCTTCCGATCTTTCGAGGTAAGGGATATTATTTTTTTTCGTAATGATATTATTTCTTCAATATCATTATCTTTGAAATGTTGATCTGAAGTTTTTATCAAATTTAGAACTTTTTCATGTCGAGGTTACTATTCATGGGTTACTATTCATGAGTTACTATTCATGAGTTACTATTCACGAAGTTCTTATTCACGAATACTATTAATGTAAGCGTGAAGATGTTTTTGTGGAATTTCTATCTTTTGGTGTCTGAGTTACTATTCACGATACGGCACTATTCACGATACTCTGATACTATTCAATCGAAAAATAAAATTTCTTCTTTTCGTCTAAAACATATATATTCGGATACTAACTCGATTGTATCCATGTTTTGATCATTCTTGAATTTTACACCACTATGATTATTTTTGAGGTATTTTTGGGCGTGGATAAAACCAAGTACGAATCCTTAATCCTTAATCCTTGTCATTTTGTTTCACCGGATTCGTTTCTTTAAAAAATATTATTCATCATCCTCGGTCTTAAATGATGATATTATGGAATATCTTTGGCCTCAGTAGTGCAAAGATAAATGATTTCTTAAGAATATCTTTGGCCCAGAATGCAAAGATGAATGATTTCTGAAGAATATCTTTGGCCAGTAGTGCAAAAGATGAACAGTGTTTAAATGAACATGACTAATCGATGAATATCTTTGGCTGTAGAAGGCAAAGATGAATATTTGATTCCGGATGTATATTAATTGATGTTACGGGGATAAAAGATGATTTATGAACTTTTAAATTCATACATGAAGATAGTAGTTTGCATTCTCTACTTAACTCTTCTAATGAATTATTATTTCCACTTTGCGAATATTGATTTAAAATTTGTTTATCTATTGTATTCTATTAGATTTTTCCCTGTTGAAGACTAACGATAATTTGTTGTATATTATCTTAGTCATAATATTCTTTACCGAGCTAGTTGAGCTCACCCTTTTCCTTTTTGTTCCATTTTCTCGGGAGGCGAGAATATAGTATACGAGTGGGGTATGGAAATGAAGGTTTTAGAAAGGATTGTTTAGTAGTCCTCACCATTTTTGTAAAATAATGTATCAATAAATATGATGAGGATTTATTTGAGTATAGATATTGTCTAGAAGATAATATTTGTATTCAAACTCACAGTTTTACTGTTGTAATAATAAAGTTGTAGTTGTTTCTGTACCATGTATTGACAACTCAGAATAGGTGATGTATACCTATTTTGGGGGCGTCACAAAAGAGTTATGCTGATCTTCATCGAAAGGACGTGGAATTCGATATTGGAGATCATGTGTTGTTACGTGTTGCTCCATGGAAGGGAGTTACGAGATTTGGAAAGAGAGGAAAGCTTAACCCTCGATTTATTGGCCCATTTTTAATCCTCGATCGAGTAGGAACTATGGTCTATAGACTCGCCTTACCGCCAAGTATGTCTCGTATTCATAATGTTTTTCACATATCTATGTTACGTAAATATGTGAAAGACCCGAACCACATTATTGAATTAGAACCAGACTAGATATAGGAAGATTTAACGTGTGAAGAGTTACCTGTTAAAATCTTGGATAAGAAGGATCATATTCTATGCTCTAAAGTTATACCTCAAGTCAAAGTTTTGTGGAGAAATCACGATGTTAAGGAAATGACCTGGGAGTTAGAATTTGAAATGAAATTTGATATACCAGGTACGTACCCTAATTTCGAGGACGAAATTTCATAAGAAGGGGAGGTTGTAAGACCCCAACTTTTATGAATAAAAAATAATTTTCTCGAAATATATTTTTCAATATTATGGTGTGGATTTGATATAATAATTGTGGGTAATATTTATAAATTTTGTAAAGTAAGCAAGTGGTTATATAATATTCGATTGGTCAGGGAATATTCATTTTAACAGGGAATATTCGTACGACGGCACAATCATTGGTGAACTCCACAATGGAAGTATTGTCGTAGTTAGAAAACAAAAGAATTATCTTTTTATAAAAATAACGGCGAAAGTGTTACCGTTAAAACTGTTGAACTACCCGGTAGTAAAAGTACAGTAATACGCGTGGTTGCATAGTAGCACACGGTATTGATTATTGATGCTTACGTGAGAAGTCACTCAGTTATACTCAATTATTGCTACAGTAATTACCGCATCATATCTCTCATATTATTAATTCAATTATTGTCACAATATCATCTGCATAATATTTATTATTATTAAATCAATAATTGTGACGACAAAGTTATTCATATTATTATTTGCAATATTGACAATGTCTAGAAGTTCTGTCAATGAGAGGTTTGGTCACCTAATTGCGCGCCAATAAGAAGAAATCCTCATCGGAAAGCCTCCTCTTTCCTGGGAACGACCTGGTTGTTAAATATTGTGAGTTATAATATTAATGATAAATAAGTTGTGTTGATTAAAGATGAAATTGATAGTTTCATTATGTTGGGATTATTAGTGTTAGTGGAAATTGATATTTATTTCGATAATAATTGATGTCTGGAGGTTATATTAACCAATCAGGTAATTAATCTGATAAATGAGCAATTAATTGCTATTATTTTACATGTTTATAACTATTTGTTTACATGTGTGTACTATTGATTCACATTCATGTACTATTAGGGGAGGTGGTGCAAGATTGATAATACTTGCATGACTAAATTAAAAATAGAGGTATAGTTGAAGATACTATATTGTAATTAGTTTTTTCACATGATTATACTATTGAGTCACATGAATGAACTATTAATTCACGTTATTTACTATTAGGGGAGGTGGTGCAAGTTTGATAATACTTGCAGGACTAAATTAAAAATGAAGAAAAAGAGGAAGGTATTATACTGTAATATTTCGAGTCCCAAAACGTGCAATTATCAAAACTATATTTTTCTATAAATAGAAGCTCATTCTTCCTTCATTTTTCACCAATTCACAAAAGCTTTAGAGTAATTATTATAGAGAGAAAGAAGAAGAGAAGTCTGATATCTCACTATTCTAGTATCCAGTTTTTCTAAGGTAAGGGGTATTATTTTTTCGTATTCATGAAGAGAGTTATTTTCTTTTAATACTCGTAAGGGTTGTTATTCCATTCTTTATTATTATATTGGAATAACCTGTCTATGCGAAGTACCTCATACATGGTGAAATTCTTCTGTTATTCTATTCGTTATTATTTTATTGGAATAACCTGTCTGTGGGGTCTATCGCATGCCTGGTGAATTTTGTTGTTATTCCATTCTTTATTATTCTGTTGGAATATCCTGTCTATGCAGATTACGCATGACCTGGTTCCATTCTTTATTATTCTATTGGAACATCCTGTCTGTGCGGATTACGCATGACCTGGTTCCATTCTTTATTATTCTGTTGGAATAACCTGCATGTGTGGATTACGCACGCCTGGTGAATTCTTCTATTATTCCATTCTTTATTATTTTCTTGGAATAATCTGTCTATATGGATTACCGCATGGCGGCAAAAATCCATTTGCGGTTTTATATATTCTATTATACTCAGTGGGTTAAAATTTTGGCTTCTATACTCCATGAAATTAGTGGAATATCCTTGATATTTAAGGCTTCATCCAAAGATCTTTTTATGGAAATATTCTTCTGAGCATTCTTGAATTTTACTCCACAAAATAGTATCATGTTGACAATTTGGACGTTATTGATTTCTGGATAAATTAAATTATAAATCTTTAAAAATTTATCCTTGAACATGTTTTATTGAATTTTTATATCATTGTCACCATCCTCATGTTTATAATATGTTGAAAGTCATCTGTGGCCTGTAGTGCATAGATGGACTTGGTGTGATTATGACTAGGGATTATTCGGTATAATCATGACCATAATGTTACCAATGATGTGGTAAAAATCCTTATTGGACTTAGTACATTGATGGACAGTTGTTGGCATGATCATGAACATTGATGAATACACGAATATCCTTGGCCCGTAGTGCATGGATAATTTGTGGTCGTGATACTAATGAATATCCTTGGCCGTAGTGCATGGATGATGTGGATTATTTATTAAGCTGAGTCTCAGCGATAAAAGTGATGAAAAACCTTTTAATTCATAGAAGATAGTAGATTTTATTCTCTATTTGACTCTTCTAATGGATTGTTTGTTCCGCTGCAGTTAAACTTGATGTTTGTTATATTTTATTAGTTTAACACTGTTGAAGGCTAACGATAAATTATTTTGCATTATCTTAGTCATAATATTTTTTACTGGGCTAGTTGAGCTCACCCTTTCTTTCACTAATCTCTTCAGGAAATGAGAATATAGCTGGGACGAGTCGGGGAATGGATTGACGGTCCAGATGGTTATTTTAGTAGTCCTCACTATTCTATAAAAAAGTGTGACAATAAATGTAATGAGAACTCTATTGACTGTGGATATTGTCTATATGACAATATTCGTATTAAAACTCTTAGATTATGTTTTGTCGTATTTTGCACGACTATTGTATAATTAAGTTGTATTTGAATTTTGTACCATGTATTTGGCGACTCAAGATGGGTGATGTATACCTATTTTGGGGGCGTCACACACACATATACATATATATATATATGTGTGTGTGTGTGTGTGTGTGTGTGTTATAATAAGTGATGGGGCCCACGAGTAGAAAGAAAAGTCAGGGGGTAGGGAGAAAAATGTTGGTTCACGGGTGGGAGTAAGGAAAATTATATATATATATATATATATATATATATATATATATATATTATAATAAGTTTTATTTTTTATGAAAAATAGAATATATTATATTTTTTTATGCATAGTATCTGCATAGTAAAATCAATAAATTTCATAATTTCATCCGTGAAGCGTTGTTCACCCGTGATTGTTACTGTGCGTCCAAAATAGTAACCTTCCATTCTCATATAAATAGGATGCTCAGTTTAGAAAAGAAAATCACACCAGAATCAGAGAATTCTTCTTCTATAATATTGAGCGTGTTTCTTTTGAGTTAAGGAAACTTTGAGTGTAGAAAACAGTGCAAGTTTTTTTTCAAGAATATCTCCGCTCTACCAGTCAGAAATACTCTCCTTTTAAGGTAAGGGGTATTATTTTTTTCATATTCGCTTACGATATTTTTTTTCATACTTATAAAGAATATTATTTTCGTTCAATATTCGTAAGAAATATTATTTTCGTTCAATATTCGTAAGAAATATTATCTTCGTTCAATATTCGTAAGGAATATTATTTTTCGTTCAACAATTGTGAGGGATATTATTTATTTCATATTCGCTTATGATATTATGTTTCGTATTCATAAGAAATTTTATTTTGTTCAATATTTGCAAGAAATATTATCTTCGTTTAATATTAAGTAAGGAATATTATCTTCGCTCAATATTAAGTAAGGAATATTATTTTCGTTCAACAGTTGTAAGGGATATTATTTTTGTTCAATATTCGTAAGAAATAATATTTTCTTCCATACTCTGTAGTATGTATGTAATATTATTTCGTTTCAGATACCGAATTCTACACTCATTTTGTTAAGTATTGCTTTTATACTTCTTGAAATTAGTAGAATATCTTTGAAATTTTTGCTTCATCTAGTATCGTTACACAAGATTTTTTTTTGAACATTTTTGTTCATTTTTAAGTTTTTCATGTTAGAGTACTATTCATGGGTAATATTCATTTATACGACACTATTCATACGTACGGTACTATTCACTCGGGTACTATTCATGAAAGAAATTGATTTTTTTTCTGACCAAATCATTTTTGATACAATATTATTCTTGAATTTTACTCCACAAAGCAGTAATATGTTGATAATTTGGACATTATTGAATTCTGGATAAATTTAATTATAAATCTTTAAAATTTATCATTTTCTTTCATTTAATTGAATTCTTATATCATTGTCATCATCCTCATGCTTATATTGTGATAAAAGTCATCTTTGGCCCGTAGTGCATAAATGGACTGTTGATTGGTATGATTATGATCAGGGATCATTCGCTATAATCATGACTTGTGATGTTATAAATGATGTGGTAAAAGTCCACATTGGCCCGTAGTGCATTGGTGGACAGTTGTTGGTATGATAATGATCATGCGTTCTCTTCGGCTAAGGGTGAAAAGATGAATTGTTGTTTGGCATGTTCATGACAATTGGTGAAAATACGAATATCCTTGGGCCATAGTGCATGAATAATTCGCGGTTGTGATACTAATGAATATCCTTGGCCCGTAGTGCATGGATAATTCAGTGATGTGAATTATTTATTAAGTTGAGTCTCAGCGATAAAATTGATGATAAACTTTTAAATCATAGAAGATAGTAGATATCATGCTCTACTTGACTCTTCTAATGGATTGTTTATTCCGCTGCAGTTGTTGATCTAAAACTTGTTGTCTATTGTATTCTATCAGTTGTTGTACTGTTGAAGGCTAACGATAATTTATTCTGCATTATTTTAGTCATAATATTCTTTACTGGGCTAGTTGAGCTCACCCTTTTCTTTCATTGTTCTCTTCAGGAAATGAGAATATAGTTGAGACTAGTCAGGGAATAGAGTAATGGTCCAAGATGATTGCTATAGTAGTCCTCATTTTTCTATACGAATAGTGTGATAATAATTGTAATGAGGACTTTTTTTGAGTTTGGATATTGTCTAGAAGACAATATTTGTATTAAAACTCACAGCTTATGTTTTTTCGCATTCTGCACGACATTTAACAGTTGTATAAATTAAGTTTGTATTTGAATTATGTATCATATATTTGGCGACTCAGAATGAGTGATGTATACCTATTTTGGGGGCGTCACGGTTGCCAAGAACTAACGTTTTGCATAAATCTTTTCCCTATATATATATTGTGGTTTGTGTTGCGAGTAATTAAATATATAAATATATTATTTATGTATTTTTACTTATTTATATAATGTTCGATTGTATCTAATTATCCCATATAAAGTTGTAATATTTTGTTGCAAGATATGACATGTGTGACGCCCCCAAAATAGGTATACATCACCCATCTTGAGTCGCCAAATACATGGTATAAAATTAAAATACAACTTAATAATACAACTGTCGTGTAAAATACGACAAAACATAAACTGAGAGTTTTAAAACGAATATTGTCTTCTAGACAGTATTCAACTCAAATGGAGTCCTCAATACAATTATTGTCATACTATTTCATAGAACAGTGAGGACTACTAATGTTATCATCTGGACCGTCACTCCGTTCCCCGACTAGTCCCCGCTACGTTCTCATTTCCTGAAGAGGACAATGAGAGCAAAAGGGTGAGCTCAACAAGCCCAATAAGAAATATTATGACTAAGATAATGCAGAATAATTGATCGTTAGCCTTCAACAGTGTTAAACTGATAAAATATAACAAACATCAAGTTTAACTACAGCGGAACAAGTAATCCATTAGAAGAGTCAAGTAGAGCATAAAATCTACTATCTTCTATGATTTAAAAAGTTTTTCATCATTTTTATCGCTGAGACTCGGCTTAATAAATAATCCACATCATCGAATCACCCATGCACTACGGCGAAGGATATTCTTTAGTATCACAACCACAAATTATCCATGCACTATGGGCCAAGGATATTCGTGTATTCATCAATGGTCATGATCATGCCAACAACTGTCCATCAATGCACTACGGGCCAATGAGGACTTTTACCACATCATTTGTAATATTACGGTCATAATAATACCGAATAATCCCTGGTCATAATCATACCAAGTCCATCTATGTACTACAGGCCACAGATGACTTTCAATATAATATAAACATGAGGATGATGACAATGATATAAGAATTCAATAAAATAAGTTCAAGGATAAATTTTTAAAAATTTATAATTTAATTTATCCAGAAATCAATAATGTCCAAATTGTCAACATGATACTGCTTTGTGGAGTAAAATTCAAGAATGAAGATCAAAACATGGGTACAATCAAAGATAGTAACCATAATAGACATCTAGGACGGAAAAGAGAAAATTTCATTTTTCTATGAATAATACCAGTATACGTGAATAATAGTGTCGTATCGTGAATAGTAACCCCTTACACAAAAAGATAGAAATTTCACAAGAAAAATCATACTTCGTGAACGATTGCTCGTGAATAATCTCAGTATTCGTGAATAATTAGTCAGTATACGTGAATAATAACCTCGATATGAAAAGGTAAAAATTTCATAATAAAATCCATACCAATACTTCGGTATAATGATATTGAAAGAATAACATCATTTACGAAGAAAATAACATCTCTTACCTCAAAATAACAGTATTTCTGATCGAAATATCGGATGTAAAGTCGAAAAAAACTTGCATTGAATAGCAACTCTCAAAGTATCTAAATACTCACAAAAATACGCTCGATAATATAGAGAGAAAGAAAACTTATTTCTGCTGTGATTTTCAATTCTAACTTAAACGCCTATTTATAGAAAAATGCTAGAACGTCATAGGAGACTAAAATACTAAAATAATATTATTATTTATACAAAATTTCTACGAATGCTTTGTTGAATTGTTGGGCGCCCATTTACGAAAATTTTGGCGTTTTACATGTTAAAAAACAAAAGTGGGTCCCCCCAATTTTAATAAAAATCATTTTATTTTCTGAAACTTCAGTAACAAATCATAACAAATCATGCGTTTATTTTTAAACGGATGATTTTTAACACCTTTTAAAATTCATAACAAATCATGCGTTTATTTTTAACGGTTCAAAATTTGTGGACATATACTCAACTTATATATGTATAATATATCCAAAAATCACAACGATCCAATGGTCAGATCAAAATTATCACTCACGCTATAGAGCTTTAAGAACACTGATTTAATTTTTTAATGCCACCATTCCGACAAAATACTGATAAAACACCTCAACACAAATTCCTTCATTTATATCCACATAAAAAATAAATATTTTCTTATCATATAAATCAATAATTAATTATTCACAAATAATATTACAGAATCACAATTATGACAATCGAATTCGTTCCTGAGAAAGAGGGGCTTTCGATAAAGATTTCTCCTTATTGGCACGCAATTAGGTGACCAAACCCTTTTCTGCATGTAACTTCCTTGTAGACATTGCCAATAATGCTCTCTAATAATATTATTTAAATACAAAATTATTGATCTGATAATGGAGATACTGTGCAGTGACAATTATTGAACAACAATAATATAAATTATTAACGTAGCAATTATTGAATCAATAAAATAAAATATTGAATAAAGAATTACCGTAACAATTATTGAGTAAAGGCCTTTCACGTAAAATTTCAACAGTTTAACGGTAAAATTTTCGTTGTTATTTTATAAAGAGATATTTACATCGCTTTTCTCATTAAAAAATAATTACATTGTGGGGTCCACCAATGATTGTGTCGTCATCTGAATATTCCCTTTAAAGCGAATATTCCCCCGAATTAATCGAATATTATATAACAACTTGCTTACTTTGCAAAATTTATAAATACTACCCACAACTATAACATTATATCAAATCCACACCATAATATAAAAAATATTTTGAGAAAATTAAATCTTTATTCATAAAATTTGGGGTCTTACAATATGACTTTTGTTAAATTAGAGATTGAGTAAAATCACAATTTTTTTAACAAGATAATTATTTACGATAAATTTTATTGTGTACGTCGTAAAGTGTTTATGACGAATTTTATTTTGTCACTTAATATAAATATTTATATTATTATATAAATATGTATGATAAAGAGAATCTTAATCCGACAGTTAAATATTGTCATAGCAAAATTAATACTTTAAGAACAATTATATACTCCCTCCATCTCTTTATATCTGACGTTTTAGAGTATTTTTTTTCTTCCCAAAATATTTGACGTTCTACAATCCCAATAATATTTTACCTATTTGTTTTCCTTCTCTACCCTTCCTTCTCAACCACCATTAATGGCTATTTTCTCTGTTTTCAAAAGACAACAGTTCAAATTCTATTCTCTCTCACAAACACACACACACACACAAACACAATTATTCAAACAGTAATGGTGGAACTCTCAAGCCCTAACAATGGTAGAGAACTTCAGTGATCCAGCGAGTTCGACAGGGGCAGATCCAGCTTGAAACTTCAGTGGGGTAAAATTTGAATTTTTTTATGAAGAATAAAAATTAATTTAATAAAATGAATATAGTAGTAACATACACTAATATTATGTTACTGAAAAAAGAATATGCTACTATCTTGTTAATACGATAGATAAACATTTTAATATATTTTAAAATGTTTAAATTTGATTAAGTGATTGATGGATTGCTTTCAACAACGGTAAATGACATTATTGGTAGAAAATAAATATAATGTTGATCTATAATTTTATACTAGTACTACTAATGAAATAACACTTTTCTACAAAATATAGGAAAATTTACTAGGCACTGCCTTTATTTTTTATAGAAAATTTGGATAAATTATAGAAATTCTAAATGAAATCTTTCACAATTTTTAGTAACTCTAACTCCTCTGTTTTTTACCTTCTTAGTATTCAGGAGAAGTAAATTGATCAAGACAATAAAATACTTAAGTTCTTATAGTAGTATTTTATTTTAACAATATATATAATAGTATATTATTTTTTTCAATAACATAATAATAATGTACTAATATAATTGTAGTACTCTATTTATTTTCTTCCGCCATACTTTATATATAATATGAGGAGGTGAAAATCCAATTGGAAGGCGAATGCCCCCCACTTCTAGCCTTGATCCATACAGGTTTGATCTGGCCGATGAAGAGATGAGTTGTTTACGAATCGGTTGATCCGTAGATGAAGAGATGAGTTGTTTTTGAACGGTCAGATTTGGCCGATGAAGAGATGAAGAAGAAGACGACGGAGCGTATGCGGATGAGTTGTTTCTGAACGGTCAAGGTGAACATGGGTGTCAAGAAAGCACTGGAAAGATCTTCAATGGAGTAGATCTTAATTCTGGAGAGAGAGAGAGAGAGAGAGAGAGAGAGGGGGGGGAGGGGAGAAGATGAAGGTGAACATGAATGTCAAAAAAGCACTTGCATCTATTCTTAATACTTCTCTACTACCGATAATAGGCAGGAGGAGAGAGAATTTTTAGAAGAAAACAGAGAAGCCAAGCAAATTTGCTCCCACAAACGAACACCAAGCATTAATGGGATGAGATATTAATTAAAGATAAAATAATAAAATTATATTTATTATTAATTTATGTGAAAATCGGTAGAACATCGTTTATAATGGGGATGGAGAGAGTACTAAGCAACACTTTTATATTTATTTCACTTGCTCTTAAAATATCAAACGACATTTATTATTTTAATAATATCATTTTTATTATGATAATATATTAATATTAATTACTTTTAAATAATCAAATTGCCTGATTTGTCAGAAGAACACGTGTGAAAAACTGAGATTGCCGACAGTCCTTATCAAGACGTCAATTCCAAGTTACTTCTTTCCGACAGAAGATACATGGACTGCGACAGAAGCCTTTTTTACCCAATTCGTGAACTTTTCATTTTCTTATGCTTTTTGACCTTTTCTTTTCTGAAAAAGCTTACACTACTAGGATTATTTTATAAGGTCCCATTCCTTTCATTATTAAAATGCTGAAACTTGGGGTATTTCGGATTAAAGTTGTAGCACTTTTCCATTTTGACTAATACCTAAAAATTGAAATTAGAATCTCTTCCATTACCACTGATATTTAATTTACTTTTTCAATACATATTTAACGATATAAATATTATTTTTAATAATAAAATAAATTTATTATAAATATAATAAAATTAGTCATAAATTGTAAGAACCCAATATTTTATTAATAAAATTAAAATTTCCTCTAATTATCATTGTGAATAATAAGGTGTTAATTTGATAAAATGCTTTGGTTATGGGTGAAATATGTAAATTTTGCAAAAATAAGCAGTGGTTATAAAATATTCATTGTTGTTTTAGAATATTAGTTTTGTACGTGGAATATTCTTGCAATGAGGGAATATTCGTATGCGATGACGTAGCCCATTTGTAGGTCTCCATAACTTAAAAACTACGGATGAAAAAAACGACAAGTTTGAGTTTTTATAAATAACGACGTAATTATTCTGCAATTAACACCGTTAGAATACCCGTGGTTAAAATGTACGATGTCTGGCGTGAGTTGCGTAAGTATAATACCAGTATTGCATAATATTTTTGGATTGTTGATTCTTACGTAAGAAAACACTACTCAATAATTGTTACAGTAATTAATGTTCAATATTTTATTTTATTGATTTAATAATTGTTACGTTGATATTTTATATTATTGTTGTTTCAATAATTGTCATTGCACAGTATTATCCATTATCATATCAATAATTCATATTATTTGAATAATATTATTAGATAGCATTATTGGCAATGTCTAAGAAAGTTCTGTCTAAGAAAGGGGTTTGGTTACCTAATTGCGTGCTAGTAATGAGAAATCCTTATCGGAAAGTCCCATCTTTCCTGGGAAAGACCTGGTTGTCATAATTGTGATTATGTAATATTATTTGTGAATAATTAATTATTAATTTATATGATAAGAAAATATTTATTTTTATGTGGATATAAATGAAAGTATTAAAAATCATTTGTATGTGGATTTCGGTCATTTTCTGTTTGAAATTTGGAAAAATTTTCTTCTACAAAGTTGTAGAGAATTAAATTTCCTATGGAAAAGACATAAATTCGTATCTTTCTGATAAAAGGGCTATTTATTATGAATTATTGATGTTTTGAAAATAAATATATTTATTAAAAATATGGTGGGCCCCATTTTTTGTTGATGTGGAATTTTTGAATTTGGTGTGCTGTAAGACCCCAGCTTTTATAAATAAAGATGAATTTTTCTATAAATATTATTTTTGAATATTATGGAATAAATTTGATATAATATTATAGTTATGGGTATTTATAAATTTTGCAAAAGTATGCAAGTTGTTATAAAATATTCGTTTGGTGGGAATATTCTTTTTGTTAGGGAATATTCGCATAACTACTCAATCATTGGTGGACCCCTAGCAATGTAATTATTGTTTGATTGAGAAAACGATAAAAATATTTTATAAAAATAACTACGGAGGTGTTACTGCTAAAAGCTGTTGAACTACCCCGTGGTAAAAAATACGAGAATACGGCGTGGTTGCATAAGTAGACACTACGGTATTGATTATTGATGCTTACGTGAGAAGTCACTCACCTATGCTCAATTATTACTACAAGAATTCTTTGCATCATATCTCTTATATTATTGATTCAATTATTGTCACAAAAGATCATCTCAGTATAATATGTTATAGTATTAAATCAATAATTGAGACGACAAGTTATAAATGATTAATAATTGTTGAAAGATTAAATATGTCTCATGAAAAATAAAATGATTTGTGGTAAGTTTGATTGTTTTATGGGGGGGCTCATATGTCATCATCTAAGAGTCTCTTCGTCGATAGTAATTACCTTCACGTCGATAGTAATTACCCTTTGTGAATAGTATTTACCTTCAATAATAAGTAATTACCTTCGTCGATAGTAATTACCCTTGTGAATAGTATTTACCTTCGTCGAATAGTATTTACCTTCGTTAATAGTAATTACCTTTACCAGACGTCGAACCACTTGTCGTTTCACATTACAAAAGCGCCGAACCACTTGTCGTTTCACATTACAAAGCGCCAAACCACTTTTCTTTTCACATCATTAGTCGTCGAGCCACTTGCCTTTTCACACTAAGCGGTGCTAAGCTAGAAATCTTCTATAAATAGAGGCTGAGGGCTTCATTATTTTTCACTTAATTCATTCAAGCTATAGAGAGAAAAGTATAGAGAATAAGAAAGAAAGAAGAAGAGTATTTTATTCTTTGCACTACTGCAGATTCAATCTCTACCAAAAGTAAGTAGGGGTGTTATTCTTTCTTATTCATGAAGAGAACTGTTGTTATTCCATTGCTTATTATTCTGCATTGAATAACTTTTATACGTGGTTTACCCTATACTTGGTGACATTCTTCTATTATTCATTGGAACATCCTCGTCATCATGTGTTTTACACCTTACTGGTTCCGCCTTTTATTATTATTCATTGGAACATCCCATGCATGTGTTTTACACCCACTGGTTCCGCTCTTTATTATTATTCTGTTGGAACATCCTCATGCGTGTGTTTTACGCCGGACCGGTTCCATTCTTTATTATTCTGCTGAACATCCTATCTCACATGCGTTTCTGGCCGGACCGGGTTCCGTTATTTATTATTCTGTTGGAATAACTTTGCCTCAAAGGCCTATCGCATGCACGGTGATTTCTTTTGTTATTCTATTCTTTATTATACCCAAATGGTTAAAATTTGACTTGTATACTCCATGAAATTAGTGGAATATCCTTGATATTTGCGTTTCATCCAAAGATCATTTCATGGAAATATTCTTCCGATCATTCTTGAATTTTACTTTACAAAACAAAGATCGTGTTGATAATTTGGGCGTTAATAATTTCGGATAAAATAATTCTTGAACTTGTTTTATTGAATTCAGTATATCATTGTCATCATCCTCATGTTTATATTATGTTGAAAGTCATCCGTGGCACTGTAGTGCGTAGATGGACTTGGTATGATTATGACCGAGAGACTATTCGATGTAATCACGAATCGTAATGTTACAAATGATGTGATAAAAATCCTCGATGTAGTAGTAGTGCATTGGTGGGCGATTGTTGGCATGATCATGACCATTAATGAATACACAAATATTCTTGGCCGTAGTGCATGAATAATTGTGGTCGTGATACTAAAGAATATCCTCGGGAAGTAGTCACGAGGGGTGATTCGATGATGTGGAATATTTATTAAAGTTTCGAGTCTCAAATTTATAACAAAGATGATGAAAAACCTTTTAAAACCTAAAAGATAGTAGACTTTATTTTCTACTTGACTCTTTTAATGGATTGCTTATTTCACCGCAGCTTAAACCGTTGTCATTGTATTTTATCGCTTTAACACCGTTGAAGGCTAATGATAAATTATTCTCGCATTATCTTAGTCATAATATTTCTTCTTTGGGCTAGTTGAGCTCACCTTTCTTTCACCTGTTCTTCTTGAAATGAGAATATAGGCCGGACGAGTCTGGGAAGCGAGTGATGGTCCCAAGATAGCATTAGTAGTCCTCACTATTCTGTGAAATAGTGTGATAATAATTGTAATGAGGACTCCTTTTTTGAGTTTGTATAATATCTAGTAGACGATATTTGTATTTAAACTCACGCTTTATGTATTAAGTTGTATTTTAAATTACATACCATGTAAGTGGTGACCCAAGATGGGTGATGTATACC
The DNA here is from genome assembly GCA_020205615.1 of Panax quinquefolius. NCBI lineage: Eukaryota > Viridiplantae > Streptophyta > Magnoliopsida > Apiales > Araliaceae > Panax > Panax quinquefolius. The sequence goes on along the minus strand of CM035174.1, from coordinate 82,327,774 downwards.
TAATTTTGGGGGCGTCACAACAGTATCGAGCTTAGGGATATGATCCTGGCTAAGATGTGAGAATAGTACTAGGAGGGAGAGACGGGAATACCTTTCGCTAGTATGACCTACCTAAGTTTATGTGCTATTTTATTGGTTGGTCGGAAGATAGGGATAATTTGTTACATGTCAATTAACCTTTTGTTTTGTGGCGATGATCTCGAAAATGACATTTGAGAATGTTGAGAATAGAATGGAGCGCAGAGCGATCGTTGATTCACCACATATCAATAATCGTGATAATGCGCATCGAAGGCGACAATCCTCACGCAAACAACAACACCGACCAAATGATGAATGATCAAATGTTCGGAGGCTTTATACGAATTTATACAACAAAGAAAGTAGAGCGACTCTCATCCAAAACGTAGGTGGAAACACGGAAAACTCTCGCGGTCACCGCTAAACAATTCAAGGAGCTGGGACCACCGGAGTTTAAGGAGAGCCAAAACCACTTCTCAGGCGGAAGCATGGATAAAGCAGATTCACGAAGATATTTGATGTCTTGGGATGCTCCGAGGAGCAAAAGGTTCCCTTTCACGCCTTTATGTTGCGGAGAGGCAGATTCTTGGTGGGAATCGGTAAAACGTACTCAACCTTCAGATCAAGATCTCTTGGGAGAAGTTCCAGAGTCGTTTCAACGACAAATACTTTCACGAAAGTATTCACCACACGAAGGAGGTGGAGTTTATCAAGTTGAACAAAACAATATGACCGTGTCGCAATACGAGGCAAAATTTGCGGAGTTATCACGGTTTTAAGGTCCCCACTTGGTGGATAATGAAGAGAGAATGGCGCTAATGTTTTTAAGAGGTTTGAAGCGGAGATACGCCAACATCTTATTTCTCATAAAACGTGTTTGTATTCGGATGTTGTAAATAGGGCTCGATTAGTGGAACGCGATAATGAGTCAACGCAACTAAAAGAGAGAGCGTAATGTAAAATCATAATACCAAATGTAGAGTAGTCATCAAGCGGCGACAACAAGCGTGGAGGGAATCAATGGGCGGATATGGTAACCACTTCGGTGGTAATCGAGGCCAAAACAATAAGAATGGACATTTCAAGAAACGGAGATTCAACAATGATGGAAAGACGCAAAGACCAAAGACCCATTGTTAAGGAAGGAGAAAGACCACCTATCATATGCTTCAAATGCGGAGGAGAGGGACACATCACCCAAACTGCGTCATGCCAGTCCCAAAGCATGTTAAAATTGTGGAAGAGAAGGTCACTTAGCTCGATTTTGTCATTTCATCAAGACAAATTCAATAGATGGAGGCACCAAAGGCCATCCCGTAAAATTCAAAACCTAGTCTAAGGGAGAGCGTTTGTTGTGACCTCCCAAAGAGCAAGGAATCCGAATGAGGTCATCACGGTAAGCTTATCATAAACTCTAATGAAGTCTATACTTTATTTGATACCGGTTCTACCCATTCTTTTATTTCTCCTACTTGCGCCATCGATTAAATTTGACTCGGAGAAATTAGACTTTGACTTATCTGTGGAAACTCCGTTGGGAGAAACCTTCATTACATCCATTGCTTATAAGTCTTGTTTGGTTCAAATCGGTACCCTCACATTACTTCGTCGATCTTATTTCATTAAAAATACTTGCATTTGACGTGATTCTGTGGATTGATTGGTTAACTACTTATCATGCAAAATTGATTATTTTCGTAAGGTTGTTAGCTTTCATATTCCTAATCAACCTATTATGCTAATTCAAACGACCAAACCATTAAAATCAATCACTACTATCTCAAGCCATAAAGCTATTCATTTATTGAAAAACGGATGTCGAGCTTTCTTAGCTCATGTCACGATTTAAACAAAAATACGTCGGTTTTGAACGATATTTCTATTGTTAATAAATTTCGACGTATTCCCAAGAACTTCCCCGCCTACCCCGGGCGTGAAATTGAATTTTGTATCGACCTTGAACCCAAGTGACAAAACCTATTTCCAAAGCCCCATATCGAATAGGCTCTATTGAACTTCACGAGTTAAAGACCCAACCGCAGAATTGTTAGACATCGGCTTTATTCATCCTAGTACTTCTCCTTGGGTGCTCCTGCTCTATTCGTGAAGAAGAAAGATGGGAGTATGCGACTTTGTATTGATTATCGGGAATTGAATCATGTCACCATCAAAAATAGGTATCCATTGCCACGTATAGATGACCTGTTTGACCAGTTGCAAGGAGCTAAATTCTTTTCAAAGATAGATCTTCGTTAGGATATCACCAATTGAAGATTAGAACCACGACATTCCAAAGACGGCTTTCGAACTCCCTGACGGGCATTATGAATTCCTAGTCATGTCCTTTGGATTGACTAATGCTCCTGCTGCCTTCATGGATATGATGAACCGAGTATTCAAGGAATATTTAGATCACTTTGTGGTCGTCTTTATTGATGACATCCTTATTTATTCCAAAAGCCGTGAAGATCATGAGCAACACTTGAGGCTGACACTCCAAAAGCTTCGTGAATATAAGCTTTATGCCAAGTTGAAGAAATGTGAGTTCGGCAGAAGAAGTAGCATTCCTTGGGCACGTGGTATCAAGTCATGGAATATCCGCTTGACCCAAAGAAAGATCAAGCTATTCAAAGTCGGGAACAACCTAAATCGATGATCAAGTACGTAGCTTTCTCGGTTTAAATGGTTATTATCGGAGATTCGTGGAAGGATTTTCTCGAATCGCTACTCCATCGACTCAAATGACTCGAAAGATACAAAGTTCATTGGAGTGAAGAATGTGAGAAGAGTTTTCAAGAACTCAAGAGGAGACTTATTTCAAAGACTGTTCGACAATACCATCTCGCTCGGAGGGATTTGTCATCTCTGATGATGCTTCGAAAAAGGGTTGGGATGTGTTCTTATGCAACATGGAAAAGTTATAGCTATGCCTCATGACAACTCAAAGAATATGAGAGAAATTATCCTACTCATGATCTAGAGTTGGCAAATGTTGTCTTTCGCACTTAAAATTTGGAGGCATTACTTGTATGGGGAGAAAGTGGAGATCTTTACGGATCATAAAAGCCTCAAATATTTCTTCACTCAAAAGGAACTCAACATGCGACAACGACGTTGGTAGCTGACGCATTGAGTAGAAAATCATATGCAAGTACGAGTGCGATATTGTCAACGCAAAGGCCCATTTTGTGTGACTTGCAAAGAATGGAGATAGAGTTAAAGACTCCAGAGACGCATGTGATGATAGCGAGTATACGAGTAGAACCGACTTTAATCGATAAAGTTAAAGTTGCTCAAGCTACAGACCTGGAGCTGATGCGTATGAGGAAGAAAGTGCAAGAAGGTGCTATGCCGGAAGCAAGAATCGATGAAGAAGGAATACTTTGAGTCAACTCCAGACTTTATGTTCCTAACGACCCTGATTTAAAGTATAATATCATGATGGAGGCGCACAACACACCATTTGCAATCCATCCTGGGAGTACCAAAATGTATCATGATATTCGTCATACATTTTGGTGGAGCAATATGAAGAGAGAGATAGCGATGTTTATATCAAGGTGTCTAACTTGTCAACGAGTTAAAGCGGAGCATCAAGTACCAAAAGGTCCATTGCAACCACTTGAAATTCCGGAATGGAAGTGGGAGCACATTACCATGGATTTCAATGGGCCTTCCTAAGGTTTCTCAAGGCATTGATGCAATTTTGGTCATTGTTGATAGATTGACTAAGTCTCGCTCATTTCTTCCGACACGAGAAACTTATACACTTGAACGCCTTGCTCAGACAGTATATAAAAGCGAGATTGTAAGATCGCATGGTATGCCTAGATCCATAGTTTCTCGATCGAGACCCAAGATTCACTTCACGATTTTGGGTTAGTTTGCAAAAAAGCTATGGGCACAGACTTACGATTTAGCTTCGGCATATCATCCTCGAGACGGACGGACAATGGAGAGAATATTCAAACTCTTGAAGATCTATTAAGACTCTGTGTCCTTGATTTCAAGGAAGTTGGGACAAGTTCTTACCATTGGTGGAGTTTTCCTACAACAACAGCTTATCAAGCAAGTATCGGCATGGCTCCATTCAAGCGTTGTATGGAAGAAAGTGTCGCTTCCAAGATGTCTTTGGGATGAGGTGGGTGAAGCAACGTTGTTGGGACCGGAGTTGGTACGTATGACTATGGAAAAGATTCAAACGATCCGACAACGTATAAAAACCTCACAAAATCGATAAAGAGTTATCTTGATCTTCATCGAAAGGACGTGGAATTCGATATAGGAGATCATGTGTTGTTAAGAGTTGCTCCATGGAAAGGAGTTACAAGATTTGGAAAGAGATGAAAACTTAATCCTCGATTCATCGGTCCATTTTTAATCCTCGATCGAGTAGGAACTGTGGCCTATAGACTGCTTTTTACCGCCAAATATGTCTCGTGTTCATAACGCTTTTCACATATCTATGTTACGTAAATATGTGAAAGACCCGAACCATATTATTGAGTTAGAACCGGACGAAATAGCGGAAGATTTGGCGTATGAAGAGGTTCCCTGCTCAAATTTTGGATAAGAAGGAACATATTCTACGCTCCAAGGTTATACCTCAAGTCAAAGTTTTGTGGAGGAACCACGATGTTGAGGAAATGACTTGGGAGTTAGAATCAAAATGAAATCAAGGTATCCTTACCTCTTCGACATACCAGTATCGTACCCTAATTTCGAGGGCGAAATTTCATAAGAAGGGAGGTTGTAAGACCCCAAATTTTATAAATAAAGATGAATTTTTCTATAAATATTATTTTTGAATATTATGGAATAAATTTGATATAATATTATAGTTGTGGGTAATATTTATAAATTTTGCAAAGTATGCAAGTTGTTATAAAATATTCGTTTGGTCTGGGAATATTCTTTTTGTTAGGAATATTCGCATAACTACTCAATCATTGGTGGACTCCATAATGTAATTATTGTCGGATTGAGAAAACGACAAAAATATTTTATAAAAATAATCTACGGAGGTGTTACTGTTAAAACCGTTGAACTACCCCGGGTAAAAAATGTACGATGTCTGGCTGTGGTCGCATAAGTAGCACACTCAGATTTGATTATTGATGCTTACGTGAGAAGTCACCAAATCACCTATGCTCAATTATTACTCTGATAATTCTTTGCATCATATCTCTTATATTATTGATTCAATTATTGTCACAAGATCATCCAGTATAATATGTTATAGTATTAAATCAATAATTGAGACGACAAGTTATAAATGATTAATAATTGTTGAAAGATTAAATATGTCTTGATGAAAAATAAAATGATTTGTGGTAAGTTTGATTGTTTTATGGGGGCTCATATGTCATCATCTAAGAGTCTCTTCGTCGATAGTAATTACCTTCACATCGATAGTAATTACCCTTGTGAATAGTATTTACCTTCATCGATAGTAATTACCTTCGTCCAATAAGTAATTACCCTTGTGAATAGTATTTACCTTCGTCAATAGTATTTACCTTCGTTAATAGTAATTACCTTTACCAGACGTCGAACCACTTGTCGCTTCACATTACAAAGCGTCGAACCACTTGTCGTTTCACATTCACGAGCGCCAAACCACTTTTCTTTTCACATCATTAGTCGTCAAGCCACTTGCTTTTCACACTAAGTGCTAAGCTAGAAATCTTCTATAAATAGAGGCCTAGGGGCTTCATTATTTTCACGAATTCATTCAAGCTATAGAGAGAGAAAGTATAGAGAGAATAAGAGAAAGAAGAAGAGTATTTTGTTACTACACCGCCGCAGCGATTCAATCTCCTACCAAAAGTAAGGGGTGTTATTCTTTCTTATTCATGAAGAGAACTGTTGTTATTCCATTGCTTATTATTCTGTTGGAATAACCCGTATACGCGTTTTACCCTATACTTGGTGACATTCTTCTATTATTCTGTTGGAACATCCTGTCTGCATGTTTTACACCGGACCGGTTCCGCCTTTTTATTATTATTCTGGAACATCCTGTGCATGTGTTTTACAATTCCACCGGTTCCGCTTTTTATTATTATTCTGCTTGGAACATCCTGCCTCATGTTTTACACCGACTCGGTTCCATTCTTTATTATTCTGTTGGAACATCCATGCTCATGCATTTTACATGAACACGGTTCCGTTATTTATTATTCTCGCTGGAATAACTCCGCTGCAATGGCCTATCGCATGCATGGTGATTTCTTTTGTTATTCTATTCTTTATTATACCCAAATTGGTTAAAAATTTGACTTGTATACTCCATGAAATTAGTGGAATATCCTTGATATTTCGTTTCATCCAAAGATCATTTCATGGAAATATTCTTCCGATCATTCTTGAATTTTACTTTATAAAATAGTATCATGTTGATAATTTGGGCGTTAATAATTTCGGATAAAATAATTCTTGAACTTGTTTTTATTGAATTCTTATATCATTGTCATCATCCTCATGTTTATATTATGTTGAAAGTCATCTCGGCCCGTAGTGCATAGATGGACTTGGTATGATTATGACCAGAGACTATTCGGTGTAATCATGACCGTAATGTTACAAATGATGTGATAAAAATCCTCGATGGTAGTAGTGCATTGGTGGGATGATTGTTGGCATGATCATGACCATTAATGAATACACAAAAATTCTTGGCCGTAGTGCATGAATAATTGTGGTCGGATATACTAAAGAATATCCTTGGTCGTAGTGCATGGGTGATTCGATGATGTGGAATATTTATTAAAGTCGAGTCTCAAATTTATAACAAAGTGATGAAAAACCTTTAAAACCTAAAAGATAGTAGACTTTATTTTCTACTTGACTTTTTTAATGGATTGCTTATTCAATACGCAGCTTAAACCGTATTCATTGTATTTTATCGCTTTAACAACCTTTGTTGAAGGCTAATGATAAATTATTCTCGCATTATCTTAGTCATAATATTTCTTACTCGGGCTAGTTGAGCTCACCCTTTCTTTCACCGCTTATTCTCTTGAAATGAGAATATAGTTTGAGACGAGTCGGAAACGAGTGATGGTCCTGAAGATAGCATTAGTAGTCCTCACTATTCGTGAAATAGTGTGATAATAATTGTAATGAGGACTCCTTTTTGAGTTTGTATAATATCTAGTAGATTTATATTTGTATTTAAACTCACGCTTTATGTATTAAGTTGTATTTTAAATTACGCACCATGTAAGTGGTGACCCAAGATGGGTGATGTATACCTAATTTTGGGGGCGTCACATGTGCCCCACTGTGGTGTGCTAAAATTTGATCAATTGTGGTGGGTGTGAATTTTTTTTATAAATATTATTTTATAAATAGTATGCCTTGAAGTTCTATGCATTTTTCTATAAATAGGGTGCTTAGTTAGAATTGAAAATCACACCAGAATCAGAAGTTTTCTCTCTATATAATATCGATCATATTTTATGAGTATTTAGATACTTTGAGAATTGTTATTCATACAAGTTTCTTAAGCGTTATATTCAATATTTCAGCCAGAAGTACTATTATTTTGAGGTAATGGATGTTATCATCTTCGTAAATGATGTTATTTCGTTCAATATCATTATGCCGAAATATTGGTATGAGTTTTATTATGAAATTTTTACCTTTTTATGTCATGGTTACTATTCACGTATACGACACTATTCACGAATACGGTACTATTCACGAAATATGATTTTTCTTGTGAATTTTTACCTTTTCGTGTTGGAATTACTATTCACATATACGACACTATTGACGTATACAATATTATTCACAAATACGACACTATTCAAAGAAAAATGAAATTGTCTCTTCTTTGTCCAAGATGTCTATTATGATTACTATCTTTGATTGTATCCATGTTTTGATCTTCATTCTTAAATTTTACTCCACTATGGTTTATTACAGAGTATTTTTGAACTTGGATTATCTAAAGTACGAATACCTAATCTTTGTCCTTTTATCTCACTGGATTCGTTTCTTTAAAATATTTTTTATCATCACTACAACAAAAAGGCTTATCAATGATCGCTTATCAAATGAATCGAACACTATCATAGATATATTAATGACCGTGACGCGGTCACGATATTAGTCGCAGTAATCCGTCACGAATGGACACCAATGACCGTAATAATGACCGCTTTAGTAATGATCGCACTCAAATGATCGTAATATCGCTATTCGACTTATCTTTGAGTCGGTTGTCGTATGATGTGGCACACGTGGCGATGACGATAATAAATGACCGCGTCGCAATATTGAAAGTACAATAAGGTAATGCGATCACGATATGAGTTAGCGAATCGCGTCGCGGTCATTGATGGGTTTTTGTTTTTTTTTAAAATTTTGCCTATTTTCTTGATTTCCCAAAAATAACATGTTGTACCTGCTTTCAATCCCAACACAGCAGTATATACAAGCATCTATATTAACATCCATCCATGATATAACTACTATATAATAAACATTGGTCATCCATGAATAAACATTCATCCAACACAATACAATTATAAATATTCATCCAACACAATACAATCGATATCGTAAACATTCATATAAACCAATACAATTGTCCAAAGAATGAATCTAAAAGAGTACAAGACTTTAAAAATCTAAAAAAACCAGTCTAGGCGCTCTTCATGGATCATCCAAATTATGATCCTGTAATTAACAAAGTAATAAAACATATATGTTACATGTGTTGATACTGCTACGCCGTACTTAGGGAAAACTAAACAATAGATAATATATATACTTGGTCGTCATTCATTGTTGTCTTTCTTCTTTGGTCAATTGGTGCTATGCTGCCGCTTCTTCTTATTTGCATTGCCATTCCCCACCGCCTTCCGCCAACTCATCATGACTTTTGAGACCGCAGATGCCCGCCCAAGATACAAAGAAGATCACGATCCCGACAGATCGCTTCTCACACAATCGCAGGAGTATAATAGGGTTGGATAACTCACGACCGTGGTAGACTGGGTAAGCAGAGTCGCCGTGCCAATCGATGGTCGAGCCCTGCTTTTTGTCCTCGTCCTTTCGACATAATTTTTCTTCACGATGGACGCCTCTCCCATAATTCTTGATCAATCGACGGACGCGGGGTGCCTTCAGATAGCGCTTCGCTCATTAAGCCCTTATAAGTGTCCCGTCGTAATATGAACAATTAAATAGTTAAAATAAATAAAAATACTCAAAAAAAGTCGTCACAATTTATAAACAACATATTATGATAAATTGAACTTATTATCGCTTATCCTAATGACCAGCAAAGCCATCGCGGGTGGCCACATACACATCCAACCAATTGATAGGTCGACCTTTTGAGACCGAGACTCCTACGCTTCATTTTCTCATATTATTATGTAAACATATGATATTTTAGTTTACAAAAGATGACTCGTAAACATAAAAACAAATAACTAAGTCAATAAGCTTGCTTATACATACGCATTCTAGCGAATATGTCAGCAAATGTGATGATATCTTCCGCCTCTTAGACGTGCTTTTTGCCTTTTCGCCTTCGATACACACGAGGATCTGCTTCAAGGCGTAGCCTTCCGCTCTCTTGACCTGTGACTTATTTCTCCACTGGTCACACATCCGCACCTATATGGGATGTACGCACCACTGTGGACTATGCTCATGCATATATCGCTTCACCCCGTCCCCTGATGGTCAATCTCAAAGATTGTGGGGGCTTTTTGTCGTTCCTTGTTGATTATCTTTAGTTCTGGACGATGCACTTCTACCGTAATAAAGGTCTAATAATCGATGCCCGTAAGGTCGTCCCATCTATACCGCTTCGCAAAAATAAAACAACAATAATAATATTAAAATCATTATATTATATTATCTATCGTAGTGATAAAAAAATATACATATCAGAGTGATAAACAATATTATTTGATTAACTATGTATTATCTATCAGAGTGATAAAAAAAATATACCTGAAATTCAGCCCAAATTGCATCCTTATGGGCGAGAGGTGTACTCGCCCATGTAATCACTGGCATAGGCCAGTTGTGTAAGCATAATTGTGAAATGCACTTCACAATTTTACTATCTTGAAAATCACTACAATATACAATAATTTACAGTTATATATATTTATAACAATTGAAATATTAAACCCTTATATATACACAATGTTTAACTTACGTGCTTTCTGGAGGAGGACGAATATGTATAAGAATGCGATCATCTGGATTAGCCGGGGCCTTCGGCACATGATTAGAGCCCCGACCTAACCCGCCCTTTCGTGCTGCAGGTTCAGAAAACATCTATAAATAAAAAATTTAGGATGTTAGTATGAGTTATAAATGAAAGATACATAAACGCGTCAAGGATATAGAGAATATGTACATATGTAATTGTATATTAAAATTAGACATACATTTTATATAAAAGGACAATAATGACAATTAATTGTATGAAATAGTTAACTACAACAAAACTAAACATACATTTAAATTCATTGTAATACAATTAAAACATGTTAAGGATATAAAGAACATTTCTATATGTAATTCATTGTAATACGATTAAAACTAAACATACATTTTAATGAAAATCGTTGTCATAGTCAGAATCATTTTTGTACAAGTGTCGGAGATTCATAACCATCTTCTTCTTCGATTACGTATCGTTGTCGTCACCAATAACTCTTCCTCAAGATCACCGCTATCCGGCACAATAACTGCCCCGGGATCCAATTCATCAGGTTCATCTCCACCCTCTAACTGGATTACATCATTGTTGTCCTCTATATTTATTATAGGAGGTCTATGAAGCATCTCCTCTTGGTATAAATCACCGTCTATTACTTGGACACGACTGCGCGCAGGAGTATGAATTACAACTTGCCAATCTGTAGGTGGTCTATCTCTTTTCCTAACAGGACTAGGAGTGTAGTATACTTGTACTATTTGAGTTGGTAAAACAAACGGTTCGTTGGAGTAAGCCGACCTATGTAAGTCAATATCGACGATTCCATGTCTGTCAACACGTATCCCTTTTTCTGAATCAAACCAACGACACTTGAATAAGTTAATATGACCCCCGTATGTGCCCTTGTACGACAACTCTACGATTTCCTCCAACTCCCCATAAAAGGCACGACCAAGCTCATTGTAACAATCTCCTTGGACACACACTCCATAGTTCGTTGTTCTTTTACCGCGCCCATATTCCTTTGTATGAAATTCACAACCATTTATTTTGTAACCATTGCGACTAACTTGGTCTCTGTCTGGTCCCATAGCTAGGACTTGTACATTAGCCGGAATCGTTGATCCCTCAGTCAATGCCTACAAAAACTCCATCTTATTAAATGAAGTCATAGTTAATATGGAGTGTGTATATATATATATATATATATATATATATGTCGTGCTTAAGAAATTGAACTTACTTTGTCCTTTAGCCAAAGTGTAAATTTTTTTATCACGATTGATTTGAATATCTTTATAAGTTATGCCGGGATGCTTCACTTTTAACTCGTCATCGTACAATCTATATCATGTTATAAACATTAACATATTGGAATAAATTTTCAACTTATAGGATAAATTATCATGTTTACATGTGTACATATTAAATTCGTCAATCTCCTCGCAATTGAGAAGAATGTAAGTATGTATGCGCAAATAATTCTTGTAATTTTCGTCAGAGGAATACGCGCTTCCTTTTCCATAAGCGCCATCCGAGACCAAATACAGACCCGACCATTTAGTTCAACATTTCCCCCATCATCATGTCTCGATACTCGATCGCCTTTAATCAAGACTTCGTCGGATCGAAAATAATCTAAGACAAACGAGATATCTCATCGAAACTATATGCCTCACATATCGAATTCCCCCGATATAAGCTCTATTCTTCACCTTTCTCTTAAGGTTTCCCATCACCCTCTCGAAAGGGTACATCCATCTATATTGAATCGACCCCAACACGAGCTTCATAGGAAGATGGATTTGCAAATGTTCCATGGAGTCAAAAACCAGTGTGGAATATTTTTTCTAGTTTACACGTTATCTCTATGATGTTCTTCTCAAGTAAAGACATGTCCTTCTGATTTAATGATTTTGAACACAAGTCTTTGAAGAAACGACTAAGATCCGTCAAAGTATCCCATATTGGTTTATCAAGCTGATCCCGAAATGCTATAAGCATGAGTCTCTCCATGAACACACGATACCATGCGTAACTCTTCATCCTTGCAATTTCCCACCCGTAACACACCTACAATGTTTGACGATATCCATCCGGGTAGTTTCAGAGACTTAACCCATGTGCACACATCTTCAACTTGCTTTTTTGACAATGTGTACCTTGTATGCGGTTTGATAATCTTACCATTAGAGATTCATAAAGTTCTAATCCAGACGCTTACAAATATCTTTCATGTCCAAACGCGCTTTATCGTTATCTTTTTGTCTTCCCGTAACATTCATCACAAAGTGTTAAACACATTGTCAAACACATTCGCTCAATATGCATCACATCTAGATTATAACGAATCAAATTTGTAGACCAATAAGGCGCTCCTAAAAAGATGCTTCTCCTACCCCAAAGCATGAGATTCGCCAAACCCATTGATTATGTTTGTGGCATCAATCTTACCAAATGGGATAACCGATAATCTCATCACACGATCTCGCATCTCCGTTCCCGACAATCGCGCAGATATCATGCATATCATTGTCTACTTTTCTCTATTTTAGAAATGGGTGATCTACCTGAGAAGAACCGACGATGATAAATCCAAACCAAAGAAGGCTTTCGACCTTTTGATAGATTAAACGACTTTCAGATGCTCCATACAATACTTGACAAGCCAACTTCCCGTGTGTACTCCATCCAAATAACATACCATAAGTCGGAAAGTCACTTATCATCCACATAACCACCCCTAAGGTTGAAATTTGTTTTCGCTGCAACATCCCAAGTCTCAGACTCCATCCTCCCACAATACCTTCAACTCATCTATAAGAGGTCTCAAATAAACATCTAAGTTCTTTCCAGGACTCTTAGGACCAGGAACCACGAGTGAAAGAAACAAGTATGGCTGTTTCATACACATCAAGGAGGCAAGTTGTACGGAGTAACAATCACAGGCCTGCCAACATGAGTACTTTAAATAAATTGAGTGGCCAAACAGATTGAAACCATCGGTGGACAATCCAAGCCTCACATTTTAGGTTCCAATGCAAACCCAGGATGTGCTTTAAGTTGAAATCTTTCCAAGCCCCGCCCATCTGGCGGATGATTTAGTTCTCCATCTTTAGTCGAGATTTCGCATGCCAACTCATATGTTCACCGTTTTGAAGACATGTACAATCTTTTTAGCCGATGTGTTATTGGAAAATACCTTAGAATCTTAAATCGGTATACTTGATTTTTTGTAGTCACACCCTCTTTATTAGGCCTAAACCGATCATGACCGCAAAACGTGCCCTTGTCATCTGCTCATTTTCCTTATAAAATAACATGCAATCGCTGGGACATGCATCGATCTTTTGGTATCCAAGACCCAACTTCTTCACCATTTTTTTAAAAAGTAATAGTTACTGTAATTTCTCACCGTCAGCAACATACTCTTAATGGCCTTCAAGAGTGACTCAAAACACTCATGGCTCATATTGTGGTCAGCCTTGATGTTAAGTAATGTCGTCACTGCAGACAATGTAGTGTGTTTGGTGCAACCATGCCACAATGGCTCGCTACTCTCGTCTAACAACTTAAAGAAGTCTTTGGCATCAGAATTCATAGGTTGCTCTCTGCCTTGTTCCAAATCAAAATCTGGCCCTACAATATAATGAACCATTTCATTTATACGATGAGTACTACTGCCCTAATTGTGTACTTCTGTGATGCCACCATCTCTTCTCTGCCCATGTGCCCACCAGCATTCTTCATAATTTTTTATGAACCCGAAAACAAGTAAATGATAGTTTATCATGTTTCTATCCATATAATTTACATTCTTACACTTCAAACATGGACATCGTATCTACGACTGACCATTCATATATTCCGGGTGACTATACGCATACTCCAAAAACACTTGGCAACCAAATTTAAATTCAAATTTAGAAGACCTATCTCACAAGACTTGACTTTCGTCATTCCATCCAACTACGGTCTGAATAGAGGTCCATGATTCCACGGTACCTACTACAGACAACATGAGCTTATTAATCATATGACTTGAGCATACTTGTAATCATATGACTTGAGCATACTTGTAAGCATATGATTAACATTTCAGCATACTTGTAAGCATATGGCTTGAGCATACTTGTAACCATATGAATACGTAAGGTATGAGAAACTTCACGCCAAGACTGAATAGTCCATCTAAGGCCTCGGCTAACATGTTTTAAGATTATACCCCTCACGGTCCCTTTCTATAATCTTTTATGTTTTGGGATAGTCACAATTTGTTGGCGAAATTTATAGCTTCTATAACATTTTGTAGCTTTATTCTTGTATACATAATTGTTAAATACCCTTATTTTTCTGTTATAGCCAAAACAATCTCTTTATTGACCAAGTGTGTCTAGTTACCTTCTCTATTGCACTAACAGTTCTCTAACACTGCCTATTTTGGCTTAACAGTCCCCCAATAGCCCCCCAATAGCTTACCATACTGCCTATTCTGAACATTTTTCAAACTTATACTTATAATACTTAAAAAAATTCGCCAGAGTCTCCCCTACAATATAGACTAGCCACATGCACGACGGCATGTATATATGGACATTTCTAAGCACCCAAGACACAAACCAAGAGAAATATACAAATTTCCAATACAATAAGACCAAAACAATAACGATTGAATGCAAATTAAAGCCGTAAAAAATTCAGTAAATTAAATCAAATTCTTTGTTGAGACAAGGATGTTAGAAAGGACTCTATTTTATGTCTTATTGAACACTCATGGATTCTGAATCAGACACAGTCATATAAATCAAATTATGAACTTTTAGTCGATTTATGTCGAGCACGAATTGAACTTTTAGTCGAACAACTATGAATTAAATTCAAATTATTTGGTCATTTTACAACTTTATATCATTTATGGGTGTCTGTATATATATATACAGGCATAGTTCATGGAAGAAGACGATGAAGATCAAAGGTTTCCTCATCATCGCAACCCAAAAGAGTTTGTTTCGCCCAAACATTTAGCAGGTCTCCCCTATTTTTTTGTAACTTTCAATTTCAATCCTCTAAAAATTTCAGAGTAAACTATAAAGCTAATGTGGTCTCGACACGATCTCTTGGCGTTCTGTACTAGCATTTGAACCCAAATAATTACGAGAATGACAAAGAATTGCAGAAGATTAGACAAAGCCAGGGGCTACAATTACATGGTATATGGGTGTGTAATTTTATACTTGCTACATTTCTACCATCTATAAAATGTTATACAAAAATTAAGTTAAAAACTGTGTGGATGGTTTTGATTGAATTGAAAATATGAGATTAACTTATATGTATATAGGATATGCTGGATTTTTGGCCCGATAAAGTGGAGAATTACGAAAGGTAAGTCGATAAACTGTGTGCATAGTTAGGTTACCTATGAAAGGCATGGCGGATAAGGATGCTTGGCGGCGGTGGGTGGCGTGCGTGCGTGCGTCTTCTCCTTCTTCTCCTTTTTCTTTGCTCCCCCTTCCCCCTCTTCTCTCTATTCGATCTCCCTCTTTTTTTTTTTTTTCGCCTCTGTGTCGAGCAAATGACTAAACTGGTTACATTAAGGTTGATCAATGATGACCGCATCGCGGTCAGCCGGTTTTAATGACGTGGACGATATTAATCGCGCAGCGATCGGCGATAGAGAGTAGTCGCAAAAGAAAACGCGCTAGGGTTTCACAACAAAATTTTAGGAGGGAAAATCATAGTAGCGACCGATCAGCGACCGCATGCGGTCGCTGAACTTACCTAGCGACTAGAATCCATAGTGGTCGCAGAGATAATGGTCGCTAAGATTATTATCCATGACCAGAATACGGGATGATCATTGATATTATTGGTCGCAGAATAGGCTTTTTCTCAGAGTGCATCATCACCCCTAAATGATGGTATAACCGAATATCTTTGGCTCAGAAGTCTGAGATGAATGATTATCGATGAATATCTTTGGCCCGTAGTGCAAAAGATGAACATATGTTGAGTTGAACATGACCAACTGGTGATACGAATGAATATCTTTGGCCCGTAGTGCAAAGATGAATATTTGATTCAAGATGTGTATTGATTGATGTTAATTACAAGGATAAAATATTGATGATAGACTTTTAAATTATAGAAGATAGTAGATTTCATTATCTACTTAACTCTTCTATTGAATTGTATTTCCGCTGTGAATATTGATCTAAAACTTGGTTTCTATTATATTTTATCTGATTTAATGAAGGCTAACGATAATTTGTTGTACATTATCTTAGTCATAATAATATCTTTATTGGGCTAGTTGAGCTCATCATTTTCTTTTTTGTTCCATTTTTCTTCTCAGAAGGCGAGAATATAGCGGGAACTAGTCGGGGTATGTGGAGTGATATTTTTAGTTAGTTGTTTTAACAGTCCTCACTATTTTATAAAATATTTCAATAATTTTAATGAGAATTTATTTGAGTTTAGATATTGTCTAGAAGATAATATTTGTATTTAAACTCACAGCATATGTGTTTTTGTATTTTGTACCATAATTGTAATAATGAAGTTGTAGTTATTTTTTTTACTATGTATTTGTCGACTCAGAATGAGTGATGTATATCTATTTTGGGGGCATCACATAAATAATTATATCGTTAAAAATAATTCTAAAAATAATATTTATATCTTTAAAACATATATTAATAAAAATTAGAAGATAGATGTAATATTGAGGATTCAAATTCCAAAAGTTGTAATCATTTGTGGCGGTGGAATAATGATAGACGTGAATTACTTGTTTATGCTTTAGGCAATTTTTTTTATGCATTCATGCATGATAATACATATTTAAATAAATTATAATAATTTTAGATACATTTACAATAATACATACATTAAAATTAATACATGATAAAATTAAGAGAAATCAAGTAATAATAATACACAAACACAAGAACATTTTAATTTAATTAATATATATACGGCAAAATTATGAATTTGGTCATCGAAGTTGGCACGTTTTACTGAATACCCGATTGAACTTTTAATTTGTCAAATTAACTAACTGAACTAATTAAAATTTTCAAATTAGGTTATTCCGTCAAATTTGGTTAACGGATGTCAAGTTTTTTCATACGTGGAAGAAAAAAAAAAGGGAAAAAAAAATAAAAAAATGAGGTGGCCAATCAGAAACAATGACATGGAAATAAAAATAGAATTTTTTAAAAAAACAGATTTATTTTTAAAAACAGAATTTGTTAAAAAATAGAATTTTTTAAAAATGCATTTTTAAAAAAAATAGAATTATTTTAAAAACAGATTTTTTTGTTAAAATAGAATTTTTAAAAGAGATTTTGTTAAAAAACATATTTTTTTAAAAAAGATTTTTTTAAAAACAAAATTTGTTAAAAATAGAATTTTTTAAAAATGTAATTTTTTAAAATTTCATTTTTTTAAAAAGTTCCGCTTTTTAAAATTGCTTTTAAAAAAACTATTTTTTAAAAATTCCATTTTTTTAAAAAATCTTATTTTAATAGAATTCGCTTTAAAAAAAAATCTAATTTTTAACAAATTCTTTTTTTTTTTAAAAATCTACTTTTTTAAAAATGTTGTTTTAAAAAAAGCTTTTTTTAAAAATTTCGCTTTTTAACAAATTGCGCTTTTAAAAAAAATCTATTTTTTTAAAAATTATGCTTTTAAAAAAATATGTTTTTAGCAAATTGCTTTTTTTTAAAAATTTGTTTTTAAAAAATCTATTTTTAACAAATTCGCTTTTAAAAAATTTCGCTTTTTTAAAAAAAACTCGCTTTTAAAAAAAATCATTTTTTTAAAAATTCTATTTTTTAAAAAATTGATTTTAAAAAATTTCTATTTATAAGAGTTGTGATGCCCCAAAATTAGGTATACATCACCCATCTTGGGTCGTCGATATACGTGGTATAAAATTCAAATACAACTTACTAATACAATCGTAGTAGTATAATACGACAAAACATAACTGTAAGTTTGAATACAATTATTGTCTACTAGAGATTATACAAACTCAAAAGGAGTCCTCATTACAATTATTAACACACTATTTCACACATAATAGTGAGGACTACTAATGCTATCCTTCGACCGCCACTCCGCTCCCCCGACTAGTTCTGTTATGTTCTCATTTCAAGAGAACAAAGAAAGAAAGGGTGAGCTCAACTAGCCCAAGAAGAAATATTATGACTAAGATAATGCGAATAAATTATCGTTAGCCTTCAATGCCAGTTAAACCGATAAAATTTAACAACATCAAGTTTAACTGCAATGAACAAGCAATCCATTAAAAGTGTCAAGTAGAGAATAAAATCTACTATCTTTTATGATTTAAAAGGTTTTTCATGACTTTTTTATCTCTCGGGACTCAAACAATAAATAATCCACATCATCGAATCACCCACGCACTACTACTACCAAGGATATTCTTTAGTATCACGACCACAAATTATCCATGCACTACAGCCAAGGACATTTGTGTATTCATTAATGGTCATGATCATGCCAACAACTGTCCATCAATGCACTACGGGACAATTATTACTTTTACTACATCATTTGTAACATTACGGTCATGATTACACCCAATAATCCCTGGTCATAATAATACCAAGTCCACCTATGCACTACAGGCCACAAATGAATTTCAACATAATATAAACATGAGGATGATGACAATGATATAAGAATTCAATAAAATAAGTTCAAGAATTAATTTATCCAAGAACTAATAATGTCCAAATTGTTAACATGATACTGCTTTGTAGAGTAAAATTCAAGAATGATCAGAAGAATATTTCCATGAAAAGATACTGGATGAAGCGCAAATATCAAGGATATTCTACTAATTTCATGGAGTATAGAAGTCAAAACTTTAACCAACTGAGTATAATAAAGAATGGAATAACAAAAGATATTTTCATAAAGTATTTTTGTCGTTTTCTCAATCCGACAATAATTCCGTTGTGGGGTCCACCAATGATTGTGTCGTCGTACGAATATTCCCCGACAAAAAGAATATTCTCCGACCAAACGAATATTTTATAACAACTTGCTTACTTTGCAAAATTTATAAATATTACCCACAACTATAACATTATATCAAATTTACTCCATAATATTCAAAAATAATATTTATAGAAAATTCATCTTTATTTATAAAAGTTGGGGTCTTACAACCTCCCCTTCTTATGAAATTTTGCCCTCGAAATTGGGGTACGTACCTGGTATGTCGAAGAGGTAAGGATACCTTGATTTCATTTCAGATTCTAACTCCCAAGTCATTTTCTCAACATCGTGGTTTCTCCACAAAACTTTAACTTGAGGTATAACCTTAGAGCGTAGAATATGTTCCTTCTTATCCAAGATTTGAACAGGAACCTCTTCATACGTTAAATCTTCCGCTATTTCATCCGGTTCTAACTCAATAATGTGGTTCGGGTCTTTCACATATTTACGTAACATGTATATGTAAAAAACGTTATGAACACGAGACATACTTGGCGGTAAAGCGAGTCTATAGGCCACAGTTCCTACTCGATCGAGGATTAAAAATGGGCCGATGAATCGAGGATTGAGTTTTTCTCTCTTTCCAAATCTTGTAACTCCTTTCCATAGAGCAATACGCAACAACACATGATCTCCTATATCGAATTCCACGTCCTTTCGATGAAGATCATCATAACTCTTTTGTCGATCTTGTGAGGTTTTTATACGTTGTCGGATCGTTTGAATCTTTTTCGTAGTTATACGTACCAACTCCGGTCCCAACAACGTTGCTTCACCCACCTCATCCCAAAGATACCGAGAATGACACTTTCTTCCATACAACGCTTCGAATGGAGCCATGCCAATACTTGCTTGATAACTGTTGTTGTAGGAAAACTCCACCAATGTTAAGAACTTGTCCCAACTTCCATTGAAATGAAGGACACAGAGTCTTAATAGATCTTCAAGAGTTTGAATAGTCCTCATCGACTGTCCGTCCGTCTGAGGATGATATGCCAAGCTAAATCGTAAGTCTGTGCCCATAGTTTTTTGCAAACTAACCCAAAATTGTGAAGTGAATCTTGGGTCTCGATCAAAAACTATGGATACCGGCATACCATGCAGTCTTACAATCTCGTTTATGTACATACGAGCAAGACGTTCACGTGTATAAGTTTCTCGTATCGGTAAGAAATGAGCAGACTTGGTCAATCTATCAACAATGATCCAAATCACATCTATGCCTTGAGAAACCTTAGGAAGACCGGTAACAAAATCCATGGTAATGTGCTCTCACTTCCATTCTGGAATTTCAAGTGGTTGCAATGGACCTTTTGGTACTTGATGCTTCGCTTTAACTCGTTGACAAGTTAGACACCTTGAGATAAACAACGCAATCTCTCTCTTCATATTGCTTGTAAGACCCCAACTTATTATTAATGAAATTTAATTTTCTCTATTTATTATTTTAAAATAGTAAGGGTTGATTTGATTAATGTGGATAGTTTTGGGTAAAATACGCAAATATTTCAAAATAAGCAAGTGGTTATAAAATATTCATTGTTGTCGGGGAATATTCGTTTGGTCGTGGAATATTCTTTGCTCAGCTTTGGGAATATTCGATGCGGCCAGTAGCAATCTTTTTGTGGGCCCCATAACTAAAAAAGCGATTGGATGAAGAAAACGACAAATATAAGTTGTTTAAAAATAACAACAGAAGTATTATTCACAGATTAATCTTGTTAAAATACTTTTGGTGGTTAAAACACAAGAAGATTACCAGTATTGCACCAATTATTGATTCTTACGTAAGAAGGCACTACTCAATAATGGTTACGATAATTACTTTATTCAAGATTTTTTATTGATTTAATAATTGGTGCGTTGATATTTTATATTGTCATTATTTCAATAATTGTCATTACACAAGATTTTTCATTATCGAAGCAATAATTCATATTATCTCGAATAATATTATTAGATAACATTATTGGCAATGTCTAGAAAGTTCTCGTCTAAAGAGAGGTTTGGTCACCTAATCATGCTACCAAGAAGGAGAAATTCTTATTGGAAAGCCCCTCTTCCTGGAAGAACTGCTCGGTTGTCGATATTGTGATTCTGTAATATTATTTATGAATAATTAATTATTGATTCATATGATGAGGAAAATATTGATTTTATGTGGATATAGATGGAGAAAATTTTTAATGTGACAATTGTTGAAAATTGAAATTTTATCTTTTTCTGATAAAATAATTCATTTAAATATATTATTATATTTTAATAATATAATAATGGTGATATTTTTACAACGAATGTGGGATATATGAGTATACGAGGAGGAAGAGTATTTTTGTTGCAATAAATGTTTAAAACATGTTAAACATGTCGGTGGACCCCATTTATTGAATCGAAATTTGATTATAAATTTGTAAAATCGCTTGCTTATGGATTTCTGGTCAATTTCGCTTGGAATTTGGAAAAACTTTCTTACGCAAAGTTGTAGAGAATTGAATTTCCTATAGAAAGTAGAGAGATTCAATTTTCTGACAAAAGGGCTATTTATTATGAATTATTGAAGTTCCAAGTTCAAATAATTGATTTTTGGAAGTTTTAATTATTTTTTCAAGAAAAACGTTTTTGGTGTGTTAAGTGGGTCTAGCATGTGTTATTTATTGCTGAAATCAGATCTCCAAGAGTGGGCGATAGAATTTTAACAAATAATAATATTATATTAAATTTTCTACTTTGGTGTTACAAAATTTTCCTATAAATAGGTGCTTTAGGTTAGAATTAAAAATCACACCGAAATCAAGTTTTCTCTCACTATATTATCGAAATGTATTCTTGTGAGTATTTTGAGTATATTTTGAGTATTGCTATATCTCAAGTTCAAGTTCAAGTCATAGCTTATATCCTGTTTTTAATTTAGAAATCGATCTTTCGAGGTAAGGGATATTATTTTTTTCGTAATGATATTATTTCTTCAATATCATTATCTTTGAAATATTGATCTGAAGTTTTTATCAAATTTGGAACTTTTGGTGTTGAGAGTTACTTATTCACGTATACTGGACTATTCACGTATACTGACACTATTTACGAATACTAAGACCTGCTCATCGAAAAATGAAAATTTCCCTTTTAAATAAAAAATATCTATTGTGGATACTAGTTTTGATTGTATCCATGTTTTGATCATTCTTGAATTTTACACCACTATGATTATTTTTGAGGTATTTTTGGACGTGGATAAAACAAAATACTTAATCCTTAATCCTTAATCCTCATCATTTTGTTTCAATCGGATTCGCTTCTTTAGAAATATTTTCATCATCCTCAATCTTAAATGATGATATTATGGAATATCTTTGGCCCGTAGTGCAAAGATGAATGATTTCGATGAATATCTTTAGCTTGTAGTGTGAAGATGAACAGTGTTTAGATGAACATGACCAATCGATGAATATCTTTGGCTCAGTAGTGCAAAGATGAATATTTGATTCCGTATATATATTGATTGATGTTACAGGGGAATAAAAGATAGACGATGAACTTTTAAATTCAAACATAGAAGATAGTAGTTTGCATTCTCTACTTAACTCTTCTAATGAATTATTATTTTCATTGCGAATATTGATTTAAAAACTTGTTGTCTATCAGATTCTATTAGATTTTTCCCCGTTGAAGACTAATGATAATTTCTCAGTATATTATCTTAGTCATAATATTCTTCTTATCGGGCTAGTTGAGCTCACCCTTTTCCTTTTTGTTCCATTTTCTTCTCGTGAGGCGAGAATATAATGCGAGTACGAGCCTGGGGTATGGAATGAAGGTTCTAGAGAGAGTTGTTTAGTAGTCCTCACCATTTTGTAAAATAATGTATCAATAAATGTGATGAGGATTTATTTGAGTATAGATATTGTCTAGAAGATAATATTTGTATTCAAACTCACGCTTTCTTGTTGTAATAATAAAGTTGTAGTTGTTTCGCTTTCATGTATTGACAACTTTCGTAATGGGTGATGTATACCTATTTTGGGGCGCCACATTGCTCCACCAAAATGTATTGCGAATAATATCATGATACATTTTGGTACTCCTGATGGATTGCAAACGGTGTGTTGTGCGCCTCTATCATGATTTTATACTTTAAATCGTGGTCGTTAGGAACACAAAGTCCGGAGTTGACTCAAGTATTCCTTCTTCATCGATTCTTGCTTCCTAAAGATAGCACCTTCTTGCACTTTCTTCCTCATACGCATCGCCCAGTCTCAGAATTTGAGTAGCTTTAACTTTATCGATTAAAGTCGGTTCTACTCAGTATATTCGCCATCATCACATGGGTCCCCGAGTCTTTAACTCTATCTCTATCCTTTGCAAAGTCACACAAATGGGCCGTTCATATTGACAATATCGCACTCATATTTGCATATGATCTTCTACTCAATGCTTCACTACCACGTTCGCTTTTCCAGATGGTATTGGATGGTATGATCATAATCTTTCAACAGCTTCAAGCAAACATCGTTGTCGCATGTTGAGTTCCTTTTGAGTAAAGAAATATTTGAGGCTTTTATGATCCGTAAAGATCTCCACCTTCTCCCCATACAAGTAATGCCTCCAAATTTTAAGTCTGAAGATAACAAATGCTAACTCTAGATCATGAGTAGGATAATTCCTCTCATATTCTTTGAGTTGTCTTGAGGCATAAAGGCTATGACTTTCCCATGTTGCATGAGAACACATCCCAACCTTTGCTTCAAGCATCACCAGAGATGACAAATCCCTCCGAGCCGTATGGTATTGTCGAACAGTCTTGAAATGAGTCTCCTTTGAGTTCTTGAAAACTCTTCTCACATTTTTCACTCCAACCGAACTTTGTATCTTCCCGAGTCACCGAGTCAATGGAGTAGCAATTCGAGAAAATCCTTCCACGAATCTCCGATAATAACCAAATTTAAGCCGAGAAAGCTACGATTTCGGCCACCGATTTAGGTTGTTCCTAGCTTTGAATAGCTTCAATCTTTGGTTTGGGTCAACAGATATTCCATGACTTGATACCACGTGCCCAAGGAATGCTACTTCTTCAAGCAAAAATTCGCATTTTTTAACTTGGCATAAAAGCTTATATTCACGAAGCTTTTTGGAGTGTCACCTCAAGTGTTGTTCATGATCTTCACGGCTTTTGGAATAAATAAGGATGTCATCAATAAAGACGACCACAAAGTGATCTAAATATTCCTCGAATACTCGGTTCATCATATCCATGAAGGCGGCGGGAGCATTAGTCAATCCAAAGGACATGACTAGGAATTCATAATGCCCGTACTTCAAGTTACGCCGGAAGCCGTCTTTGGAATGTCGGTGTTTAATCTTCAATTGGTGATATCCTAACGAAGATAAATCTTTGAAAAGAATTTGGCTCCTTGCAAATCGGTCAAACAAAGTCATCAATACGTGGCAATGGATACCTATTTTGATGGTGACATGATTCAACTCCCTTTAATCAATACAAAGTCGCATACTCCCATCTTTCTTCTTCACGAATAGAACAGGAGCACCCCAAGGAGAAGTACTAGGATGAATAAAGCCAATGTCTAACAATTCCTGCGGTTGGGTCTTTAACTCCACGAAGTTCAATAGAGCCATTCGATATGGGGCTTTGGAAATAGGTTTTGTAACGGTTCAAGGTCGATACAAAATTCAATTTCACGCCTGGGGTAGGCCAGAAGTTCTTCTGGGAATACGTCAGAAATTTATTAACAATAGAAATATCACTCAAAACCGACGATTTTTTGTTTAAATCAGTGACATGAGCTAAGAAAGCTTGACATCCGCTTTTCAATAAACGAATAGCTTTATGACTTGAGATGACCGTGATTGATTTTAATGGTTTGGTCATTTGAATTCGCATAATAGGTTGATTAGGAATATGAAAGCTAACAACCTTACGAAAACAATCAATTTTTGCATGATAAGTAGTTAACCAATCAATCCCTAGAATCACGTCAAATGCAAGTATTTTTAATGAAATAAGATCGACAGGTAATGTGAGGGTACCGATTTGAACCAAACAAGACTTATAAACAGTGGATGTAATGAAGGTTTCTCCCAACGAAGTTTCCACAGATAAGTCAAAGTCTAATTTCTCCTGAGTCAAATTTAATCGATGAGCGCAAGTAGGAGAAATAAAAGAATGGGTAGAACCGGTATCAAATAAAGTATAGACTTCATTAGAGTTTATGATAAGCTTACCCGTAATGACCTCATTCGGTTTCCTTGCTTCTCCGGAGGTCACAACAAACGCTCTCTCCTCAGACTACCGGCTTGACTTTTCCGACTACTTTTGGTGCCATCCATCCTAGTTGAATTTGTCTTGATGAACGACAAAAATCGAGCTAAGTGACCTTCTCTTCCACAATTATAACATGCTTTGACGGCATGGAACAGTTTCGAATCGATGTGACCCTCTTCTCCGCATTTGAAGCATATGATAGGTGGTCTTTCTCCTTCCTTAACAACGGAGTCTTTGGTCTTTGATGTCTTTCCATCATTGTTGAATCTCCGCTTTCTTGAAATGTCCATTCTTATTGTTTTGGACCTGATTACCACCAAGTGGTTACCGATTCGGCCTCGTTGATTCCTCCACGCTTGTTGTCACCGCTTCGATGACTACTCTCACCGGTATTATAATTTTCTTACGTTTCTTCTTTTTAGTTGCGTGACTCGTTATCGCGCTTCCACTAATCGAGCCCTATTTACAACATTTGAATACAAACACGCTTTATGAGAAATAAGATGTTGACGTATCTCCAACTTCAAACCTCTTAAAACATTCGTGCCATTCTCTCTTCATTATCCACCAGTGGGACGAAACCGTGATAACTCCGCAAATTTTGCCTCGTATCACGACACGGTCATATTGTTTTGTTCCAACTTGATAAACTCCACCTCCTTCATGGCGAATACTTTCGTGAAAGTATTTGTCGTTGAACGATTCTCTCGAACTTCCCCAAGATATCTTCAGAAGACAAGAAGTTGAGTACGTTTCTGGAATTCCCACCAATGTCTGCCTCTCTCATAACATAAAGGCGTGAAAGGGAACCTTTTGCTCCTCGGAGCATCCCAAGACATCAAATATCTTGTAATCTGCTTTATCCATGCTTCCGCCAGAAGTGGTTTTGCTTTCCTTAAACTCCGGTGGTCCCACTCCTTGAATTGTTTAATGCGGACCGCCTTGAGAGTTTTTCGTGTTTCCACCCCACGCTTTTGGAGAGAGTCGCTCTCTTTCTTTGTTGCATAAATTGCATAAAGCCTCTGAACATTTGATCATTCATCATTTGGTCAGTGTTATTGTTTGCATGAGGATTGTCGCCTTCCTGATGCACATTATCCTGATTATTGATATGTGGTGAATCAACGATCGCCTGTGCTCCATTGCTATTCTCAACATTCACAGATGTCATTTTCAGATACTGCCATAAAACAAAAGATTAATTGACATGTAACAATTATCTTTATATTCTGACCGACCAATAAAATAGCACATAAACTTAGGTAGGTCATACTAGCGAAGGTATTCCCCCGCCTCTCCCCTAGTACTATTCTCACATCTTAGCCAGGGATCATATCCTAAGCTCGATACCAACCGTGGCCCCCAAAATTAGTTATACATCACCCATCTTGGGTAGTCGATACATGGTACGTAATTTAAATACAACTTACTAATATAACTGCTGCAAGTATAATACGACATAAACCGTGAGTTTGAATACAAATATTGTCTACTAGATATTATACAAACTCAAAAGGAGTCCTCATTACAATTATTATCACACTATTTCACGTAATAATGAGGACTACTAATGCTATCCTCTCGGACCATTACTCCGCTCCCCAACTCGTCCCAAATGTTCTCATTTCACGAAGAAAACGGTGAAAAAGAAAGGGTAAGCTCAACTAGCCCAAAGAAGAAATATTATGACTAAGATAATGCGTAATAAATTATCAATAGCCTTCAACATTGTTAAACCGATAAAATATAATAAACATCAAGTTTAATCATAAATGAACAAGCAATCCATTAAAAGAGTCAAGTAGAAAATAAAATCTACTATCTTTTATGATTGAAAAGGTTTTTCATCATCAAGTATATTTGAGACTCGACTTTAATAAATAATCCACATCATCGAATCACCCTCGCACTATGGTCATGATTACAATCAATAATCCTCGGTCATAATCATACCAAGTCCATCCATGCTCTACAGCCATGATGACTTTAAAAAAATATAAACATGAGGATGATGACAATGATATAAGAATTCAATAAAACAAGTTCAAGAATTAAGTTATTCAGAACTAATAACATCCAAACCTGTCAACATGATCATCGCTTTGTAGAGTAAAATTCAAGAATGATCGGAAGAATATTTCCATGAAAAGATCTCGGATGAAACGCAAATATCAAGGATATTCTACTAATTTCATGGAGTATAGAAGTCAAAGTTTTAACCAATCGGGTATAATAAAGAATGGAATAACAAAAGAAATCACCATGCATGCGGATTGTGATGTGATGTTATTCCAATGAATAATAATAATAACGGAACGAGTCGGTGAAATTCACAATCAAGCGGGATGTTCCAATGTAATAATAAAGATGGAACCGGATCCTGTGTAAAACACACAAATATGATATTCCAATAGAATGATAAAGATTTTAACCAGTCCGGTGTAAAACACATGCATGTGGATGTTCCAATGTAATAATAAAGATTTTAACCAGTCCTGTAAAACACACGCATGTGATGTTCCAATGTAATAATAATAAAGATTTTAACCAGTCCTGTAAAAAACACACTGATGATGTTCCAATGAATAATAGAAGAATGGAATAAAAGAAGAAGATCACCAAGTATAGGGGATTCACAGATCAAAGTTATTCCAATGAATAAATAAGAATGGAATAACAAAAGAAGTTCTCTTCATGAATACAAAAGAATAACACCCTTACGGTACAACAACAAATAATATTCCCTACCTTAGAAGAACCTAATATTGGCAAAGTGAAGTAGCGAGAATTTTTTCTTCTTTTTCTATATAGTTTCTCTCTAGAGTTTCAAAGTGAATTCGTAAGAAAATAATGAAGGAATGAGCTTTCTATTTATAGGAAAATAGAATGCATAGTAATTAATCCATGAACTATCCAGATTGATTTACTTTAATCTGACGGTCCATATTTAAAGCAAAATCTTTTAAATAAAATATAATATATTCTATTTATATAAAAACATTTTACTATGCAAACACTATGCAACACTATACAAAACACTATGCAAAAAACACTATGCATAATAAAATATAATATATTTTATTTATAGAATAACTTTAATAAAGTATTCTCGCTTTATATAAAAAGATGTTTCGCTTTTATTACGTTAATAATCTAATAAAACAAAACGCGTCATTATCGTTATAATAATTCATATTATTAATCGACAATAATGGAATCAAACTGAGTGACTTCTCACATAAGCATCAATAATCAATACCGTGTCTTCTTACTACGCAACCACACGTATTCTTGTACTTTTTACTACCAAGTAGTTCAACAAGATCAACCAGAAAACTTCCGCCATTATTTCAATAAAATATTTTTTGTCATTTTCAATCCGATCAATAATTTCATTGTGGGGTCCACCAATGATTGAGTAGTGTATGCGAATATTCCCTGCTAAACCTAATATTCCCCGACCAATCGAATATAATATAACCACTTGCATACTTTGCAAAATTTATAAATATTACCCACAACTATAACATTATATCAAATTATTCCATAATATTCAAAAATAATATTTATAGAAAATTCATCTTTATTTATAAAAGTTGGGGTCTTACAGTTGGGGTTTTACAAGAGGGCCCCACATATTCAACATATTGTCAGTATAGTTAAACAAAACGAATATTTAATATTAAAAAAATCCTAACCGGCACAGCTTGTACCGGCTTTCGTGGTTAAAATTGACTGACGTGGCAGACACATGGAGGCTTAAAGGGGGAAATTCAAAAATGCCCCTAACACATGTAAATATGTCATTTAATCAAAACAAAAAAAATACTAAAATTCAAAATAAAAAAAGTGTAACATATTTACATCATTTAATCAAAATACTAAAATTCAAATTATTTTGTTAACTAATCAAAATAACTAATTAAATAAATTAATTTGTATAACATATTTACATCATTTAATCAAAATATTAAAATTCAAAACATAACATATTTACATCAAATACTAATTAAAAAAAATACTAATTTTAAATATTACAAAATAACGTTATCAATTTTAAACGTTAATATATAATTGATTTTTAACGTTATCAAAATACGTTATCAATTAGTATCAAAATAACTGCATATCTAGTGTTTGAATACTAATTTTAACATTATCAAAATATTAACGTATTTTAACATATCAACTAATATTAAAAACGTTAATATTTTTTATATTAAAACGCGTTAATGTTTTTTTTAATGTTTTATTAATATTTTTGATATTAAATACGTTAATATTTTAAAAATATTAATTTTTTTGATATGAGGTTCATATTAAAACGTTAATATTTTTGAAATATAAATATTTTAAATTTTTTAAAAAACATTAATTTTTTTGATATTAAAATATTAAAAATGTTAATATTTTTGATATTAAAAAACGTTAATATTTTATTAATATTTTTATATTAAAAAGCGTTAATATTTTTAATATTATATGTTAAAAAACGTTAATATTTTTTGATGATGTAATTAGTTGAATTTTAGAAATATTATTTAGTTGAATTTTAAAATATTCAAAAATTCAACTAATTCAAAATAATTAACGTTATTTAGTAAATAAATATTAACGTTAATTATTTTTTTTGATGATTTTAGTTGAATTAACGTTAATTATTTTGAAATTTTGAATTAGTTGAATTTTTGATTTTGAATTTTAAAAATATTAACTTTAATCGTTAAAATACTAAAAATATTAGTTGAATTTTCAAAATACTAAAATATTAACGTTAATTTTGTAATATTCAACGTTAATTTCGATAACGTTATTTAGTAATGTTAAAAATATTAGCGTTAAAAAAAATGATAACATTATTTAGTATTTTGAATATTAACGCTAAAAATATTATATCAATTAGTTGTATAACGTTATTTAGTATTTTGAATTTTAAAATATTATTTAGTATTATGATTTTAGTAATTTAAAATTTGTATATCAATTAGTATTTAGTATTACGATTTTAGTATTTTAATGATGTAATTTGAATTTTTGTTGTTTTGATTAATTAACAAAATAATTTGAATTTTAGTATTTATTATTTTTAATTTGATTTTTAAAGTATTTTTTTAATTAGTATTTGATGTAAATATGTTATGTTTTGAATTTTAGTATTTTGATTAAATGATGTAAATATGTTATTCAACTTATTTTATTTAATTAGTTGTTTTGATTAGTTAACAAAATAATTTAAATTTTAGTATTTTAATTAAATGATGTAAATATGTTATGCTTTTTTTATTTTGAATTTTAGTATTTTTTGTTTTGATTAAATGACATATTTACATGTGTCAGGGGCATTTTCGAACCTTCTCCCTTTAAACCTCCATGTGTCTGCCACGTCAACTAATTTTAACCTCGTTTGTCTTATGTTAACGGCAGGGGCACGGGTGACCCAAAAAGTGTAACGTTAAGGGTATGTTTGGACAAAAAAATATAGGGTGCTCGATAGACATCGCGGTAAACGTCAGGGGCATTTTTGAACCTTCTCCCATTTTTAAGTATCCCAGCTACAGCTATAATCAGACAGGTTAAACCTTTTTGTTTTAGTATATGTTCTTCTTCTGTTATAATCGGATAACTAATATCTTTCTGTTTTAGTATATGTTCTTCGTCTGTTATAATCGGACAACTAATATCTGTCTGTTTTAGTATATGTTATTCGTCTGTTATAATCGGACAACTAATACCTGTCTGTTTAATTGTGTCTTCAAGCATGAACTAAAACTGAATATGCAGAATACTAAAGCAGATAAAGAAAAGAACATAATAGTAAATCACGCCAAGATTTTTACGTGGTTCAGTCCTTATCCTTTAATCTAGTGGCCTAATTCACGTCCAACACCAAACGGCATTGGAGACTCTTTTTATTAAAATTAATATTCAATTAAATACAATAAAAAGAACTCCCTATTCAAATAAAGATTTTCAATTCGATGGACACCTCTACCCCCTGTGCACCTCTGTAACCTTTCTCACCACTGAGACATTTGCATCTCTGCAACCTTGAAAGCTCTCTATGAACAGACTCTATCTACTGCTAGATAGACCAAGCCAACCAAGGCTTACACTCAAAATAAAGTAGAAAGTATTACAATAGGCTTCTAATTTTCCAGCCACAAAGAATTAAAGACAGTACAATGGCTAGATGGTAATAAACTACAAAAGCTCTCAATAAGATTTTTCTCTGAAATAGCCGCGTGATGTAGCTTCTCGTGTTTCGCCCTTTTTGTCGTGAAGGAAGACAATATATAAGTAGTGAACTAACGGATATAAGGGATGGTTAACAAGACTACTCAGATCAAGGATGGAATAACTCATAATACCAGCAACAATAAATTTCCAACGGATATAATATATTTCTTATAATCAGATATCCATGACATGGACTTCTAAACAAACTAAAATAGCTTAATTAAAGGAATGAAAAAGATATTAAATAAAGTTTGTTTCAAACCAAAATAACTAATCAATTAAACTATTACAAGTTGTTACCTTTTTGGACTCCTTTTCAAATAGGATTGTATATTATATTAAAGGAATTCCTCACATGCTATATTTAAGGAATGACTTCCAACAACGAATAAGAATTTATAGAATGCTAGAAAATTTCATGCAAAAATAAAGGACTTGGATTCATTAGGAAGATTCACATGGACTATAAATACACTTTTGGGTTAATAAAGAAAACCACATATATAATTTTTACCCAGCCCAAAAAACACCCTGCTAAAAAAAATCAGTCCATGCAAAATATAATATTTCAAGGAAAGTATATTATCTTCATTGTTGACCTAGTCATATTTTATCCTTAAGTTTTGATGATGAATTAGTAGTGTGCTAAACTGTTTTATGGCATTTCAGGTATATGACGATAAGGAACATTTTCAAGTGGGTGAAGAATTTTTCTTTACTAGGAAAAACCAAATGTAAGGTCAATTGCATAATAATTGATTTTTCATTTAAAGGCTTTAGGACATATCATTTACATTTCATTAGTTTATGTCTTAAATGAAAAATGTTTTAAAAGTTTGGAAAAAGGATTTTCCTAAATATTTTAAACATATGTTTATCAAGTACAAAGAGTTTGAAATACATTACATTTACTTAATATATGAACATATACATACACGTGGATATATGTTGATATATGCTAGGATGGAAGTATTGTTACATGTATGCACGGTTTACAAGAATAGTAATTATAAGAGTCTTGAGACTCTAATACCTTGCATATGGAAAAGTTGTTGGTTGTTTCAAGGAGTAATGATTATCTTGGAAATTTGAAAAGCATTAAGTCTTGGAAAAGGAGTAGTTTTGTTACACGCCACCTACTGCCACTTTATGTGATAAAGGAAGACTATGTCAAAACTTGTCAGTAGGATGTATTTGAAAAGGTTGTTTTATTTTATCCAAACAGTAACTAACAAAAGGTTTGATTTGGTTATTTGGATAAATTCTTATTTCCTACTATTAAGGATTGTTTGACGTGACGATTATGTTATCCTGTCGTTTGATTAAAATTAGAATATATCTATATTAACGGTAATTTTTGGATGGCTATAAAATCAGTATTTTTATGAATGAAAGAAAAATAACTCACAAAATTACTACTTGCACTTATTATTGTTATTATCGAGCAATCTGATTTTGTCAAGTGCAAACTTTTGAGAAGCTAAGCAATTAATTTCGGGTATTATTTGAGCTGGTATTCGGTAAGAAATTAATTGTTTATCAATTCTGTGCTAATTGATCATTGCATATAGTTGAGCCTTTAATTGTTAAATTGATTATTCTTGCATTGATCATAGACCTCTATATTGTATTGAATTTTCAGTTTTAGACTAAGTGTAGTCTAAAGGTTTTAATCCTAGTGGATTAGAGAAAAGGTTACAAACAGGTTCAAGGAAGCAAAGGTGCTTGAAGGGTGCATAGGTGCACAAGAAGCAAGAGAGCTCAAGGGAAATTAATTGTTAATTAATTTTTGTTAGAATCTGTTTTGTAATCTGTATTTATTTATAAAGAAATAAATAAAGTGAGTCTCCAATACTAGTTGGTATTGGACGTGGACTAGGCTATTATTAAAGAGGGTAATAGCTGAACCACGTAAAAAATCTTGGTGTTGATTTTATTATTTGCTTTACTTTAAAATCACATAAGTTAAATAATTATCTCAATTTGACTACTTGCATTATATTTAGATAATTCTTTAACATCAAATATTTTATTCAAAAGGCTATATTAATTCAGTAAACTGATTTTAATCATTTTTGTAGCCTGAAATTAATAGTTTTTAAAAGTTGGCCATAGATTGCTCCTACACTTATTCAACCCCCTTCTAAGTGTGCCTAGTTAAATTTCATTTGGTATCAGAGCTTGGCTCTACTTATCTTGGTCTTAAAGGTGACTTGTAGGGAAAGATTCTGATATGGCACAGTTTGGAAACAACAATCAAAAAGGCAATCAACCAATAGACCTCCTTTGCTGTTTGGCACAGAAAATTACAACTTCTGGAAATTTCGAATGAGGATCTATCTTAAAAGAGATCCTTGGGAATGGTGGGTTATGGAGAATCGGACCAAATTGTTCCACCTAATGAGATGATGGGATGCCAAAGATTCTGCTAGAAATGGATTCCACCGAAATCTACATGGTCTCATATGATTCAAAGGCTATGAACACACTTCTCAGTGGCATGGTACAATCCGAGATAGATAAAGTCTCCTCATGCAACACTGCCAAAGAGATGTGGGATACCTTAGTGGTAAGTCATGAAGGTACTTCAAAAGTACGAGAAGTCAAGCTAAGTATGCTTATGCACGATTATGAAATGTTCAAGCTCAAAAAAGATGAAACCATCAAGCTAGCTCAAGCAAGATTTCTAGTCCTTATAAACTCCTTGAAATTGCTAGACAAGACTATTCCTCAAAGTGAGATCAACCGTAAGTTTCTTCGGTCTATGCCCAAAAGGTTTGCTTCTAAAATCACTACTCTTCAAGATTCTGTTACTATTTCTTCTATGGATACTTTAACCTTGTTTGGTGAACTAGAAGAATATGAACATCAGTTAAAGAGATATGATGATGAAGAGGAAACTCCTCGAAGAAAGGTCTTAGCTCTTACTGCAGATAATGAAGAGGAACTTGATGATAACTCCGATAAAGAAATAGCGATGATGTCAAGGAAACCAAAGGGGTTACTACAAAGGAAAAACAAGAGGAGAAACACCTTCAATTCAAATAAATTCAAAGGAAAGCAAATTGAAGAAATGTGCTTCGAATGTGGACGTCCTAGCCACTTCAAGAAAGATTGTTTTCAACTAAAGAATAAAGGGAAGACCAACTACAAAGACAACAAGAAGAACAAAGCCTTTATTACTTGTAGTGATGAAGAATCTGAAGTGGAGATCGATGCTAAAGATGAGATAGCACAAGTATGCTTCGTGGGAGTTGAAGGCGAATCCAATCAGGTATCTCCTAATGAACTAAATTCTTTAGAACAAGAAAATAAGAAGTTAAGAGAAAAGAATGCAAGCTTAAAAGGATTAGTTAATACATTAATGGATGAAGTAGATTCACTAATAGATGAAAAGAAAGAAATTGAAACGGAATCCACAAGTCAAGAAGAAAAGGTTTTGATTGCAAAGATTGGTTATTTAGACAACTTTAATAAAATACTTTTCAATAAGGTGAAATTCTTAAATAATAAAGTCCAAAAATTGACTAATGAGTTAAAAATGAGAGATGTGTGTATTGATACTTTTAGTGATAAATCTCCTATTAAAACATGTCCTAATGATGAACTTCAAAAAGAAATAGACTCACTAAAATCAGCTCTTGATAAATTTGTTCAAGGTGAAGAAAATCTAAATGTCATATTAGGAAAACAAAGACCTAGTTTTGAAAGACAAGGAATTGGTTTTAATTCTATGCATAAAAAGAGTAATATGAAAATGTTAAACTCAAAATCACGTTTTAGCTTAAATTATTGCTCTCCTTTCACAACTTGCAAACATTGTGGTATTAAAGGTCATTTAGATATAAATTGCTTTAAGAAACGAAATAAGGTTAAAAAGGTATGGATTAAAAAGAGTGATTTACTTGCTACTAACATAAATGGACCCAAAAAGATATGGGTACCAAAAAGATGAACTATTTTTTCTTGACAGGTATGTTTAAAAGCAAAAGTTCCATCTTGAAAATGGATTCTTGATAGCGGATGCTCTCGTCACATGACTGGTGACAAAACAAAGTTCGTGGAGCAAAAAATCAATAAGAAAAATGGTACAGTTACATTTGGAGATAATCGAACATGCGAGATAATCGGAAAAGGTAAAATTGGAAATGGTAAATTAAATATTGATAATGTACACCTTGTTAATGGACTTGAATTTAATCTTATTAGTATTAGTCAATTAATGGATAATGGTCATCAAGTTAGTTTTGATAAAGAAAAATGCACTATTTCTCATGGTACTAACAATATCACATTAGTTGCACAAAGAGAAGGAAATATATATACTATTGACTTTGAGCAATAGGATGAAGAATTATGTCTAGCATCTCTACAAAGATGAGGCTAATTTGTGGCACAAGAGGATGGGACATGTTCACATGGACTTAATCAAGAAATTATCCTCAAATAATCTTGTCAAAGGGTTGCCGAAAATCAAATATGAAAAGAAGGGAATTTATGTTCCATCTCAACTCGGAAAACAAGTAAGAACATCATTTACGGCAAAGAAAATGGTATCAACTTCTTCTCCTTTACAACTATTTCATCTTGATCTATTTGGACCAGAAAGACATTCTAGTATAAATGGTAAGTTTTATGCTTTTGTTATAGTAGATGATTTCTCTAGATACACATGGGTATTATTCTTGAGAACTAAAGATGAAGCATTTAAAGAGTTTGAAAGATTAATAAGAAAAATTGAAACAAAATACAGTTTCAAACTCATTAGAATTAGAAGTGACCATGGCACTGAATTTCAAAAAGATTTTATAACGTTTTGTGATCAAAGAGGTATTAGCCATGAATTCTCAGCACCAAGGACTCCTCAACAAAACAGAGTGGTGGAAAGGAAGAATAGGACTCTACAAGAGACAGCTAGAACTCTATTACAAGAAAGTAAGCTTCCAAAGAAATTTTGGTAGAAGTCGTAAGTACATCGTCTATATTTTAAATAGAGTACTCATTCGTCCTATTATTTTGAAAACACCATATGAGCTTTTAAATAATAAAATTCCCAATATAAGTTATTTCAAAATATTTGGTTCTAAATGCTTCATTCTAAATACAAGTAAAAATTTGGGAAAATTTGATGCTAAGTCATATGAAGGAATATTTATTGGTTATTCTCAAAATAGTAAGGCCTATCGCATCTTCAATATTAAAAAGTCATGTGTAGAAGAATCTGTTCATATTACTTTCAATGAGACTAACAATGATCTTCCAAAAGAAAGTGAAGATGATGCAGGTAATTTGGAGATAGTCAACATTTCAGCAAACCGAAATGAACAAAACAGGAGACCGAATGAACAAATTTACCTACCTGAAATGAATGATCAGCATGAACATGAACTTGAAGATTTGCAGGATGCTGACAATGAGTCTAATGATCAAGAGGAAGTTATGCATAATATCCAAATGCCAAGAACAGCTAAATACATCAAGAATCATCCTCCAGAAAATATTATTGGAGATATCAATAAAGGTATAACCACACGGAGAGGTTTACAAAATCACTGTACATTCTCTACATTTTTATCACAGGTTGAACCAAAGAATGCAAAGGATGCTATAATTGATGAGAACTGACTATTGGCAATGCAAGAAGAACTTCAACAATTTGAGAGGTGCCAAGTATGGGAACTTATGTCTCCTCCAAAAGATGTTTCCATCATTGGTACAAAATGGGTTTTCAAGAACAAACTTGATGAGCACGGCACAATCATTCGTAATAAAGCTAGATTGGTAGCTCAAGGATACAATCAACAAGAGGGGATAGACTATGAAGAAACTTATGCACCAGTAGCAAGGCTGGAATCAATTAGAATGTTGTTAGCTTTTGCTTGCTACAAAAAGTTTAAACTTCATCAAATGGATGTAAAAAGTGCGTTCCTTAATGGATACATCAATGAAGAAGTGTATGTCAAACAGCCTCCTGAATTTGAACACGAAAAGTATCCTAATCATGTGTACAAGCTAAAGAAAGCTCTTTATGGCTTGAAACAAGCTCCAAGAGCTTGGTACGAAAGATTGAGTAAGTATCTCTTATCAAATGGGTTTGTTAGAGGTAAGATAGATTCTACATTGTTTATTAAGCATAAAAATGTCGATATTATTATTTTTCAAATATATGTAGATGATATAATATTTGGTGCTACTAATGATTTCCTTTGTGAGTGGTTTTCTAAGTGCATGCACAAAGAATTTGACATGAGCTTAATGGGAGAGCTTAATTACTTCTTGGGACTACAAATCAAGCAAACAAAGGACGGGATTTATATCCATCAAACCAAATACACAAAAGAACTACTCAAAAGATTTGGCTTTGAAGGATCAAACTCGAAAGGTACACCAATGAGCACTTCAATAAAACTCACCACTGATGAGAAAGGTATTGATGTAGATATAACAAAATATCGAGGTATAATTGGATGCTTACTATATTTAACTGCTTCTAGACCCGATATAATGTATAGTGTTTGTCTATTTGCAAGGTTTCAAGCTAATCCAAAAGAATCTCACTTAAATGCTGTTAAAAGGATTTTGAAATATTTAAGTGGTATAATAAATTTAGGGTTGTTTTATCCAATTTCCAATCATTTTGAGCTAATTGGCTATTCAGATGCTGACTATGCAGGATGTCAAATTGATAGAAAAAAACGAGTGGTGCTTGTACTTTCTTGGGACAAAGTCTAGTATCTTGGCATAGTAAAGAAGCAAACCTCGGTGGCTCTTTTTCAACTCATCGAGGGAGAATACCTGGCAGCAGGAAGTCACTTTTCTCTCAGATATTATGGATGCGTCAAACTCTATGTGATTTTGATATATTATGTGATTGTGTGCCTATTTATTGTGATAACTCAAGTGCTATAGATATATCTAAAAATCACAGTATTACATTCACGTCTAAAACACATCAAGTGAGACATCATTTTTTACGTGATAATGTGTCAAAAGGTTTAATTAAATTGATTTTTATTCCAACTGAAAATCAAATTACAGATATTTTTACTAAACCTTTGAGTTAAGATAGATTTTGCATGTTACGTAGAGAACTTGGGATGTGTATCGCTTAATTTTTGCTTTATAGTTATGCTATCCTATTATGCATGCATATCTTAATAACTGCTAAAATCTGGATATTTGCTATTATGAGTTTTTGGCTGATCATTAAATGTCCTTAAATCCTGGACATGGTTTCTGAATAATTGACATAGTTAATTTTCGAAAAGAAAAGTCAATTAAGAAACGTAGGCGTGATATATTTAATAGTGAGTTTCTTTTCGGTTGCCTACTGATCTCCTTAATTAATGGACGCAATAATCAAGGACTTTATCACCATTGTTTTTGAAAACTGAAAAGACCGGACAACTGAAGGGGAATCTTGGGAGACGTAAAGCCTTGGGAAACTTAAAGTCTAGGGAGACGTCAATTTACATACATGCATTCCTTCCTTTTTATATACTCTATAATATTTCATTCTCTTAATATCTCCTGATTCTCTCTGTTTTACTGAATCTCTTTCCATCTCGATACTTTCATCTTCTTCTCTACCAAATCTCCAACAATATGAGAACCAGAAATCATAAAAGATCGTTGATCGATTCTGACGACGATCAAACGATTGTTCCACCTCCATCCACAGCCGGACCTTCACGCAGACAACAAAAGATGAAGAAAGTCATATCTGAAGAAACGGAGTACGTGGACTCTTTATCTTCTAAAGAGTCAACCTTTAATGTGAGACCCCAGATTTTATCAATAAAGATTTAAATTTTGTCAAAATAATTTTTTAATATTATGGTGTGAATTTGAGATAATATTATAGTTGTGGGTAGTATTTATAAATTTTGCAAAGTATGCAAGTGGTTATATTATATTCGATTGGTGGGAAATATTCGGTTTCGCAGGGAATATTCGTATAACTACTCAATCATTGGTGGACCCCATAATGTAATTATTGTTGATCGATTGAAAACGACAAAAATATTTTATTGAAATAACGGCGGAAGTTTTACCGTGGTTCTTGTTGAACTACTCGGTAGTAAAAATACAAGAATAAGTGTGGTTGCATAGTAGCACCACGGTATTGATTATCGATGCTTATGTGAGAAGTCACTCAGGTTTGATTCCATTATTGTCGATTAATAATATGAATTATTATATAGCGATAATGACGTTTTATTTTATTCAGTATTATTAACGTAATAAAATGAAACATCTTTTATATAAAATAGAATACTTTATTAAAGTTATTCTATAAATAGAATATATTATATTTTATTATGCATAGTGTTGCATAGTGTTTTTTGCGTAGTGTTGTTTTGATATAGTATTGCATAGTGTTTGCATAGTAAAATGTTTTATATAAATAGAATATATTATATTTTATTTAAAAGATTTTTCTTTAAATATGGACCGTCGATTAAAAGTAAATCAATACTGGACCGTTCATGGATTAGTTACTTATGCATTCCATTTTCCTATAAATAAGCTCATTCCTTCATTATTTTCTTACGAATTCACCAAACTCTGTAGAGAGAAATTATAGAGAAAGCTATAGAGAGAAAATCTATAGAGAGAAAGAAGAAGAGTATTCGGTACTTCACTACTTCTATATTCGGTTCTTTTTTTACTGTGAGGGTGTTATTCTTTCTTCTTGAAGAGAACTTCATTATTCCATTCATTATAATTACTTGCTGAATAACTTTGTAAAAAGTGACATACCCTATACATAACTCAGTATATACGCCAGATACCCTATACTTGGTGAAATCCTTATGTTATTCCATTGCTTATTATTCTCATTGAATAACTCAGTGTACGCGGTTTACCCTATACTTGGTGACATTCATCTATTATTCATTGGAACATCCTGTCGTGTGTTTTACACCTGACCGGTT
The DNA here is from genome assembly GCA_020205615.1 of Panax quinquefolius. Taxonomy (NCBI): domain Eukaryota; kingdom Viridiplantae; phylum Streptophyta; class Magnoliopsida; order Apiales; family Araliaceae; genus Panax; species Panax quinquefolius. The sequence goes on along the minus strand of CM035174.1, from coordinate 82,287,069 downwards.
CCGCTTTTTATTATTCATTGGAATATCCTATCCGTGTGTTTTACACCGGATCCGTTCCATCTTTATTATTACATTGGAACATCCATGCTTGGTGTGAATTTCACCGACTTTAGTTCCGTTATTTATTATTTTGTTGGAATAACACATGCGTATGATTTATCGCATGCACGGTGATTTCTTTTGTTATTCCATTCTTTATTATACCCAGTTAGTTAAAACTTTGACTTATACTCCATGAAATTAGTGGAATATCCTTGATATTTGCGTTTCATCCAAAGATCTTTTCATGAAAATATTCTTCCGATCATTCTTGAATTTTACTCTCTACGCAAACGATTATCATGTTGACAATTTGGACGTTATTAATTCATGGATTAAATAATTCTTGAACTTGTTTTATTGAATTATTATGTCATTGTCATCATCCTCATGTTATATTATGTTATCTTTGGCTTACGTGCATAGATGAACTTAGTATGATTATGACCGAGGATCATTCGGTATAATAATCACGACTTGATATAAATGATGTGACAAAAAGTCCTCGGTGGCACGTAATGCAAAGGTGATGGATAGTTTTTGATATGATTATGACCGGGGTGATTCGGTATAGTCATGACCATTGATAATTTGATGAAAATCCTTGGCCGTAGGTGCGTGGATGATTAGATGTGGTGGTTTATTTATTAAGTCGAGTCTCGGCGATAAAATTGATGAAAACCTTTTTAAAACCTAAAAGATAGTAGACTTTATTCTCTACTTGACTCTTTTAATGGATTGCTAATTCATTGCAGCTTAAACCGGTTGTTCTATTGTATTTTATCGCTTTAACATCTTTGTTGAAGGCTAATGATAATTTATTCTGCATTATCTTAGTCATAATATTTCTTCTTGGGCTAGTTGAGCTCACCTTTTTTCTTTCATTGTTCTCTTCGTGAAATGAGAACATAGCCGAGACGAGTCGAGGGAACGAAGTAATGGTCCGAGAGGATAGCATTAGTAGTCCTCACTATTATTCATGAAATAGTGTGATAATAGTTGTAATGAGGACTCCTTTTGAGTTTGTATAATATCTAATAGATAATATTTGTATTCAAACTCACAGTTTATGTCGTATTGTACACGACAGTTAGGTTAGTAAGTTGTATTTGAATTTATGTACCATGTAAGTGGCGACCCAAGATGGGTGACGTATACCTAATTTTGGGGGCGTCACATTTAATCCCTCTCTGTCTAAATCTACTGGACCCTCTCGGCGACATCAAACAAGGACTCTATCTTTTAAGCCAGAGGTTACTCCTCCTCCGGTTTTGGTAAACCCTAATCTCTCAACTGATCTTCCTGACAACTTCTTTCGCAGTAATGCGTATGGGGTACGTTTTAAAACAGTCATTTTTCCCAAACAATTTGTCTATGAGAAGTCAGTTGATCAGATATATTTTCAAAAATCTCCTTTGAGACCACTGTTTGAGTCTTGTGATTTTTCGTCAATGCTTTTTCCTCCATCTGTGGCATATCCTAGACTTGTCTAACAATTTTATACAAATTTAGAGTGTCATGGGGATTTTTATACATCTTTTGTCAAAGGAAAGTCTTTATATTTTATGGTCATCGATTTTGGTAGTATTTTAAATATCCCATCTTCTGGTGTGTGTACGTCCTTTTACAAAGAAAGGTGTTGTTCATTTTCTTTTTACTCCTCTGGAACAGTTACAAAGTGTTATGAATAATTCTGTGTTAAGTGATGTGTTTACTCCAAAAACTGTTGATGTTTCTCCTATTTCTTGTGTCCTTCATCAACTTGTTAGATACAATCTGTTGCCTCGGTTAGGTGGAGGAGCAGATTTTACCTATCAAGATTTGATAGTTGTTGCAATGATTTTAAGAGGTGTTTCATTCAATTTGTCTCAAATGATGCTTCATCATATGACCACTTATTTGCGAAAAACAAAGACATGTCTGCCCTACAGTGCTACCCTCACTTCTTTGTTTAAACATTTTAAAATCTCTTTTAAAAATGAAAATTCTATTTTGATTACTGATTCCATCAGTGTTAGTTCCCTAAAACTATCACATATCATCTTACTTGATGGTATGTTCGTTCGTGTCACTCCTGAAAATCATGTTCCTCCGAGTTCCATTCCCTCATCTCCTGTTCAGCCCTCCACTCAATCCTCTCCTGAAGTTGTTGATTTGTTGAAAGTAATTCTTACTATTCAAGAGAAAATGCAAGTTGATATATCTGCTCTATATAATCGTATGTCTGTGTTGGAAAAAGGTAAGTTGCCATTGGGTGCACCTGAAATCAATAAACTCTATCATACCATTGAGGATGAGTTTATTGATTTACAAGCTGGTTTTGAGGTGCAAACAACTGCCTTGGTTGAGTTGATGCAACGTCGACTAAATAGGAATTCTTGTCAGTTGAGTCAGAAAATTAAATTTGTTAGTAATCAGGTTGGGGAACTAGCCAATTTTATGGCTTTGAGGTTTAATGATGTTGGAACTAAACTACATATGCAGCGCAAGAACTCCACTATCACAGAGTGGGTGCATTGCAACTGGCTAGCCGAATATCAAGGTGAATTCCTGGATGTGCCGTTATCCCCTGGAACATTTATTCCTCGACCTCCTCGCTTTGCTAGTGATTTTACCCTTGCTGAAAGGATTCATCGTGCCCAACATCGTCCTTATTTTACCAAGCGAGATGAACAACGTGCAGCAGTGGTTGAGCTCGAGTGACAACCTTTTTGGTTGATGACAAAGGGGGAGAAATTTTGGGAGATTATTGGGAATTTTAAGACTGAAATTGGTTTAAATTTGTGTTTATTTGTGGTTTCACAGACGTTTGTTTAAAGTTTTAAATTTTATGTTAGCAGTTTGATATTTGATATATGTTGAACTAACATGATTGCAGGTATATACATGCCCAGATAATAGGGGTTTAAGATTTCAGTTTACTGAAATTGTTTTGAATTTCAGTTATTCATTATAAGATCCCTGAAATGATATTGATGCTTGAATTTAGGGGGAGTTAATTATATGATATGCATGAACATAGGGGGGGTGAATGGGTATTAAAAGTTTTTTGGTCGTCATCATCAAAAAGGGGGAGAATGTTGACCTAGTCATATTTTATCCTTAAGTTTTGATGATGAATTAGTAGTGCGCTAAACTATTTTATGACATTTCAGGTATATGATGATAAGGAACATTTTCAAGTGGGTGAAGAATTTTTCTTTACTAGGAAAAACCAAATGTAAGGTCAATTGCATAATAATTGATTTTTTATTTAAAGGCTCTAGGACATATCATTTACATTTAATTAGTTTATGTCTTAAATGAAAAATATTTTAAAAGTTTGGAAAAAGGATTTTCCTAAATATTTTAAACATATGTTTATCAAGTACAAAGAGTTTGAAATACATTACATTTACTTAATATGTGAACATATGCATACACGTGAATATATGATGATATATGCTAGGATGGAAGTATTGTTACATGTATGCACGGTTTATAAGAATAGTAATTATAAGAGTCTTGGGACTCTAATACCTTGCATATGGAAAAGTTGTTGGTTGTTTCAAGGAGTAATGATTATCTTAGAAATTTGAAAAGCCATAAGTCTTGGAAAAAGAGTAGTTTTGTTACACGCCACCTACTGCCACTTTATGTGATAAAGGAAGACTATGTCAAAACTTGTCAGTAGGATGTATTTGAAAAGGTTGTTTTATTTTATCCAAACAGTAACTAACAAAAGGTTTGATTTGGTTATTTGGATAAATTCTTATTTCCTACTATTAAGGATTGTTTGACGTAACGATTATGTTATCCTGCCGTTTGATTAAAATTAGAATATATCTATATTAATGGTAATTTTTGGATGGCTATAAAATCAGTATTTTTACGAATGGAAGAAAAACAACTCACGAAATTACTACTTGCACTTATTATTGTTATTATCGAGCAATCTGATTTTGTCAAGTGCAAACTTTTGAGAAGCTAAGCAATTAATTTTCGGGTATTATTTGAAATTTGGTATTCTCAGAAGAAATTAATTGTTTTTCTATTGTGTGCTAATTGATCATTGCATATAGTTGAGCCTTTAATTGTTAAATTGATTATTCTTGCATTGATCATAGACCTCTATATTGTATTGAATTTTCAGTTTTAGACTAAGTGTAGTCTAAAGGTTTTAATCCTAGTGGATTAGAGAAAAGGTTACAAACAGGTTCAAGGAAGCAAAGGTGCTTGAAGGGTGCATAGGTGCACAAGAAGCAAGAGAGCTCAAGGGAAATTAATTGTTAATTAATTTTTGTTAGAATCTGTTTTGTAATCTGTATTTATTTATAAAGAAATAAATAAAGTGAGTCTCCAATACTAGTTGGTATTGGACGTGACTAAAGCTAATATTAAAGAGGGTAATAAATGAAACCACGTAAAAAATTTTGGTGTTGATTTTATTATTTGCTTTACTTTAAAATCACATAAGTTAAATAATTATCTCAATTTGACTACTTGCATTATATTTAGATAATTCTTTAACATCAAGTATTTTATTCAAAAGGCTATATTAATTCAAGAACCGATTTCAATCATTTTGTAGCACAAAATTAATAGTTTTTAAAAGTTGGCCATAGATTGCTCCCTACACTTATTCAACCACCACCCCTATCTAAGTGTGCCTAGTTAAATTTCAATCATGCACAAACATATATATTAGTCAAGATAAATCAAATAAGACTATTACACAAACCCAAATATATTGTCATTATTAAAAGCACAAAAGATATAAACCAACACACTATATCAATAATAATGGGCTTACAATACTCCTCTCAAGTTTGCGTCCTAAAACTTGAGGTTACACAATATTATGATTTCTACGACACAACTTTTTACATGTCATAAAAGTTGCAAAACTCTCTCTTCTACGATACAAATTTTTTACACAGAATATAAAAACTGTAAAAATCATCCCTCCTATGCTATAATTTTTTTGCACAGAATATAAAAGTTATTAAAATCCTCCATCCCACGATACAATTTTTTTGCGCAGAATATAAAAGTTGTAAAAATCATTTCCCTCACAAGAACCAAAAACCCAAAACCCTCAACTCTTAGAATGCTTACATTATGTTTAGTTGTGCTACCCTTTAACAACTAAACTTTAACGACTAAACATAAGACTAGAAAACTCACAAATATCCTCTTCCTATTTAAAATAGAATACTTCCAAAATAAACTCACAAATATCCTCTTCCTATTTAAAATAGAATACTTCCAAAATAAAATCTCTACTATGAATTAAATCGATTCCTTTTTAAAATAATACTTTTATTAAAAATAGAATTCTTCCTTTCTTTAGTAACATTTTTAATAGAATTCGAGAAGTATTTCAAGGATTTCTCATTCGACTTGAATCCCTAAATACGTCAACTTCATCTTTAAATATAATTCGAAATGTATCCCAACAAGTGAAGGAATGAGTGGGATGGGATGAGAAGGATAATTATTATTTTTCCAAAAAAATTAGAAAGGTGAACTTTTCCTTCCCTTGCCTCTACATTAAAACTCACAACCAGGCCATAAAGACTTGGATTATTAACGTGTGCATTTTCATGTAGTTAGATAGATAGGCTCCCCCACGGCCCGGCCCCACTCCTCTCATTGCCCAATTTCTCTTAATTTTTTTTATTTGTTTAGTTTTTGTTTTAAAAAACAATTTTGCTTTTTGTATGTTTTTGTTTGCTTTTCCCTTTTTTTTTGGGTTTTCGAGCGACAGAGATTGAATGAAATTATGGCTTGGACTGTTTGGGAAGTTACAGAAGGGAACAAAAATTGTGGCTACGTCTGTTTGATATGTCAAACCTGCCATTCTCCCACAAGTTGCAATAATACTCAAAACTGCGATCCATCAATATCACCTTGTTTGTCTTTTGCATCACATGCAATAAGGTCCATGTAAGGTTATACAGAGACCATACAAAAAGGTCATGTGTATATATATATATATATATATATATATATATATATATATATATATATATCTGGCTGGTCCTCTCAAAAAAGCGAGCTTAAAGAAATGAAGCAACCAAAGATTAATCGATCGTTTTTGCTACATACGACGACGATCGATCCGTCGCCATAGCCATATAGTCTTTGGCGGCGGCCCAACTGTCATGAGAGACACCAAAGACGACAGATTAAATCTTTGGTTAGCTTTTTAAAGTTGATTTTAAGATCTCCATATATATATATATATATATATATATATATATATATATATATATATATATATATGGGCCAGATTAAAGTGAATTGAAAAGAATCTGACTAAGCGAAAAAAAACACTACCAACCCATGTTTTTCCCACCCCTCTACCGACCCGTGTTTTTTTTGCTTTTATCCGATTCTTTTTATTCATTTTATTTGGTCATTTTTTTTAAACGATTCAGATATATATATATATATATATATATATATATATATATATATATATATATAGATTTCTTCTATAAAGAATTCTTTATGGATGTTTATCTGGCACAACACCCTTTTTGATCAGATTGATAAACTTATTTGGAAGGTGAGATTGAAATATAAATATACCCAAATTAGTAACAACTTGTCTTTAATTTTTATTTTAATATGAGGACCCACCATAGTCAATATTTGTCATTTGTTTAACTAAAACGAATTTTTAATATTAATATACATCTGATAAGTGCAAATTGCATTAAAAAAAAAAAAAAAAAAAATTCAAACCGTAAGAGCCTTCTTCCTACACAAAAAAATAAAATAATAATAATAATAATAATAATAATAATAATAATAATAATACAAACCGGTTGAGCCTCTTCCGGCTTCAAAAAAAAAAAAAAAAAAAAATCTAAACTCACACTAACAAATATTTGTTATAATAACAAATATTTTATTATAAAATATTTTATAATAACAAATATATGTATCATATTTTATAAAAACAAATATTTTATAATAACAAATATTTTTATAATAACAAATATTTTTATATTTTATAAAATATAAAATAGGATATAAAAATATTTTATATTCTTTATTTGTTATTATAAAAATATTTGTTTTTATAAAATATTTTATATTCTTTATTTGTTATTATAAAAATATTTGTTTCGACGAACTTTCCGACGAACTTTCCGTTGGAAATAATTTCTCGTGATTAACGTAATTTCGACAAAAATTCCTTCGAAAATAACTATTATTTTGTCAAAATTAACTTTCACGCTAGAGGCCTTCTACTTTTGACAGAATTCCGTCGGGATTAGAGTATTTTTGAGGGACTTATAGTTTCGACGGACTCTAGTTTATCGAGGTTAATTCCGTAGATTTTAACCCTTTTTCTTGGAGTGTATATTTAAATGTACATCACCAAATTAAAAAAAATTGGTATTTATTTATTTTCTTTTATATTAGTTAAGTATTTATGATGGAGTTACTTTAGTCTTGTTTAAAAAAAATACATATTTTAGTAGCAGTGAACATATTAATAAGTAATTAAAAGGTAAAATAATAAAAATAGTTAAAATTACATAATTTACAAGTAAAAATAATCTCAATTTAAATTAATTTTTTTTTGTTAATATTCTCATTTAAAATACTATTCAGAACTTTTTGATTATCAAACAGGTTTTGTTTAAATTATTCAGAGGGTTAAAATGGTAAACTAATGTTATTCAGACATTTTAGAAAAATTAATTATCAAACATTTTTTCATTCAAACACAATTCTGGATAGATGTTCTACATTATTTAGATGTGTAAATTATTCTGATCTTAACACTCAGTTTTAACAAACACCATCTTAATTTAATTTAGACAATATAATAATAAATATTCTTATCTCTATTCCACAAAAATAATCTTCTTTGAAAATTGTATGAACTTTAAAGAATTCTTTTTTGTTTCATATTTACTCTTAAATTATTGATCAGTGTTTAATTTTCTAATGATGTTATGATAAATTTAAGAATATGGTATCATTTTATATTATCAATATAAATATATTGTTCTTTTTAGAAAATTAATAATATCTCTATATTTTATTTATGATGTCTCAAATAAAATTATTAGACATTAATACTCCGTTGTGTGTATATATATATATATATATATATATATATATATATATATATATATATATATATAAAAAAGAAAATTAAAACATTAAAATCAAAATTTTATGCATTAAAACATTATTTATTTAAAATCTCTCTACCATAGCATTAAATTCCTGGATACACCAATATATATATATATATATATAGAGAGAGAGAGAGAGAGAGAGAGAGAGAGAGAGTTCATTTCATAAAGCTCACCCTTATTGAGCTCACCCTGGCTTTTTTTTTTTTTTTTTTTATAAAAAAAAAACATTACTAATAAAAAATGTATAATAATTTTTGGAATTGAAAGTTTTAAAAAAAAGTGTTTTGGGTGTATACATTTTTTATTAGTTATGTTTTTTTTAAAAAAAAATGCAGGTGAGTCAGGTGAGCTTAAGATCCTTGATATATATATATATATATATATATATATATATATATATATATATATATTTGACATGTATTACAAGATAAGTTATGACGACGGTTTTTTTGAAATTATAATGACGGTTTTCACCCGTCATTATATATATTATCTGGGTTATGACGACGAGTGAACCATCGTCATAACCCAAAAAATCTATCGTCATAATTCTACTGTATAATACATAGCTGTTTATATAATATAGTCCATATATATATATTATGGACTACACATTTTCTGATAGACAATCCTATTCTTATTTTAGTGACTATTATCCTATGATGTAATAGTAATAATTCAACAACTTTAGCTGCCGACCTCACAATATTTTGTAGGAGTGGAATGGTATTACATTATATTTTAACATTTTCAATCAAAACCAAGCTTTTTCATTTTCATATCAAAAAAATGAAAAGTACACAACTATTCTTTAAAGCAATAAAAAAGCACTTCAATTAATTAATGGGGTATATCATACATTAGTTAAAATATCAATTACTCAGTGCGGGTTATCGAGAAATATTCTTTTCCTGTTTATATAGCGGCTGTAGCGGTTAGGAATCAAATCTTTTATCATTATGTAACAAAAGATTTCATAAGTCAAAATAAATGTAACAAAAGATTTATTTAACCAATTACGATAAATTATTAGACATCTGACAACTTTATTCAATGTGATAAGTAAGGAATAATTAATTTATTCATTAATTCTATATTAAAAGGTATATGTGGAAAATTATGTTAAAAATTGCCACTTAAACTGATTTTCTTAAACTATGTGCCAAAAGAAATCAGTCTATAACTATGAGACGGAAGGAGTATTATTGATAGTACTTGGCATAATGAGTCATAGGGTTTCATACTCTTTATGAACAATTTTGACCCTTAACTATTCTATAAATAAAACAGTTAGAGTTTGGTCTCAATTGCCGTCTAAAAAATTTTATACACACCTACACATCCATCTTAATATTGAGATAAACAATTGAAGACTTTCACCCTTAAGTGCAACGGAAGCGTGATATATACAAGATGTCTTCCCTCAATTCATATAAGTACCTAATTAGTTAATTAATTCTATTCTATGCAATAGCACGTTCTATTCTATGAAATAGCACGTTCCGAATAATTAATTAACATTTGGTATCAGAACTTGATTACGCTATTATATAGAATTTAAATAATTACGTTGTTATGTTAGAAATTTTATTTTCGCATTACCTCTTTATTGGTATAAAATAGAAATATTCAGCAGTATGTTTAGGAATTTCCAAAAGGAATATAAATTTGTTTCCGTTCGTTTATTGCGATTATGATTCCGTGTGTTGTATATGTATGCGTTCATTATATATGTTGAATGACAGAATAATGAATTGATGAATTCGTGATCAATACTTTTGTTATCAAACATTCCATTGCATTATGCTTATATTACCTTTAAATATGTATAATTCATATCTTACTGTTTATGATGACATAATACTTCTTTTATGCATCTAGTAGTGTACATGAAATACATTCATTCACTCTGCTTGTATAATAGTAATGTTACTAAATATTCTGCATTAACGTTATAATGTAAAACTCTTATCAAATATCTAAGACATCATATTTCCTTTATCAAGCATTATGTCTGGCTATATAATAGCGTTATGTCCTCATGTATTCAAGTTAAAATTAATTTGAATATTTAATAACTAATTCATTTTTATAATTATATATCTTAATTTAAAATTCTAAAACATGATGTGAGATAAATTAGTAGGGCTTTTTAAATTGTTACATATAAATTATAAATAATGTTAATTTTTAAACTTGATTAATATGTTATTTAAAGAAAAAAATTAAGTTTGATCATAATAATTTACATGTATGCGTGACTCTTTTATTGTTAAAAATAATAATCAGCCCAACAGAAGGTTATTAATTGAAACAATTAAGGATTTAGAAAAGTCGCATAATGTTACATTTAATAAATAAAGATTTTAATTTAACCCAACGGAATAATTAGAATTCGAATTTATTAAGTGAAATTTTATTGCATAAGTAACATGTTTATTTCGTTTCTGCCCAACGGTGATGCGTGGATAGATATGTTGTGCATTATTTTATGGAGATGTTATTAGCATATTATTAATTGGACCAACAAAAGATTAATAATTATGCACGAACATCTCATTAAAATCTATTTTTTGGTGTTGTAAATAGATTTTATGTAACCAACCGATTGCCCTACAATTAGTTTTATTATTATTAATTATTGTTGTACATTGTGGATTTCTTTTAGTTTTTTTGTAAGCATGCCTATGAGCTTGATTATGTTTCAACATTGACTTTAACTAGTATTTCTAGGTATCTCTCTGGAATTAAAGCCTTGAATTGAACTAATTTACTGCTTGGAAAGAGCAAGTGAAAATAGTTATTGATGTTATGGATTTGGACTATGCATTACGAGTGGATCCTCCTGCTCCACTTATAGCTACTAGCTCAATTGAGCAAAAGGCTATTTATAAAAAGTGAGAGTGATCCAACTGCATGTCCCTTATGATTATGAAAAACTCTATCATGATAGTCATTCAAGGAGCCATTCTTGACTCTGAGAATGCTAAAGAGTTCTTTAACTTCAGTCGAGGAACAATTTAAGAGTTCTTCTAAAACTCATGGAAGTACCCTTATTTTGAAAATGCTCACTAACATGTATGATAGGGTTAGTGGAGTGCGCGAGCACATTATGATGATGAACGACATGAATTTTAAATTAAAGGGTATGGACATGGAGATTTCTGAGAGTTTTCTTGTTCACTTAATTATGACTTCTCTTCCTGCACAATTTGATCTATTTAAGATCAATTATACAGAAAGAAAAGTGGAAGGTGAGAGAGTTAATCGTCATGTGTGTCCAAGAGGAAGAAATGCTGAAGGTTGAAAAACCAAATGTTGCTCATTTGACTACCACTGGATTCCATAAGAAGAAGGCTCATAAAAATGGTAAATGTTTTAAAAATAAGGACAAGAAAATTTTTACCAAAATAAATAAGGCAAATTATTCAAGTAACAACTCTGAGGCAGGTCTAAGAAGCGAGGACATATTTAGAAAGAATGCCCTAAGTTCAGAGAATGTCTTGAAAAGAAAGGTATTTCCTTCAATTATGTAACTTATGAATCCTTTCTAATTGATGTTCCTTCTAATACATGGTGGCTTGACACTAGTGCTATGGTTCACATTACTAATTCGTTGCATGGATTCCTTTCAAAGAAGACACTCCAAAAAGAGGAAAAAAACCATTAAAGTTGACAATGGAGAGTCTATAAAAGTTGAAGCTATTGGAACTCTTCCTTTAGTTTTGAAGAGTGGTTTCACCTTGTATTTATATGATACTCTTTATATTCCCAGTATGACACATAATTTAATTTATGTATCTATACTTGATGTTGACGGTTTTTCGTTTAAGTTTGGGAATAATAAAATAATTATTTATCATTACTCTCATTTGTGCAAGGCATGGAAAGGAAAGAGAGAAAAAGAGGATTTCTATTCAGAAAAGGATTCTTGTTGAAGATTGACTTAAAGAGGCCAAAAGCTATAAAAAGAGGAAGGATTCTAACAAAAAAGGGATAGACACGTTGATTGAGACAGAACCTAGAGATTAACTTGGAATGACACAGGAACGTTGCAAGTAGATTCAAATTGAAGATTGAAGATTGGAGAGCTTCCACAGAGTTTTTCTTTCCTTCTCTTATTCAGTTTGTAATTTAATTAAGATGATTTCTATAGGATTTTTTATTTTAATTTTCAGCATGAACTAACTTTTTTATTAAGGTTATAATGGAACCTTTTTATGCTTATGAATTAATTATCATTATTAATCCAATTATTAATTCATATTAAGTTGTCTATCATATTCCATGCTTATTGATTAATTATTTGGCCAATAATTACCACGTTACACTAGATGAATTCAGGAGATGAAATTTTGGGTTAGAACTAAATGTGATAACGTGTATTCTTAATTATTTATATGACATTAATAATTATGGTTGTGAATTGAATATGGATATCTCTTTTCACTGCATGTAATAATTGGGAATTGGAACTTAATGAATTTGATTCTGTTGTTTTGCATAGGAGTATCGCAGAATTAATTGAGTTAAATAATTTTATCTGATCACTTGGAAAAGGGAATTTAAATACATTGAATTCCTGTTAACAACTCATGTGAATTAAATAATTGGATAAATTGGATACTTGATTTATAGTACATAAATCAGGGATATTGTAGTTTTAACCCTTATCATCTGAATCGATTTGTGCGTTAAAATTAGTTAGTTAATTTAATTTAGTTTGAACTCGAAAAAATCACAAATTTGGATCGTTTAAATGAAATTGGAATTGTTAAAAGACTAGTAGTTGGGATTTATTGAATTGGATTTCTTGTGGAAACGATACTTTTCTTATCACTTTATTACTTGTTAACCGTGTATACTTGCACATATTTATTGATTGTGAAATCGACCAACAAATTTTTGTTGGGTTCCTTCTCTGCTAGAGCGCCCTGGCGCTGGGTTACTAAGAAGAAATTATGTCATTGCCATTCACTTTGCGAGAACTCCTTTTTATGCCTTTAATGAAGCCCAAATTCCTATTTTACCCTCCTGTCCACAAAATACAACTAAAAAATAAAAAAACCCTAAAAATACTTTAAAACAACAATATATCAAGTCCAATCATATCTAATTCATAGTTATATTACCCACTCATCACTCATGTTAATTTCTTTGTTGAATCCTTTTTAACAATGAATGTGACAGAAAGTACGTCTAAAAGTTGAAATAAAAGAAAACTAGATAATGAGATTTCTTCAAAATTGTGGCATCAACGCTTAGGCCATATTTCAAAGGACAGAATGCAATGTCTTATAAAGGATGGAGTTGTTAATTTACAAGATTTTTCTGACCTTGACCATTATATTGAATGTATAAAAGGAAAATTTGTGAAAGGTAATAAGAAAGTAGCAACTAGAAGTGGTGCGCTTCTTGAGGTGATTCACACTGATATATGTGGACCATTTTCTTCTGAAATTGGTGGACACAAATCTTTTATTACGTTCATTGATGAATATTCTCATTATACTTATATCTACCTGATTAATGAAAAATCTGAATCACTAAATATGTTTTAAATTTTTAAAGACGAAGTAAAAAATCAACTTGACCAAAAAATTAAAGTAGTGAGATCAGATAGAGGCGGAGAGTATTATGGTAAACACTCCGATACAGGTTATTTTCCTGGTCCATTTGCCTTATTTTGTCAAGCAAATGGAATGGTCACTCAATATACAATGCCTGGTACATCGCAACAGAATGATGTAGCTGAAAAGCGCAATCGTACCCTTATGGATATGATACGTAATATGTTATTCAATTCTAGCTTACTTGTATTTTTTTGGACTGAGACATTAAATACAGTTGTTCATATTTTAAACCGAATTCCTAGCAAATATGTCCCTAACACTCCCTATGAAATTTGGACAGGTAGGAAACCTAGTTTAAAATACTTACGGGTGTAGGGCTTTCCAGCCGAGTCTAAGATTTTTAATCCACAAATAAAAAAACTTGACTCTAAAACCACTAGTTGTCATTTCATTGGATATCCTGATATATCTAAGGGTTTTCGATTTTACTATCCCTCGCATATATACCACTAGAATTATTGAAACTAAGCATGCAAAGTTTTTATAGAATGGCTATTTAAGTTGGAGTGGTGAGCCTAGAAAAATTGATCTTGAAGAAAATAGGATTTATGTTCCTAATCCTGTAATTCAAGAGGGTGAGGCACAAAAACCTCTTATTGAGGTGAATGATGCCCCTGAGATAACTGAGTCACCACCTAATGTTGAACCCCACATTATTAAAAATTATATTCCTGAAATTTTGTAGCATTTACGTATGTCTGAAAGACCTACAAAGCCTTTTAATTCTGATGATTTTATAAACTATCTTAATGAGATTAACTATGATTCAAGTAAGATTAATGATACTATCTCCTATAAAGAGGCCATTACGAGTGCTCAATCAATTTGATCAATGGCTTGAAGCAATGAATAATGAGTTGAAATCAATGGAGCTTAATAACATTTGGGATCTTCAAGAATTACCAAAAGGTGTTAAACATATTGGTTGAAAATGGGTTTATAAGACCAAATTAGATCCTAAAGAAAACGTTGAAAGGTATAAAGCTCGATTGGTTGCTAAGGGTTTCACTCAAAATAAAGGTGTGGATTATAATGAAACTTTCTCTCCAGTATCCAAGAAAGATTCATTTAGAATAGTCATGACTCTAGTAGCTCATTATGATTTAGAGTTACATCAGATGGATGTTAAAACTGCATTCCTTAGTGTTAACTTACATTAGAATGTCTATATGGCACAACCACAAGGTTTTCTGGTTAAAGGCAAGGAACATATGGTATGTAGACTTAAGAAGTCTATCTATGGGTTAAAACAGGCTTCTCGATAATGGTATCTTAATTAGTTTCACGAGGTGATGAGTAATTTTGATTTTAAGAAAAATATAGTGGATCAATGCATATACTTAAAGGTCAGTGGGAGTAAATTTGTTATTCTTGTTTTGTATGTTGATGATATACTACTTGCAAGTAATAACTTAGACATGTTGCATGAGACCAAACGTTTCTTTTCATGAAGGATCTCGGTTAAGCCTCTTATATATGTTATAGGTATTGAAATTCATAAAAATAGGTCTCGGGGGATATTAGGATTGTCCCAAAGAGCTTATATTGAAAAATTTATTAACAAATATAACATGCAAAATTGCTCCCCTATTGTCGTTCCTGTTGTTAAGGGTGACAAATTTGGCTCATATCAATGTCCTAAAGAATTAACTTAAACGTGATCAAATGAATCTTATTCTCTATGCTTCTGTGGTTGGGTGTTTTATGTATGCTAAGGATTTTATGCTTACATCCAGAAAGACATATAACCTTGAAGTTGTTGGCTATTCTAATTCTAATTTTGCTATGTGTAAAGATGTGACGCCCCCAAAATAGGTATACATCACCCATTTTGAGTCGCCAAATATATGGTACATAACTTAAATACAAACTTCATTTATACAATACGACAAAACGTAGCTGAGAGTTTCAACACAGATATTATCTCGTAGACAGTATCCAAACTCAAATAAAGTCCTCATTACAATTATTATTACACTATTTTATAAAATAGTGAGGACTACTACAGCCACCATCTCGGACCGTCACTTCATTCCCCGACTAGTCCTGGCTACGTTCTCATTTCCTGAAGAGAACAATGAAAGCAAAGGCCAGGTGAGCTCAACTAGCCCAGTAAGAAATATTATGACTAAGATAATGCAGAATAAATTATCATTAGACTTCACCAGTGTTAAACTAATAGAATACAATAAACAACAAGTTTAACTGCAGCGGAACAAGCAATCCATTAGAATAGTCAAGTAGAGCATGATATCTACTATCTTGTATAATTTAAAAAATTTATCATCAATTTTATCGCTGAGACTCAGCTCAATAAATAATCCACATCACTGAATTATCCATGCACTACCAGCCAAGGATATTCATTAGTATCACGTCCACGAATTATCCATGCACTACGACCAATGATGACTTTTATCACATCTTTTGTAACATTATAGGCCATGATTATACTGAATAATCCCTAGTCATAATCATACCAATCAACAGTCCATCTATGCACTACGGACCAAAGATGACTTTCATCACAATATAAGCATAAGGATGATGACAATGATATAAGAATTCAATTAAATGAAAGCAAAAGATAAATTTTAAAGATTTATAATTCAATTTATCCAGAATTCAATAATGTCCAAATTGTCAACATGATACTGCTTTGTGGAGTAAAATTCAAGAATAATATTGTATCAAAAATAATTTAGACCGAAAGAAATCAAATTTTTTTCATGAATAGTACCCCGGGTGAATAGTACCCGAGTGAATAGTATCCCGTGAATAATACTTCGTGAATAGTACTGTATTTATGAATAGCGTCGTACATATGAATAGTGTCGTATAAATGAATAGTACCCATGAATAGTACTCCGGCATGAGAAGCTTAAAATTTAACAAGAATGTTCAGAAAAATATTCTTGTGAAACAATATTAGATGAAGCGTAAATTTCAAGGATATTCTATTAATTTCACGGAGTATAGAAGCAATACTTTAACAAAATGAGTGTAGAATTAGGAATACGAAACGAAATAATATTATTTACATACTACAGAGAATGGAAGAAAATATTATTTCATACGAATATTGAACAAAAATAATATCCCTTACTACTATTGAACAGAAATAATATTCCAACGAATATTGAACGAAGATAATATTCCTTACGAATATTGAACGAAAATAATATTCTTTATGAATATTGAACAAAAATAAAAATCCTTACGAATTCGAAAAATAATATTGTCAGCAAATATGAAATAAATAATACTCCTTACCTTAGTAGAAGACTGGATACTGCAATAGTGAAGTAGCAGAATACTCTTCTTCTTCCCATCTATAGTTTCTCTCACTACAGTTGCTCTTGTAAGTCTTAGTGAATTTGTGAGAATGAAAGAAAAAATGAGCTTCTATTTATAGGAAAACATAGTTTCGATAATTGCACGTTTAGGAGCTTGAATTATTACAGTTTAGTACCTTCATCTTTGCCTCTATTTTTAATTTAGTCCTTCAAGTATTATCAATCTTGCACAACCTCCCCTAATAGTACATACATGTGAACCAATAGTTCCATGCATGTGAACAAATAGTTATTTGCATGTGAACTAATAGCAATTAATTATTCATTTATCCGATTAATTACCCGTTTGGTCAATAATAACAAAACCATACAATCACATAATTACCTCCTTTGAGGGTAATTGGGTCACAGGAGAATTAAAGAAAACTAAATGAACAAACATCTTTCACTCATCAATTATTATTCTTATATTTAATCAACACGAACTTATTTATCATTAATATTATAACTCACAATATTAACAACCGGATCATTCCCAGGAAAGAGGGGGTTTCCGATAAGGATTTCTACCTATTGGCGCGCAATTAGGTGACCAAACCCCATCCTCGACAGAACTTTCTAGACATCGTCAATAATGCAAATAATAATATGAATAACTTTGTCGTCTCAATTATTGATTTAATAATATAAAATATTGTACGATGATAATCGTGACAATAATTGAATCAATAATATGAGAGATCTTATCAAAGAAATTATCGTGGCAATAATTTAATAAAACCGAAGTGACTTCTCACGTAAGCATCAATAATCAAAGATATCGTACAATCTTGTGTGCTACTTTGCACCACCACGTATTCATCGTATTTTACCACCGGTATTTCAACAGTTTAACGGTAAAACTTTTGTCGTTATTTTTATAAAAAGTTATTTATGTCATTTTCTAACTCCGACAATAATTTCGTTGTGGGGTCCACCAATGATTGTGCAGTCGTACGAATATTCCCTGACCAACCGAATATTTTATGACAACTATCTTACTTTGAAAAAAAATTCACATATCACCCTTAACTTTAACCTTTTATCAATTTAACCATTAACTAAATAAAATAATAATTATAAAAAAAATTGAATACTTTCATTTTATAAAATTCGGGGTCTTAAAAAAGACGAAAAGAAATCTACATCAGGGTACATCTTTATGCTTTTAGGATTCCCTATTTCGTGGAGAAGTCATAAACAGGAGTTAACTACCACTTCCACGATGTTGGCAGAATATGTGGTTTGTTATCATACTACTTGTCACATAGTATTATTGTGGAATCTTATTTCAAGACTTAGAATTGTAGATTCCATTAATTTCAAGGTCATTGAAAGTATTTTGTGATAATGATTATGCTGTTAGTTTTTCTAACAACACCAGTTCGAGTGGTGTTGGACTATACCTCGACAATAAGTACTTATTTGTCAGGGAAAGGGTTGAAGGTCAAAGTTTTGTCATTAAGTATATTATTACACATGATATGTTGGCGGATCCACTTACGAAAGGCTTACCACCCAAGCTCTTTTTAGAGCATATTGCCGACATGGGTTTAAGTGGTAGTCTTAATTAGTGAGTTATTTTGATGTAAGACAATAATTTTGAGCTTATTGTTTTGAACTTCACATTATGTTTATGGTTTATTTTTCTTTTCATCGTGCACACTTGAGAACAAACAATTATATTTTGAACCATATGAATTATGACGCCCCCAAATTCGGGTTATCTTTAACTCGGGTTTGGTGCTCACGATACTAATATACTCATTCATACTAAAAGAAAACTGTCTTATATTACATAACATAAATCCCAGGTTCTATACACCTTTACATAACTTACGAATCAAATATCATTACACAACATAATACAAACAGTATTTATTACATTACTACTTAAATAAGCACATGCGCTTAATAAAAGACTATTCCACAACTTTGCCTTTTCCTTTGTCTTTACCAGATGGACCAAAAACTTCATTCTTAACTGAAAACATTATATTTAACGCAAGGATGAGCAACAAGCTTGCTCAGCAAGAAAATAAACAGCTAAATATAATGGAACAGAAATATTATATCAATGAGGATTCAATAATAAATACTGAATAAGATACTTCTTTAAAAGTGTTGAGTCTGAAAAATTAGACTTCTAGCATGCTGTAAGGTCAAATGACCAGTGAACTCTTTACTAGAATTGACAGTAATAATACTACAATTCATGGATACATACAGTTTATAAAAGCTGATTTATATCCTAGACTCGTACTTTAGGGGATCAGCCTAAGTACCCTACATTGTGCACAACATAACAGTCTAATGACACTTTACATGTCCTTCGGAATCATATGTCCGGTACAATATGCCCCTATAAAAGGGTTGTTCGTTCACAACATTATATAAGAATCCATACCATAACAACAAAATGGTTTGGAAAGCATTAATTGATAATTTCATGAATAATATCAGTATATCTCAACAATTGTCTAACCAAAGTAATGGAATTGACATACTTTCAAGGTAAACTCATTCAAGATAGAAAAGTTGATATTCTATTCTTTTGAAGCTGATTGGAATAAAAAGGCTTTTTAACCTTATATTATTCATAAATAAGGACAGACAGTTCAGAAATTAAAGAACCTGTCCACTGCAGAGTAATTGCTCAATAAAGAGTAAGAGTTAGAAACTTGCCTCGTTTGTAGACTATTGATTCAGCTTAATACGTTCTCACAGAGCCTACACAATCATTTGCATTTTTAAGCTTATTAGCTAATTAGATAAACCGCATATCTTGTGTATGATCACACATCACATAATTTTAGTGGTCAAGTTTGTAGTTAGATTCCTATATTTTATACATTTTTCAAATATCTCATCCATGTTTTCATATTAGTCAATTTTCACTTTGATGGGGTTCAACATACTTGCAACAAGTAATAGGAATCATATTACAGTTATTATTTGCATTAATCAAGCATGTTAGTCATATAGTTAAGTCATATATCATGTAGTTTCAGTGATCATGGTTAGATTTCCTATATTTGATACATTTTTCAAATATCTCATCCATGTTTTTATCCTTACCATTTTTCTCTTTAATGGTGTCACACCCAACCTATATAATGCTTATCTTATTAGGATTTTAACACATGAGTGTTTTAGTTCTAGCATATAAAAATGCTTTTGTAGCTTATTAAAGGTATTTCCAATATCATTCTATGCCTAATCCTTCACATTTTAATTTCAAGGCCAATTAGCTAATTAAAACTGCCATAGCAGTTGTTTGCTTTGTGACCTGCTACTGCCTAAAGGCAGTAGCTTCACTTCCTTTCTCTTTACTTACATGTATGATTTTGAGACATGTCCCACACACTTGTTTATTTAAATTTTGAACTTGATGAGCAAGTTTTTGAGTTGCACTATAAAGCCAAAAATGGCTTTTCCCAAGACTGCCATAACAGTTATATGATATAAATTTGCTGCTGTCTAACAGCAGCTCCAAGACTCTTCTTTGATAAGATTAAGTCTCAATTCAGCCACAGTTTGATGTAATATAAATTGTTTTTACAATGTACCATTTTGGACTCTTTGAGACAGCTTATAGGAGGTACTTGACTGCCTATTGGCATGTTTAACAGTTATTAAGGTTTGGACAACAAGCAATTTTAATGTAGTTTCATTTATTATCAGCTTTGATTGGGTCTAACAAGTTCAATACTGCAATAGCAGTTAGTTTAGGTTACCTATTATGCTAACTGCTAGCAGCCCTGTGATCCTTTGTAGCTCAGAATTCAATCTCAAATCAGCTATCAGTTGGGATGGTATATAATTCATATAGTTACACAATATGGGGATGTTGGGACAAAATCATAGGAGTTACCTAGCTGCCTTAGGACAATGTTGATCCCAAACCTTGGTACATATTACTGCAGCAAAAAGAAAGTTAGAGAAATCAACTCAGTTGCCCAAAATGGCACTGCAATTACTTGATTTCTGTTGCCAAGGACAACTGCTATTTGATTAAGGTTGGTACTACTGCTATATTTACTACTTACTGCTACCTTATTATATCAGTCCTTGGCTTCTCAAATGATATTAAGCTTGACTCTCTGGTTCAGCCATTACTCAACAGAGTGGACCAAAGGAATGATTAAGCCAGGATTCTTACTACCAAATTTAGCCAAAGCTATCATGTGCTAAAGTTCAAAACTGCACTATACTATAGTGTAATTAAGGGCTAACTGTGTTTAGCAGTTTGTTTTAGTACTCCAGCAGTCCCCTATCTTTCATCATGTTAACAGCCACTTTTGGCTTTGACATATGAATTATTAAATTCTTATGATTTCTTCATAGCCTGACTAAAATCAGTGTGCAAAGGGGGTTGGACATGCTAACTTTCTAAATCCTTTAGTTTGTCTTAAGACTAAATTTCAGTTCCTTCAAATAGACTTAACTTGTTAATTATCAATACATGTAATACAAAATTTAATTTTCAGCCTTGAGTTTTCCTAAGATCTGACTTCTTAGACAAAACAGTCTACTTGGGACTTTTATCAAACAGTTTGGGTACATAGTTTTCAGCTACCAATTTCGCAGCCATCTATTTATGTCACAAACCCATTTTGTTCTCCTTATTACTCCTCAGCCCATCCTATCTCCTCTACTGATCAAATTCAGTACATAACAATATCACAATAACATAACAGTCAAACAAATGCTATAGCAGTTTTCATAGCAACTCAAAATAGCACATAGCAGTCTTCAAGTTTTCAACACAAAAATTATCACATCATGTACATGCTATATAATATATGATCATGGTTTAAAGAGTCTATATAGAAGACTTCCAGTTTTGTTTTAAAACAGCACCTTATAGGCCTTAAATTAATACAAGTTAGCATGATTTATCTAGGTACCAAGGTAACATGGTTAGGTACATGGAAACAAGGACTGCCTATATGAATATGTTAAAAGCAAGGCATGATTATCATACTAAAACTTCCCATAGCAGTCCATATAGAGCAAGTTAGGCATGGTTTAGTACCATTATACCAAAATCCCACCAAGTGTTTAATTTCATGTTTTACCACAACAAGTACCATATATTCATGATGTAAAACATCTAAAGGCAAGGTCCTTAAGTTTTAAATCAAAATAGCCCTTCAATCTCTGAATCAAAAGGGTTATAAAATCATGCACTTGATATATACTATATATTCATGATTTAAAGACTTGTATACAGGGTATTAGTACTTAAACATAGGCTTCCAAAACAGTTTTGATAAAAACTCACCATTGTAGTTCATAGTAGTATAGCACAACAGCAAAATAGCATAACAGTCATTTTGGCACACAACAGTTAGTATAGCAAATTTTGAAGTCCAGGATAGTCATTTCAAGCCTTTTTGGCAAGGTATGATAATAAGTTGCCAAAACAGTCTTTAAGCTTCCAACACAAGGATTTTCACAGCGTGCACATACTATATAATATATGTTCATGATTTAAGAACCTAAATGCAAGGCTTCTATCTTTGGTTTAAAAACAGCCCCTCATAGGCCTTAAAGTAATACAAGGTAGCATGATTAGGCAACAAGAAAAAATAAGGACTGTCTATGTATATAATGTATTAGAAGCAAAACATGCTCACCATAACAAACTTTCAATAACAGTTACATGGACTGACTTTTATTTATTGAAACTAACATACTTAAACTTTACAAGTATTAGTTTTGGTGGTTTGAAATTATAAACATCATGTTATAGTGTATTAACCATATTAGAAGCAAGGGATAGACATTGCAAGTTAAGCTTCAAATAGCAGTCAATATGGAGCTCATTATCCCAGTCCATTTTACTTGCTTTGCTCAAGAGTTAATCTACCTTAGACATTCTAAGCATGGCATTCGAATAATAAGTCATACTCATCTCATGTTAAGGCAAAAACTGACCTCTAAGCACCTTTACAATATAAAAATATGGACATAAGATTTTGCTTGACTGCACTCCCTTATTAACACAGTTGACACCAACAGTCTATTAACAGACATTTTACCAAACAGTTGGGGAGCAGTTCATATCTACCCATACAATACATATATTCTTAGCTTAGTGATCCCAACCATATAGCTTAAATAATAACAAGCATAAAATGATACATTACAGTCCCAAATCACAGCAATACACCAAGCAAAAGAAATAGCACAACTGCCCCTTATAACTTTTACAGGCCATTCGGCCATAACAGAGCACAAGTGGTACGAAAATGGACGGGAAAGAGGATAGGAAAAAGTACCTTAGTAGCTTAGAGGTGGCAATAGATCGCTGCCCAATTTCCTTCTCTTAGCCGAATTCTTCTATCTCACTATCAATCTGCTCTCTTTTCCTTTCTTTCTGTGCTAAAGTTTTGGGAAGTCAGTTAAGGACATGGAGTTATATAGCTGGCCTTCATTCTCTCGGTTATACTGAGCTTGGTTACTTCTACTGTTAATTGCATCACCTCTTAGTTGGCCCCTACACAGTCATCATTCCTAATCTAGTTTGTGCAGTCCCTTCACAGCCACCCTAGCAGCAGACTCAACTTACCTGTTAAGCCTTATCTAACGTGTTCTGTCTTACCTATTGGTTGTCTGCTAGCTAAACTAATCAAACTAACCAAGAACTAACGTAGAGTCTGCATAAGCTGCTAATCAACTGATTAATGTAACTATCTCAGTTAACTACCCTCCTATTTGGGCTGTTACATGAAGCTTAAGGAAGACTGGCAAGGAGATTGGGCTGAGATGATTCTTTTTAATTTGTTGGGCTAACAAAATATAATTCACATATTTTAGATAAGTAATAGCCCTTTATACAAAATAATAAAAGGCTTGCAAGCATATGCTTGGGTTGGCCCAATTTATGAACATTGGTCTTTTAGATACAGTATGAGTCCAAATTCTAAAAAGGCTATGCCACATATTTGCAAGCATGCCTAGCACAATCTAATAGGGCCCCCTATTTTAATATGGACTCTTGTGAAATTAAAACATGGACTTTTATCTATTATTTTCTCTAGCAACAATAGTTAACACATATATCATTGAAATGACTATTCCATGTAATCTTAAATAGTTTATGATGGTACATTATTTCTTTATCCTTCATAAATCAAGATGCTTAGTAAACTATTAAATAAATAATAGTTTTGTCACAATAAGAAGTAATTACACACAAAAAAAATCATACACAAAATTTGACATTATAATAATTGAATATTACATAGGATTTTCTAAGTCATTACATTTTCCCCTCCTTATAAGGATTCCGTCCTCGGAATCACAAGTACAAGGTTACTCAAAAAGATGGGGGTAACTTTTCTTCATCTTTTTTTCGAGTTCCCACGTAGTTTCTTTAGCATTGTGGTTCCTCCATATCACCTTCACAGAAGGTATTATTTTGTTTCTTAAAACTTGTTCTTTCCTATCAATTATTTGAATATGAACTTCTTCATAGGTTAGATCTTTTTCAACCTGAATAGGTTCATATTGAATTACATGTTTGTGATCTGGTTTATAAGGTCGTAGTACCGATACATGAAACATATTATGAATGTGTCCTAATTAGGAGAGTAAAAGCTACTTCATAAGCCACTTCACCTATTTGCTTTAGTACTTTCAAAGGTCCTATGAATTTTGGACTCAGTTTTCCTTTCTTTCCAAATCTGATTTTTTCCTTCTTGGGAGATACTTTTAAAAACACAAACGACCCTATTTCGAAATCTCTCTTTTGACTGTGCAAGTCTGCATACTTCTTTTGCGTCTTGAAATTCTACTACCATCTTACTCAGACATTACTGGACAATTTCTGCGGTTTATTGAACCATTTTGGTCCCAAAATTTATGTTCTCCTACCTCATCCCAATAGAATGGGGTTCTGCATTTCTTCCGTCTGATGCCTCGTAAAGGCGGCATCCCTATCTTTGGCGTGATAAGCTGTTATTATCACGCAAACTTCGACCAATGGTAGGTGATCATCCCAATTGCCTTTGAAATCCATGCACGCGTACTCTCGGCATATCTTCCAAATGGTCTCGATTTGTTCTTTCGCTTTGGCCGTCAATTTGAGGGTGATTTGTCTTACTTAATTTCAACTGTGTCCCCATACGTTCTTGTAGGCTTCGCCAGAAATTAGATGTGAATCGCGGATCTCGATCGAATACGATTGATAATGGAACGCCATGTCTCGATACAATCTCTTTTACGTATAATCTAGCCAATTGATCTAGATTAAATCTGATCTTAATTGGTAAGAAATGCGCTGACTTTGTCAACCGATCCACGATGACCCATATAGCGTCGAAGCCTTTCTATGTAGTTGGAAGTCCCACAACGAAATCCATAGTTATGTGTTCCCATTTCCATTCTGGAATCTTTAACGGTTGTAGAAGTCCACTTGGTCTTTGATGCTCAGCTTTCACTCTTTGACAGGTTAAGCACCTACTGACGTATTCTGCCACTCCTCTTTTCAAATTGGGCCACCAAAAGTGTTGTCAGAGATCTTGATACATCTTTTTGCTGCCTGGGTGAATTGAGAAACTTGAACTGTGTGCTTCTTGCAAGATTTCTTCTTTTAGGTCTGGTACTCACACTCTTCCCTCAAATCGCAATAATCCTTCTTTATCTATTTTGAACTTGGTAGTCTCTCCTTCCGCTACTTGTTTCTTCACCTTTTTGCATCCCTCATCTTGATCCTGGGCTTCTTTTACTCTGTCCAACAAAACGAGACGAGTCTCTAAATTAAACAATTTTTCTTTCGACTCCCTCGGATATTTCACCTCGATTTCCATTTTCTCCATTTCTCTGATGAGTTCGTCTTGGTTTGTTAGTGTCTCTAATTTTTTTCTTCCCTTCTGGCTTAGAGCGTCGGCGACTACGTTGGCTTTCCCGAGATGATACAAGATTTTGCAATCGTAGTCCTTGATCAGTTCTAACCATCTTCTCTGCCTCATGTTTAATTCCTTTTGTGTGAAGATATACTTCAGACTTTTATGGTCTGTGTATATCTCACATTTCTCGCCATACAGATAGTGTCTCCAAATTTTTAGAGTGAATACTACTGCTGCCAGCTCCAAGTCGTGTGTAGGATACCCCTTCACGAAATCTTTCAATCAAGTAGACGCAGATATCTTATGACCTTGCCATCTTTGCATCAAAAGCGCATCCAAGCCCTTTGTGTGACGATCGTCATTTAAACAACAAAATTACCGTGTCGTCGTCTGGTAAGTAAGTAATCGGTACTTCACTCAATCTTTTCTTTAGTTCCTGGAAACTTTCTTCACATTTTTCTGACCAAACGAATTTTAGGTCCTGAAAATTTTGAAAAGTCTTTGATGAATCTACAGTAATAACCTGCTAGACCCAAGAAACTTCGTATTTCCGTTGGTGTCTTCGGTCGTTCCCAGTTACTTACCGCCTCCACTTGTGCCGAATCTACTGATATCCCTTCATGGTTAATCACGTGTCCCAAAAATTGCACTCTTTCCAACTAGAACTCGCATTTTAAAAACTTCGCGTACAACTTTTCTCTTCTCAAGATTTCCAATACCATCTTCAGATGTTCAGCATGATCCTCTCGAGTCTTTGAATAGATCAAGATATCGTCAATGAATACCACCACGAATTTATCTAAGTAAGGTTTGAATACCTGGTTCATTAAATTCATGAATCTGCCGGTGCATTAGTCAGTCCAAACGACATTACTAGGAACTCATAGTGGTAAATGTAACGAGTCCTAAATCTTGGTCTTTGCACGTCTTCATTCCTCACTTTCAATTGGTGATAACCCGTACGCAAATCTATCTTGGAAAAATAAGAGCTCCCTTCAGATGATTAAAAAGATCATCAATTCTTGGTAAGGGATACTTATTTCTGATTGTGACTTTATTCAATTCTCTATATTCGATACACAGTCATAACGATCCATCCTTCTTTTTAACAAATAACACAGGTGCTCCCCAGGGAGACACACTTGGTTGAATGTACTTTTTGTCTAACAATTCTTGTAATTGAATCATTAGTTCTTTCATCTCTACCGGAGCCATTCGGTATGGAGCTTTTGAAATTGGGTTTGTACCAGGCACTAAGTCTATCACGAATTCAATCTCCCGGTCTGGTGGTAACCCTGGCAAATCATTTGGAAACACATCCGGGAATTCCTTCACTATTGGTATTTGTTATATTCCTGGTTCCATTCTTTGGGTGTTAACTACATGGGCTAAATAACCAACACACCCTTTTCTTAACAACTTTTTGGCCTGCATCATCGTCAAAGAACATGACTGTCTTGGCGATTTCCTACCATAAAACATAATTTTTGACTTATTAGGAGTCTGAAGATTTATGCATTTCTTTTGGCAATCAATTACTGCTTCATGGTTATATAACTAATCCATTCTTAGTATTACGTCGAATTCACCTAATCGGATGGGAATTAGATTCACGGTAAAATTATGACCCCGAATATCCACACTACAATTTTTATTGGACATGATTCACGGGAATGACTTCCTTATTTGCGACCTCTATGTTCAAAGGACGATCCAATCTTTCGGGAGTTAATTCTAACCGTTGAGAAAATTCTTCAGATATAAAGGAGCAGGTAGCACCTGAGTCAAATAGTATAAAAGCATTAATGTTATTGACGGGAATGATACCTGACACCACCTCCTTTGATGCCACTGCATCCTGCACTGTCATATTGAATGTTCTTGCAGTTGGTCGATTGGATGGGGTTGGTCCCCCGATTGTCAGCTTCCCATCGGTATTTCCTTTCTTTGGGCAATTCTTGATCTAGTGATCTGCAGCTCCACATGCAAAGCATCCTTGACTCTTCTTTGGGTTGGTGTGGTTAGGAGAGATGTGACCCTCCTGCCCGCATTTGTAACAGACAGTCTTTCCCTTTAAATAGATTCCGAGGTGATTCTTCCCACACTTTTTACACGCTTCAAACTTCCTTATTGGTTCTCCCTGCTTATTGCCAAATTTGTTTCCCTTATTGTTCCACTTCCTTTTGTTAAAAGTATTTCCCTTGCTGCTTCCTTCTTAAGGTCCTCTAGTGATCTTCTTAGTCTTCTTCTCTTGGTGAAATTTGGCCAGTGCATCAGCTCCTCCTTCAGCGATTATGGCTTTTTCTAGTATGCCAGTAAACGTATTTATTTGAAACATCGAAACCTTGCTGAAAAGTACCAGCTTGAGTCCTTGTTCAAATCTCCGAGCTTTCCTTTCTTCAATGTCAACCTGATGTGGCGCAAACCTTGACAGTTCAGTAAATTTTGTAGCATAATCAGGTACCGTCATGCTTCCTTGTTTAAGTTCGAGAAATTCGACTTCCATTTTATTCTTCATGATACGGGGAAAATAAGCTTCAAAGAATAGTTCTTTAAATCTATCCCACGTCACGACTCCTACTCCGGCTCTGCTTTTATTGGCTCCCCACCGGTAGTTTGCTTCCCCTTTCAGCATGAACGTGGCGGAAACTGTCTTTTGATTATCAACAACTTGGATAACTTCGAAGACCTTTTCCATTTCATTTACCCAAGTTTGGGCTTCTATCGGATTATTGGTTCCCTTGAACTCTGGGGGTCCTACCGCTTTAAAATCCTTAAAGGTAGTCAAACGACCTTCAGGAGGGTTTGGGTTTACGGGTGGTGCTGTATTCCTCCCTTGAAGTGCCTGAGTTAATAAGTCGATAAACTGCTGCATAGGATTTTCAGGTTCTGCCGAGTTATTCACAGACTCCTCTTGCGTTGATGGGGTTGGTGCCTCAAGTCTTCCTCTTCCTCTTCCTCTCCATCTCGATGGCATTTTCTGTATAATACAAGTTTTTACTTCTTTATTATTTAATAGATATATTAATGCACATTGTATCAAATATACAGATCTTTTTATAACAGAAAAACATTCATATTTATATTCCTTCTAAAAGTTGTGCACATAATAGCATTTTTCGTACGGCTAAAACATCTTAATCCCTTCTTGACTACACATAGTCGAGATTTACATTTAAACTGCCCATATCAACAAAAGACGAGCTCAAAAGTATCATCCCCTTAGTATACAAAAGAGGGGTACATCCACCTACTACAGACATAATATTAAAATACTTATATCAAACACACATCATAAGAACTCGATCCAACTACTAGAAAGCATGCCCCTTTTTGGCAGCCTTTGTAAAGCTCCTCATCCCCAATGTCTAACACCCTTTTTAAAGTCGGCCTGACTCGCTTCCACCTTCATCTATAGGGTGTAGTTTGCCCTTTGCTTCCAAATATCCAGAATGCGATTCAAATGCATAGTCCATTTTGTCTATCTTGGCATCTCTGCCCCTAACTTCCATCTCCAACTCATAAGCTGTGACAACCCCAAAATAGGTCCATTCCATCCAACTCATTCTGAGTCGCCAAATACATGGTACAGAAAACAACTACAACTTTATTACAACAATTGTCGTACAAAATACAACAACACATATGCTGTGAGTTTGGATACAAATATATACCAAATGTGACACATGTCCCAACCGTGGACAGCACCTCACGATGACACCTTACATAAAGGTGAAAGTAGTATGCATACAAGCCAATCATGTTTGATGATAAAGCATATACTTTGTAAACAATCTTATTCATTTATTAATAAAAAGTATTAATTTATTAAAGGCTTTTAATTATCTACATGATCTTTGTTTATAATATGTGATAAACCCATAGTTTTAAGCAATGCTTTTAGAATAATGATGATGATCATTCTAATGAGATCTAAATTCTTAGAAAGCTTAAAACTAAAATAGTTCCCCAATCGTTGGATTACTAAATTGGGGATTAGTGAATCCGGATAGATTGGTACATCGTTGCTTTGCTTCGTTGGATGAGGATGATTGATCTCATGATCATTTGTGTGGAACACTAAAAGCAAGTATGTAGGTGCTTATTAGAGAATAAGTTCACTTTGAGCGTGGCTCGCTAAGGAATACCTAATGGAGTTTTATTTGCTGTCGAATTGGAATTCTGTAGTGATAGTAATCTGAAGTAATCCTTGGACTTGAGATCATCATAGTATCTTGTGTATGATGAGTTATACTTTGACTTATTCCTTAAGACCCTTAGGGTATATCAAAGGGTATGCTTGGGTATAATAAGTTGTGCATGGAGATAATGTATGATCAATAAAGAATCTACCACTTCAATAAAAGAAGAGAAATGTCTATGTGATTCGATAAATGACAACCCAAGTAGTCCTTGGCGAAGCGTAATGAAATTAGAAAGGAGTTTCTAATTTGCATTATTTGGAGTTGTGCATTTAAGGATCGAAATACATATAATTAAATAAAATAAGACTTGTGAAGAATTCCATGTCTTATATTTAATTGGGACATTGTATGGTGGAAGGATTAAATTATACAGTAACTATTTACTCAAAGGTTCTTTAATGATTAATGTTGAAATCTATATTATCTGGAAAGTCGTTGATCATCGCTAGGAGGCTTATCCTATTGTAGAATAAATATTATTTATTTAAATAAGATTAGAATTGTTCTAATTGATTTATTCACAAGGTTTTAATATGGAGAACCTAAAGGGTAACACCATAAAAGGAAGAATAATTATTTAAGAAGTTAATGGCATAATCGTAATAATATGTTAAGTATATTTAATTTAATCTATGGTGATAGAATAAATTAAATAGCTTAATATTATTATTTAATATTTTGAAAATATTAAATATAAATTAATAAGAGGAGTCTTATTAATATTATTACAATTATTATTATTTTAATTTCTAAAAGAGTTTAGGAATTAATTTAATATAAGTACTCTCATTTATTCCTAATTGGATTAGGAAGGAAAATTAGTTAAAGGAGTTTAATTAATTATCCCTAATAAGATTAGGGAGCTTAATTAATTAAAAGAATTTAATTAATTAAATAAATCCCAATTCCTTAATTGTTAAGGTGGGTTGCCCACATCTATAAATAAGAGGAGTCTTATTATGGGTGGTGAAGGGTTGTTGTTGACTTTTACAACGACATAATTCCAATTTGTTGGAGAGTACGCCCTTTCTATAGAGATAGAAAACTAGGGTTAAGCCAATATACCCTTCTTCTTGAATTTTCTTCTTCTTCCTCATTGTGGATCACCTCTGAAGCCAAACATATGGGTGGCTAACGTTGATCGAAGGAAGGAACCAAACCCGGTGGATTCAAGTTGAACGCGAAAGGATTTGGAGGTGAACTTGTACCTGAGGAAGCTCGATCTTCAAGGGTATGATTTTATTCTTTATCTTTTCGTTTAATTAATAATTATGCATAAAGGGTGATCCGGGTATATGGTTTGTAAATTTTATTTTAAACTCTGATTTTTACACGCCTCCGCACTTTTTATGCAATTTGATTGCGTTCTTGAATATTACAAACCTAACAGTGGCATCAGAGCCAAACCTTTATGCGAATTATTAATTATTATGAGAAATGGGATCCTTATTCTCACTAGCAAATCTTTAATTAGATTTTGCCGAACTATATAAGTGAGGGTAATATAGTTTGAAGAAAATAGTGGGAGATACCAATTTAAAACAAGACCTAAATTATTTTGGTAATTAATAAAAGAATGTATGTTAAAATGTTGTTAATTACAAATTCATTTTACGAATTTTTACAATGTCTAAAATTACTATCAACTGCGAAGAAGCATATTAGATGCTAAATTAACCGGGCCAAATTAAGCGGATTGGTTAAGGAATTTGAGAATAGTTCTCATATAGGTGAAAAGCTATCTTATGTCATTAATCGCCTATCCTCTACAATGGTTGCGAGACAATGCCTCTGAGGAAGAGATTGCTACTTTTAGAAAATGGCAAGATGATGCATGATTGGCTCGATGCATCATGCTTTCGTATCCATGAGTAATGCTTGTAATCGACTGAAACTATGGATACTCCTACTTATATTCCCCGCACATCAAGTAGTTGATGGTGAGGAAAGTAGGGCCCGATAGATATCGAGATATCTAAGGAGCTCTTCCGATCTAGAATGGCCAATGGCACTATAAATGCAGACAAAAAGTTCTTAACATAATCAATTTGATTGATCGATTAGACAACCGGTTTTGTCATGGATGGAGAGTTGAGCCAAGATTTGATCTTGCACTCACTCCCCGGACTCATTTCACAATTGTTGTGAATTTTTCATATAAACAAGCTAGATATCGACCTTCATTGATTTGCTTAACATAATGAAAAATGTCGAGAGTCATTTTCAACCAAGAAAGATCAAGTCTTCTTGGTAGGGGCCAAAGGATCTTACGAAAAGAAGAACGATTCAAAGAAGGTAAATAGAAAGGCATAAACAAAGGATAATAAGAACAAAGCGTCTGAGATAGCAAAGGAGTTTGCTTCCACTACAATAAGCACGGACATTTGAAAGAAACTGCAGAAGCATCTTGCAGAGGCTAACCAAAGAAGCTTAGTGAAGTTTCGGTTCTAATCTGATTTTGTTCATGATTGAAATAAATTTTCTTTAAGTCGAGGTTCTACTTGGGTATTGGATACCGACTTTGGTTATCATAAATATAGATTTATGAAGGGACCAAGCGAGTAGAAAGCTAAACAAAGATAAGTAATCTATGTGAGGAAAATGAAGCAAAGGTTGCTACATTAGCCATAGAAACTTATAGTTTAGCAATGCCTATGGGCAAGTCTATTAAGTCAATAAGTTGTTATTATATTCCAGTTCTTGTTAAAAATATTATTTCCATTTTATTGTTGGACAATGAAATCTTTGGTATTATAATTAAGAACAATTGTTGTTCTATTTATAATAATAATGTTTTGTATAAATCCTGGAATATTACTAATAAATTTTGTATACTTGACTTACATGAAAATAATTTTGCATATTGAACAAATTAGTATAAGAAAAGGAGATGATCATTCAAAGAGTTGAATGTGTGTATTTCTTTGAAATACAAGTATGAATTATTTGAAAGGTTCAAACAATTGAAGAAGTGAAACAAATTGGCAAAGTATTAAGATTCTTTGATTAGATCAAGGAATAAATACTTGTGCAATAAGTTTCTAGATCATCTCAAATAGTTTTTCTCATAATGGACACATCCTTCGATCTGCAATAATTGATTGATGTATCTGAATGAAAAATCATACCTTGTTGAACATAGTACGGTCCAAAATGATTTCTGAAGCATTCCGGTATCCTTACGGGTAATGTCCTAGAAATGGTCTGCATATCTACGAAAAGGTAACCTCAAAATCCATTGAAGACTCCATAAAAGTTATGGATGGGGAGGATTTCTAATCTTAAGTATGTTAAGATAAGGGGTTGTCGAACTTATGTGAAAAGGTTTCAAAAGGATAAGCTTGGGACAAGATTTGACAAGTACAATTTGTGGGACATCCTAAAGTAAGTTTAGGGTATATGTTCTATAATCCTACTTAGCAAAAGGTGTTTGTTGCGAAACCTTTGCCTTCTAAGATAAAGGTGTTTATCATTGAAGGGGCTAGTGGGAGGATAATAGATATTGAAGAGTTCAAGAACCACAAAACACAAAAAGTCGAATAAGAGGAACACATAGATGGACCTATTATACCACAACCGAATAAATAAATCGGAATAATCTTCAAGATACCCGGGGAGGTATGGATTCATCATGGATGATGATGATGAGAATGCACGCATCATAGAAGATGATGATCCGAGTTACATCGATGAGGTAAGAGTTCTGAGTGTGTGTCTGAAAGGGGCGATTGGGAGCGTCGTGACATTCCTAGTATTATATGTTGATATACTACGGATAAGGAATGACATACTAATGCTACAATCGGTAAAGATAAAGTTGTCTAAACATTCCTCCATGAATGATTTGGGAAGAGTATCTTAATTGGGGATATAAATCTATATAGATAGATTTAAGAGGATGCTCGACTTAACCCGAGGAACGTATATTCATTTGATGCTAAAGTCGTTTAGCATGACAAACTCAAAGAGATGTCTCATGTCGATGAGCTAATGGAGTGTATCTCTTAATAGTCCCCATAGACTCCAAAGAAGAGATCGCATGTGAGTGACAATCATGTATGCAATGAAATATCTGAGACACGATGTTGATCGGTCATATTACGGAGAAGATCACCGTAAGGCGGTGAAAAACATCTTAAAGTTCTTAACTTGGCACTAAGGATGTGAGCATACATGGTGGGTGCAATTAAAACTAGAGGGCTTTACTGAGACTCAAGTTTTTCGAGCCACTCAAGACGAAAAAATCCACTTTAAGGTAAAGTGTTACCTTGAGCAGTGGTGCGATGAATTGGAAAGGTTCCAAACAACAAAAGAATTGTTGGTTTAGTGATAAAGACAAAGTATATACCTATAAATGAAGTTACAAGTTGATTGTTTGGATAAAAGTTCATTCTGAGAACTAGGAATAGTTCTAAGTCTCATCTTGGATCTAAACATGTGTTGTGGCACTTTCATTTGATTATTAGAATCATTGAAGATGGGAAATCACTATAGAGATAGTGGACTCTCAAGAACAACATTACATATCCATTAACTAAAGCTTATCCAATGGCGGGATAATCGTCACTTAGAGAAGAAGAGTATAAGATACCATGACAATTGGCTTTAATGCAAGTGGGAGATTGAAAGTAGTATGCATATAAGCCCAATCATGTTTGATGATAAAGCATATACTTTGTAAACAATCTTATTCATTTATTAATAAAAAGTATTAATTTATTAAAGGCTTTTAATTATCTACATGATCTTTGTTTTATAATATATGATAAACCCATAGTTTTAAGCAATGCTTTTAGAATAATGATGATGATCATTCTAATGAGATCTAAATTCTTAGAAAGCTTAAAACTAAAATAGTTCCCAATCGTTGGATTACTAAATTGGGGATTAGTGAATCCGGATAGATTGGTACATCGTTCTTTGCTTTCGTTGGATGAGGATGATTGATCTCATGATCATTTGTGTGAGAACACTAAAGCAGTAGTATGTAGGTCTTATTAGAGAATAAGTTCACTTTGAGCATTGGCTCATTGAGAATACCTAATGGAGTTTTATTTGCTGTCGATAGGAATTCTGTAGTGATAGTAGTCTGAAGTAATCCTTGGACTTGAGATCATCATAGTATCTTGTGTATGATGAGTTATACTTTGACTTATTCCTTAAGACCCTTAGGGTATATCAAAGGGGTA
Source organism: Panax quinquefolius (assembly GCA_020205615.1). NCBI lineage: Eukaryota > Viridiplantae > Streptophyta > Magnoliopsida > Apiales > Araliaceae > Panax > Panax quinquefolius. The sequence continues at coordinate 82,251,663 of CM035174.1, read as the reverse complement.
TACTTGGGTATAATAAGTTGTACATGGAGATAATGTATGATCGATAAAGAATCTACCACTTCTAATAAAAGAAGAAATGTCCTATGTGATTCGATAAATGACAACCAAAGAGTCCTTGGCAAAGCGAATGAAATTAGAAAGGAGTTTCTAATTTGCATTATTTGAGTTGTGCATTTAAGGATCGAAAATACATATAATTAAATAAAATAAGACTTGTGAGTAATTCCATGTCTTATATTTAATTGGGACATTGTATGGTGGAAGGATTAAATTATGCGGTAACTATTTACTCAAAGGTTCTTTAATGATTAATGTTGAAATCTATATTATCTGGAAAGTCGTTGATCGCTAGGGAGGCTTATCCTTATTGTAGAATAAATATTATTTATTTAAATAAGATTAGAATTGTTCTAATTGATTTATTCACAACCGGTTTAATATGGAGAACCTAAAGGGTCACACCATAAAAGGAAGAATAATTATTTAAGAAGTAAATGGCATAATCGTAATAATATGTTATGTATATTTAATTTAATCTATGGTGATAGAATAAATTAAATAGCTTAATATTATTATTTAATATTTTGAAATATTAAATATAAATTAATAAGAGGAGTCTTATTAATATTATTACAATTATTATTATTTTAATTTCTAAAAGAGTTTAGGAATTAATTTAATATAAGTACTCTCATTTATTCCTAATTGGATTAGGAAGGAAAATTAGTTAAAGGAGTTTAATTAATTATCCCTAATAAGATTAGGAGCTTAATTAATTAAAAGAATTTAATTAATTAAATAAATCCCAATTCCTTAATTGTTAAGGTGGGTTGCCCACATCTATAAATAAGAGGAGTCTTATTATGGGTGGTGAAGGGTTGTTGTTGACTTTTACAACGACATAATTCCAATTTGTTGGAGAGTACGCCCTTTCTATAGAGATAGAAAACTAGGGTTGAGCCAATATACCCTTCTTCTTGAATTTTCTTCTTCCTTGGTGGATCACCTCTAGAGGCCAAACATATGGGTGGCTAACGTTGATCAAAGGAAGGAACCAAACCCGGTGGATTCAAGTTGAACGCGAAAGGATTTGGAGGTGAACTTGTACCTGAGGAAGCTCGATCTTCAAGGGTATGATTTTATTCTTTATCTTTTCGTTTAATTAATAATTATGCATAAAGGGTGATCCGGGTATATGGTTTGTAAATTTTATTTTAAACTCTGATTTTTACACGCTTCCGCACTTTTTATGCAATTTGATTGCGTTCTTGAATATTACAAACCTAACAAAAGGTATAGTCAAAAACTGTTTTAGAAACTAAAATCTTTGGGAAGTGCTCAAGGAAACCTTAGTACATGGGAGGCCATGCGTCTAGGTTATGATAGATATCATATAGCCCGCAAAATTATCCTTGATTGACCTATAGACCCCAAAAGAAAAAACAAGAAGATTACTATCATATTCTTCCCAATGGTAAGTCTTCTCTTGACATATCATTATCTCCACTTGTCTCTAATTGAAATTATACTTCAAACAAACACCAAGATTATATAGGTAATGCTCGTATATATACTTTCGTGAAGTGGATGAGCACATCCCCATCTTATGATGATCTGAGGTTGTATGTCATTAGACATCTTGTATGATAGTGACAAAACACCTTCCAAAGTTGGGTTACGCCTCACCTCAACAAAATATAGACCATAGATTCTATTCACTGTTATCCCCACTCTCTCGACCCATACTACACTTTTATTACCTTAAAGGAATTGTGAAGCAAAAGGGTGAAACTGAACTAGCTTCGATAAAAGAATATCATGACTAAAGATAATTAAATTATCAATAGCCTTCATCGATAATAAATCGAGATTTAGAACATATGGTAGATGATAAAAATTTCAACCATAGTTGCGGTGAAAGCGAGCGATCCATTAGAAGAGTCAAATAGACTATGAAGTCTATTATCTTCTCCATGTTAAAAATCCACCAACAATGTTTTATCCCTATAACATCAGTCAACAATTCTGGTCCACAATCATATGAATAAATCATAATCATAATTGTAGTTCTAAATTCCTCTTCTCATCCAGGACGAAGATAATTTTCATTACCTTTCTTTACCTTAAACATCAAAGATCATGGTTACACCAAATCACATTTCCTGTTCATAATCATACTAATAACTTCATCTTTTGCACTACTGACCAAAGATATTCATTTTATATCACCAGGTTGGTCATATTCATCTCAACAGTTTGTTCATCTTTGCACTTTCTTGGCCAAAGATATTCAACAACATGTCATCTTTGCACTACTGGCCAAAGATATTCATCAACAATTCATCTTTGCACTCTGAGCCAAAGATATTCCTCAACATTTCATATTTGCACTCTGAGCCCAAATATATTCATCAACAGATTCATATTTGCACTACTGGGCCAAATATATTATTATCTCAAAGAAATATATAATAATTTCGAAATTTATATAAACAATAATTATAACCATGTTGATCATTTCACCTTTGCACTTAAGCTAAAGATATTCAATTATAAATTCAATGGTCACGATCATACCAGTCAACAATTCAACTTTGCACTACTGGCCAAAGAGAACCCATAGTCATGATCATACCAAAAATCTACCCATATTTACACTCAAGTCAAAGAGAAATATCACCATTAGGGTTATAAAAATGTTATATATGATAATAAAAATAATATGATCAACATACAGTTTTAATCTCAAGAGTAATATTCATAAATCAACTATAATTTGGTTAGAAAAAGAAACCAATTTTGTCAAGAATAGTAATCCATGAATAGTAACTTCGTGAATAGTAACTCATGAATAGTAACTCGTGAATAGTAACTCATGAATAGTAAACCCGACACAAAAAGGTAGAAATTTCACAATAAAATCCATACCAATATTTAGGTATAATGATATTGAAATAACATTTCTTAAACTTATAAACAATTTATTTTAATTGTTTACACTTTACTAAATAATGCATTTAATCATTCTAAAATGCCAAACTCATAAGATTTCATCACCAATAACCAAAATCCTCATCAAAAATCTACATATAACTCATGTATGATTCTCAAGCCATAAAATCATATTTTTCAATTTTCTTACCTCACATAACATATTTAATTCATTTACTCATAACTAGTCCATTTTCATGAAAAATACCAAATCAGTTCCAAAAATATTTCTTTTTGGGATTTAGCGAGAATATAGTCCCATATTGAACATATATTTTCTCGAAATTTTAAAAATTCATTTACTATTTTTCATATGGCCAAAATCGCCGAATATTTAGACATTTATCATAAATTGTACTTTTATCCAAAAATTCTGAAATTCACAGAGTACACTAATATTATATAGATGTACTCTCAATAAAAATTTCATCAATTTTGGAGTTAACCACAAGGAGTTATAAGCGGTTACTTTTAATATAGTCTTTTCTCATAAAATTCATAACTCTTAATATATACATCCAAAAATTAATATTTTTGGACACAATCAATAAAACTCATCAAAATATCATTTTAAATTTTTCCAGAATTTTTGAAGGTCTGAAAAGTTACGAAACATGAAAAACATAACAACCCTTAAAATTCCTTACTATCCCTTACAATCCCTTACCTCAAAAGAGCAGTACTTCTAATTGGATATCGGATATGACGCTGAAGGAAACTTGCACTGATGAATAGCAACACACCAAGTATTTAAATACTCACAAAATACACTCGATAATCTAGAGAGAAAAAGAGAGAAAACTTATGAATTCTGGTGTGATTTTCAATTCTAACTTAGCCCTCTATTTATAGGAGGAAAATGTTAGACGTAGAAAGCGGACTTAACTTTGCAACTTTGATGGCTTTACACCTCGCTACTATTCCACCCACCAAAAATTAGCCACCATCCCCAACAACCAAAAGTGGGGTCCACCCATTTCTAGAATTTTCCACCAAAATCATTTATAAACCTAATTTCTGAATCAGTCACCTCTTAAAATTCATAACAAATCATTCGATCATTTTTAACGGTTCAAAATTTGTGAACATATACTCAACTTATATATGTATAACATATCCAAAAATTACAACGATCCAACGGTCGGATTAAATATTATAACTCACACAATAAAGCTGTAATAACACACGATTTGATCTTTTAATACCTCCAATCCGACAAAATACTGATAAAACACCTCAACAGTAACTCCTTCATTTATAACCACATAAATAAATCCATCATTTATATCCGCATCAAATAAATATTTTCTTATCATATAAATCAATAATTAATTATTTACAAATAATATTACAGAATCACAATTATGACAACTAGGCCGTTCCCAGGAAAGAGGGAGTTTTCCGATAAGGATTTCTCCTTACTAGCGCACAATTAGGTGACCAAACCTCTCCTTGAAAGAACTTTCTAGACATTGCCAATAATGCTATCTAATAATATTATTCCAAATAATATGAATTATTGATCTGATAATGAAAAATATTGTGCAGTGACAATTATTGAAACAACAATAATATAAAATATCAACGCATCAATTATTGAATCAATAAAATAAAATATTGAACAGTAATTATTGTAACAATTATTGAGTAGTGCCTTCTTACGTAAGGATCAATAATTCAACAATACTGTGCAATACCGTGTGCTACTATTCAACCACACATATTACTGTATTTTAACCACCGGGTATTCCAACAGTGTTAACGGGTAACAACTACGCCGTTATTCAATTTTGTCGTTTTCTTCTTTCGACAGTTATCCATTATGGGGCCCACAAATAGCTGCGCCGTCGTACGAATATTCCCCGACATAAAGAATATTCCACGACCAAACGAATATTCCCCGACAATAATGAATACTTTATAACCACTTTCGTAGTTTGAAAAAAATTCATATATCATCCTTAACTTTAACTTTTTATCAATTTAACCATTTACTGAATAGAAAAATTGAATACTTTTATTTCATAAAATTCGGAGTCTTACATAAGCTCTGCCTAAAGCCATATCCTGTTGTTGTTCAGCCCTCATCTGATCAGCCTTCAAGACTTCTACCTCATGTCCGAGGATAACATTCTCTTGCCTCAGGGCCTCTTTTTGGCAGGCAGAGCCATAGAGTGCGTGGCCCATCTCTACATTCTTCTCTATGGTATGTACTACCAATGACTCAAATAACTCTACAGAAGCTTGTTGTTCTTCCTTCTCTCCCTCTAATTCTTCAATTCGGTTTTCCAGTTCGAGGTTCTTAAGAGTTAGTTCCATTAGGGTGTCAGCCTCTTCGATAAAGGGTTCTTCGGAGAAACCCCCAATATGCTCCTCTGGCTCTTCTTGTTTCACCTCCTCTTTGACTCGACTGGATTCAGCTATTTCAGGCATCTACAAAATATTTTAACAAACTTGATAAGTTTTCATACAATATTATCAAGTAATCTTATTTAAAATTTTTATTTTCTTTAACAATAAATTACCCTGAATTCATTCTTATACACAAGATGAGTTGACTATTTCTCTTTAAAGTCATAATCCTAAGGTGTTTCCCCATTCCTAAGGTTTATAACCTAACAGCTTTGATACCAACATGTGACGCCCCTAAATCCGGGTTATCTTTAACTCGGGTTTGGTGCTCACGATACTAATATACTCATTTATACTAAAAGAAAACTGTCTTATATTACATAACATAAATCCAAGGTTCTATAAACCTTTATATAACTTACGAATCAAATATCATTACACAAAATAATACTAACAGTATTTATTACATTTACTACTTAAATAAGCACATGCGCTTAATAAAAGACTATTCCACAACTTTGCCTTTTCCTTTGTCTTTACCGGATGGACCCGTGACTTCATTCTTAATCGAAAACATTATATTTAACGCGAGGATGAGCAACAAGCTTGCTTTCAACAAGGAAATAAGCGACTAAATATAATGGAATGGATATATTATATCAATGAGGATTCAATAATAAATCTTGAACAAGATACTTCTTTAAAAGTGTTGAGTCTGAAAAATTAGACTTCTAGCATGCTGTAAGGTCAAATGACCAGTGAACTATTTACTAGAATTGACAGTAATAATACTACAATTCATGGATACATACAGTTTATAAAAGCTAATTTATATCCTGACTCGTACTTTAGGGGATCGACTAAAGTACCTACATTGTGCACAACATAACAGTCTAATAACACTTTACATGTCCTTCGGAATCATATGTCCGGTACAATATGCCCCTATAAAAGGGTTGTTCGTTCACAACATTATATAAGAATCCATACCATAACAACAAAATGGTTTGGAAAGCATTAATTGATAATTTCATGAATAATATCAATATATCTCAACAATTGTCTAACCGAAGTAATGGTATTGACATAATTTCAAGGTAAACTCATTCATGATAGAAAAGTTGATATTCTATTCTTTTGAAGTTAATTGGAATAAAAAGGCTTTTTAACCTTATATTATTCATAAATAAGGACAGACAGTTCAGAAATTAAAGAACTTGTCCACTGCAGAGTAATTGCTCAATAAAGAGTAAGAGTTAGAAATTTGCCTCGTTTGTAGACTATTAATTCAGCTTAATACGTTCTCACAGAGCCTACACAATCATTTGCATTTTCAAGCTTATTAGCTAATTAGCTAAACCACATAGCTTGTGTATGATCACACATCACATGATTTTAGTGGTCAAGTTTGTAGTTAGATTCCTATATTTTATACATTTTTCAAATATCTCATCCATGTTTTCATATTAGTCAATTTTCACTTTGATGGGGTTCAACATACTTGCAACAAGTAATAGGAATCATATTACAGTTATTATTTGCATTAATCAAGCATGTTAGTCATATAGTTAAGTCATATATCATGTAGTTTCAGTGATCATGGTTAGATTTCCTATATTTGATACATTTTTCAAATATCTCATCCATGTTTTTATCCTCACCATTTTTCTCTTTAATGGTGTCACACCCAACCTATATAATGCTTATCTTATTAGAATTTTAACACATGAGTGTTTTAGTTCTAGCATACAAAAATGCTTTTGTAGCTTATTAAAGGTATTTCCAATATCATTCTATGCCTAATCCTTCACATTTTAATTTCAAGGCCAATTAGCTAATTAAAAGCTGCCATAGCAGATTGTTTGCTTTATGATTCTTCTTGCTAAAAGGCGGTAGCTTCACTTCATTCTCTTTACTTACATGTATGATTTTGAGACATGTCCCACACACTTGTTTATTTAAATTTTGAACTTGATGGGCAAGTTTTTTGAGTTGCACTATAAAGCCAAAAATGGCTTTTTCCCAAGACCGCCATAGCAGCTTATATGATATAAATTTGTCTTTGTCTAACAAAGCCGACTCAAAGACTCTTCTTTGATAAGATTAAGTCTCAATTCATTTACTGATTTGATGTAATATAAATTGTTTTTACAATGTACCATTTTGGACTCTTTGAGATGCGACTTATAGGAGGTACTTGGCGCTTTACATTGGCATGTTTAATGATTATTAAGGTTTGGAAAACAAGGAATTTTAATGCGGTTTCAATTATTCTCGGCTTTGATTGGGTCTAACAAGTTTAATCTTGCAATAGCAGTTAGTTGAGGTTACCTATTATGCTAATCGCTAGCGACCTGTGATCCTTTGTAGCTCGAATTCAATCTCAAATCATTTATCGATTGGGATGGTATATAATTCATATAGTTACACAATATGGGGATGTTGGGACAAAATCATAGGAGTTACCTAGGCGCCTTAGGGACAATGTTGATCCCAAACCTTGGTACATATTATCGCAAAAAAAAGAAAGTTAGAAAATCAACTCGGTTGCCCAAAATGCACCTTGCAATTACTTGATTTACATTTGCCAAGATATTTGCTTATTTGATTAAGGTTGGTACTTCTTTGCTATATTTACTACTTCTTCGCTACCTTATTATATCACCCTTGGCTTCTCAAATGATATTAAGCTCGACTCTCTGGTTCACCATTACTCAACACAAATGGACGAAAGGAATGATTAAGCCGAGATTCTTACTACCAAATTTAGCCAAAGCTATCATGTGCTAAGGTTCAAAACCAGCACTATACTATAGTGTAATTAAGGGCTAACTGTGTTTAGCGGTTTGTTTTAGTACTCAATGAAATCCCCTATCTTTCATCATGTTGGATGACCACTTTTGGCTTTGACATATGAATTATTAAATTCTTATGATTTCTTCATGCTTTGACTCAAATCGATGTCAAGAGGGGTTGGATATGCTAACTTTCTAAATCCTTTACTTTGTCTTAAGACTAAATTTCAGTTCCTTCTAATAGACTTAACTTGTTAATTATCAATACATGTAATACAAAATTTAATTTTTCACCTTGAGTTTGCCTAAGATCTTACTTCTTAGACAAAAGCAGTCTCTTGGGACTTTTATCAAGCAGTTTGGGTATATAGTTTTTCATTTTACTAGTTTCATGACCATCTATTTATGTCACAAACCCATTTTGTTCTCCTTATTACTCCTCATTACATCCTATCTCCTCTACTCAAATTCAATGCATAACAATATCACAATAACATAACGATCGAACAAATGCTATAGTAGTTTTCATAGCACTCAAAAATAAGCATATAGCATCTTCAAGTTTTTTTCAACACAAGTATTATCACATCATGTACATGCTATATAATATATGATCATGGTTTAAAGAGTCTATATAGAAGACTTCCGGTTTGTTTTAAAACAACACCTTATAGGCCTTAAATTAATACAAGGTAGCATAATTTATCTAGGTACCAAGGTAACATGGTTAGGTACATGGAAACAAGGACTCCTTGCTTATATGAATATGTTAGAAGGAAGGCATGATTATCATACTAAAACTTCCATATAGCATCCATATAGAGCAAGTTAGGCATGGTTTAGTACCATTATACCAAAATCCCACCAAGTGTTTAATTTCATGTTTTACCACAACAAGTACCATATATTCATGATGTAAAACATCTAAAGGCAAGGTCCTTAAGTTTTAAATCAAAATAGCCCCTCAATCTCTTAATCACAAGGGTTATAAAATCATGCACTTGATATATACTATATATTCATGATTTAAAGACTTGTATACAGGGTATTAGTACTCAAACATAGGCTTCCAAAACAGTTTTGATAAAAACTCACCATTGTAGTTCATAGTAGTATATACAAGATGACAAAAAATAGCATAGCAGATCATTTTGGCACACAACAGTTAGTATAGAAAATTTTGAAGTCCAGGATAGTCATTTCAAGCCTTTTTGGCAAGGTATGATACTAAGTTGCCAAAACAGTCTTTAAGCTTCCAACACAAGGATTTTCACAGCGTGCACATACTATATAATATATGCTCATGATTTAAGAACCTAAATGCAAGGCTTCTATCATTGGTTTAAAAATAGCCCCCTCATAGGCCTTAGAGTAATACAAGGTAGCATGATTAGGCAACAAGGAAAAACAAGGACTGTCTATGTATATAATGTATTAGAAACAAAGCGTGCTCACCATAAGAAACTTTCAATAATAGTTACATGGACTAACTTTTATTTATTGAAACTAACATACTTAAACTTTACAAGTATTAGTGTTGGTGGTTTGAAATTATAAACATCATGTTATAGTGTATTAACCATATTAGAAGCAAGGGATAGACATTGCAAGTTAAGCTTCAAATAGCAGTCAATATGGAGCTCATTATCCCAGTCCATTTTACTTGTTTTGCTCAAGAGTTAATCTACCTTAGACATTCTAAGCATGGCATTCGAATAATAAGTCATACTCATCTCATGCTAAAGCAAAAACTGACCTCTAAGCACCTTTACAATATAAAAATATGGACATAAGATTTTTCTTGACCGCACTCCCTTATTAACACAATTGACACCAACGATCTATTAATGGACATTTTACCAAACAGGTTGGGGAGCGGTTCATATCTACCCATACAATACATATATTCTTAGCTTAGTGATCCCAAATTATATAGCTTAAATAATAACAAGAATAAAATGATACATTACTGATCCCAAATCACAAAGAATACACCAAGCAAAAGAAATAGCACAACCGCCCCTTATAACTTTTCTCGAGGCCATTCGGCCATATGAGAAAGACAAGTGGTACGAAAAAGGACTAGAAATAGGATAGGAAAAAGTACCTTAGTAGCTTAGAGGTGGCGATAGATCATTGCCCAATTTCCTTCTCTTAGCCAAAATCTTCTATATCACTATCAATCGCTCTCTTTTCCTTTCTTTCGTGCTAATGTTTTGGGAAGTCTCATTAAGGACATGGAGTTATATAGGCGGCCTTCATTCTCTCGGTTATCTTTGAGCTTGGTTACTTCTAACATTAATTGCATCACCTCTAGTTGGCCCCTACACATTATCATCATTCCTAATCTAGCTTGTGCGGTCCCTTCACGCCCACCATAGCAATGAGACTCAACTTACCAAATAAGCCTTATCTAACGTGTTCTCTTTACCTATTGGTTGTTTGTCTAGCTAAACTAATCAAACTAACCAAGAACTAACGTAGAAGTCTGCGTAAAGGCTGTCGCTAATCAATGACTAATGTAACTATCTCGCTTAACTACCTTCCTATTTGAATACATTACATGAAGCTTAAGGAAGACCGGCAAGGAGATTAAATGAGATGATTCTTTTAATTTGTTGGGCTAACAAAATATAATTCACATATTTTAGATAAGTAATAGCCCTTTATACAAAATAATAAAAAGGCTTCCAAGCATATGCTTGGGTTGGCCCAATTTATGAACATTGGTCTTTTAGATACAGTATGAGTCCAAATTCTAAAAAGGCTATGCCACATATTTGCAAGCATGCCTAGCACAATCTAATAGGGCCCCCTATTTTAATATGGACTCTTGTGAAATTAAAACATGGACTTTTATCTATTATTTTCTCTAGCAACAATAGTTAGCACATATATCATTGAAATGACTATTCCATGTAATCTTAAATAGTTCATGATGGTACATTATTTCTTTATCCTTCATAAATCAAGATGCTTAGTAAACTATTAAATAAATAATAGTTTTGTTACAATAAGAAGTAATGGCACACAAAAAAAATTCATACGCAAAATTTGACATTATAATAATTGAATATTACATAGGATTTTCTGAGTCATTACATAAATGAGTTTAATCTATTACCACTTATGTAAACTCTGTTGATACTTGTTATGCTTAATGTTACTCTTTGTTATAATAAAAGTACTAATTGTGTAACTAATGAGGATCTTGTGTTAATAATAACACAAAGATTGTATTAATTTGCATTGGGTTTTATTTGAACATGATGTAGATATTAAATTATACTACTTGTCCAATTTTATTTTTGTAAGCGTTATGTTTTGTATATAAATAGTATTTCGACCAAGTGGGAGAATGTTAGAATATTTTATTTTCTTATATGACCTCTACTCTTTATGTAATTATTGTGCTTACATATTGTATGAATTTAATCATGTTATTTATGGGTTTGCTAATTAATTAGGTGTCTTATAAATAATATTACTGATATTACTTGGCATAGTGGGCCCTAGAGTTTTATAATCTTGATGGACGATTTTGTCCCTTAGTTATTGTATAAATAAAACAATTAGGGTTTGGTCCCAATTGTCGTCTCAAAAATTTTATACACACCTACATATCTATCTTAATATTGAGAGAGGCAATTGAAGTCTTTCGACCTTAAGTGTAAGAAATCGTGATATATACAAGATATATTGTCTCAATTCATGCAAGTACCTAATTGATTAATTGATTTTATTCTATGCTGATAAAGACGTTACAACTAATTTATTTAGAGTAATCTTACTGATTAAAAATTATTTTACAAAATTTTTCTGGCCGATGATGTGGCATACTCCACCTCAGCATATTGATCAACAAATTGTTTCAATATAGTTTTCGGCCCGACACAATATGTTAAGGTGGAATATACCACATCAACCGTTTGTAAAATATTTTGTAGAATAATTTATGTCTCTAACATTATTCATTTATTAACATAGGCCTCCTACAAAGCAGGAAGTTTTAGATTCGAAATTTGACAATGACCAAATAAAATATGTGTGTTTAATTTCAGTCAAAAACTAAAATAAAATAAAAAAACTACAAAGTGGTGCGGATATAGGCACCATCCGTATCCGGCTGAGCTATGCGATTTTCTAAATAAAAAATCACATCCACAAACCGTACGTATAATATGATGAGGATGTAATTCCATGTGATGAGGTTGTGGATTAAATATAGAAAAAAGAATAAATAAAAAAACAACCAATCATCATCATTACTCTTATAAGCAAGAAAAAGCAAAAATAGAAGACAACTCATCATTTGTTACAAATTTTATAAATAAGTACCATCATTTTATAAATTTTACAAATTCTAACCATTTTAATGTAGAATCCGCAATCACCTCAAGATGCGATTGGATTCTTAAAAAGTAATATTTACAATTGAATCGCAACCACATCCACATTCACATTTATATTCACATCTACATCTGTATATATTTAAAATAATACAATTTTTATAAATACATATTTGAATATAATTTCTTGTTGTCTTATAGGTAAATGTGTTGAAATTTAGAGTTTGAATCGTAACCACTTCCGTATTCACATTTATATTCTTATCTACATCTGCTTATATTTAAAATAATACAATTTTTATAAATACATATCTGAATATAATTTCTTGTTGTCTTATAGGTAAATGTGTTGAAATTTAGAGTGAATTGGTGCCGTAATATTATAAGTTCTATCTCGAATTGAAATCGCAACTACATCTGCATTTACATCTATATTCACATTTACATCTCTATCTAAAATAAAACGATTTTTTATATATACATATCCGAATGTAATTTTTTTTTATGTCTCCTAGGTAAATGTGTTTAAATCCAGAGTACATTTATCAATTCATCATGAAAATTACTTTATTAACTTTAACAGTGATCTAAATTCTTATTACTCTATGAAGTGAAACAATGGCAAGGTTGCAAATACATATGTATGCTTGTGAGAAAGCTTACCTACATCCCATAGTGAAACACATACTCTCTCTCTCTCACACACACACAAACAGTATATATATATATATATATATATATATATATATATATATATATATATATATATTGAGAGAGAGAAGATAACAAAGGCCCGAATAAACAGACTATTATATTATCACTTTCTTAAAATAATTGTCTTGGAGAATGATTAGTTCATTGATTTGACATAAAATAAATCTATGAAGACAACAAGGAAGCTACCAAGAATCTTGTACTATATATATAAACTATATATCCACCATGATTAGTTAATTAAGCTAGCTAGTTTCCACTTTAGGAAACTTATTATGTAAACTACATGATTAGTGTCACTTTAGTTTTTAATCAGAGTCTCTTGTCAGATGTGTACTTGGTGTTCGCTTTGTAATCCTGCATTAGAGTAATTAACATCAATTGTTCTCAAATTTATAGAATAATTGTCCTGTAGACATAATAATAAAAAATATTTAATTAACATATGAATATATTTTTTTTTGTCCAACCTTGTTTAAGTAATACAACAAAATTTTTCCTAAATTATCAATATAGTAACTTATACTTTATTATTTCATAAAAAAATTTGATAATTTCATAAGATTTTCCTCACAGATAGTAATTCATGTGAGTAGAAATGTGTGAAAATATATAAAAAAAAATTATGTAAATATCAATTACTTATACAATACCCCAAGAGGGTTGTACATGCGAGAGACACTTCCAAGTGTATCAAGACTTCAATTTTATATAATCAAAAGATAATTATATTTTTATTAAAATGTACGTGACTAATTAACACACATGAAATTAGAAAAAAAAATTAGGCCAAGAAGCAGAATTAAGCACAACTGTCAACCATGTGTGTAAGACCCCAAATTATTAATAAATGAAATTTATTTTTCTCTATTTATTATTTTAAAATATTAAGGGTTGATTTGATTAATGTGGATAGTTATGGGTAAAATACGCAAATATTTCGAATAAGCAAGTGGTTATAAAATATTCATTATTATTGAGGAGAATATTAGTTTTGGTGGTGGAATATTAAATCTTGTCAGAGAATATTAAATGCTGACGGCGCTTGATCTTTTGTGGGCCCCATAACTGAAAGTGATTGGATGAAGAAAACGACAAATATAAGTTGTTTATAAATAACTACGTAGTTATTCACAGATTATCTTGTTGGAATACCCGGTGGTTAAACACACTAATCTGGCGTTGTTGAACAAGAAGACACCAGATATTGCACTCATTATTGATTCTTACGTGAAGAAGGCACTACTCAATAATTATTACGATAATTCTTATTCAATATTTTATTTTATTGATTCAATAATTCTTTGCATTGATATTTTATATTCTTTGTTGTTTGATAAATTGTCATTACACAAATATTTCCATTATCGAAGCGAATAATTCATATTATCCTAATAATATTATTAGATAACATTATTGGCAATGTCTACAGAAAGTTCTACATCAAGAAGAGGTTTGGTCACCTAATTGCTTGTGAGCCAAGGAGAAATTCTTATTGAAAGCCCCTCTTTCCAAGGAAGGCGGCTACAGTTGCCAAAGATCGTGATTCTGTAATATTATTTGTGAATAATTAATTATTGATTTATATGATGAGGAAAATATTGATTTTATGTGGATATAGATGGAGAAATTTTTAAAATGACAATTGTTGAAAATTAATATTTTATCTTTTTCTGATAAAATAATTCATTTAAATATATTATTTTAATAATATATTAACGGTGATATTTTTATAATGAATGTGGGATATATGAGTATTTGAGGAGGAAGAGTATTTTTATGACATTAAATATTTAACACATATTTTGTGTGTTGGTGGACACAATTATTGACCGAAATTTAATTATATCCTGTAAAATCGTCTGCTTTATGGATTTCTATCCAATTTCTGTTTGGAATTTGGAAATATTTTCTTCAGAAAAGTTGTAGAGAATTGAATTTCCTATAAAAAAGTCAAGATTCGAATTTTCCGATAAAAGGGCTATTTATTATGAATTATTGAAGTTCAAAGTTCAAATAATTGATTTTTGTAAGTTTTAATTATTTATTTTATGAAAAACGTTTTTTATTACTTTTTCTAGAAGGTTGGCATGTGGGAAATGTTAGGAGCTGATTTCCAAGAGGCGTAGGAAAATTTATTATTAATAATATATTATATTAAATTTTCTCGCTTTAATGTTCTATGTGAGACCCAGATTTTATTAATAAAGATTTAAATTTGGTGAAATAATTTTTAATATTATGGTGTGAATTTGAGATAATATTATAGTTGTGGGTAGTATTTATAAATTTTGCAAAGTATGCACAGTGGTTATATTATATTCGATTGGTGGGGAATATTCGATTTAGCGAGGAATATTAGATACAACTACTCAATCATTGGTGGACCCCAAATGTAATTATTATTGTCGGATTGAGAAAACGACAAAAATATTTTATTGAAATAACGGCGGAAGTTTTACTGTAGTTCTCTTGTTGAACTACTTTCGGTAGTAAAAAATAAAGATGTCGTGTAGTTGCGTAGAAGACATTACCTGTATTGATTATTGATCTTTATGTGAGAAGTCACTCGGTTTGATTCCATTATTGTCGATTAATAATATGAATTATTATAATGATAATGACGTTTTGTTTTATTCATTATTATTAACGTAATAAAAGCGAAACATCTTTTATATAAAATAGAATACTTTATTAAAGTTATTCTATAAATAGAATATATTATATTTTATTATGCGTAGTGTTGCGTAGTGTTTTTGCATAGTGTTTTACATAGTATTGCATAGTGTTTGCATAGTAAAATGTTTTTATATAAATAGAATATATTATATTTTATTTAAAAGATTTTTCTTTAAATATGGACCGTCGATTAAAAGTAAATCAATGGACCGTTCATGGATTAGTTCTTATGCATTCCATTTTCCTATAAATAGAAGCTCATTCCTTCATTATTTTCTTACGAATTCATTGAAACTCTAGAGAGAAAATTATAGAGAGAAGCTATAGAGAGAAGTTATAGAAAGAAGAAGAGTATTACGCTACTTCACTACTTCATATTCAGGTTCTTTTACGGTAGTAGTGGTGTTATTCTTTCTTCTTGAAGAGAACTTACATTATTCCATTCATTATTATTTTGTTGGAATAACTTTTGTAAAAAGTGGCATACCCTATACATAACTTTTGTATCTGTGGCATACCCTATACTTGGTGAAATCCTTATGTTATTCCATTGCTTATTATTACATTGGAATAACTCAGATATGCTGTGATTTACCTATACTTGGTGACATTCTTCTATTATTCATTTGGAACATCACGTCATGTGTTTTACACCCACACAGTTCCGCTTTTTATTATTCTGTTGGAACATCACATCTGCATGTGTTTTACACCTTTGACCGGTTCCGCTCTTTATCATTCTGTTGGAATATCCTATCATGTGTGTTTTACACCGATCCGGTTCCATCTTTATTATTCTCATTGGAACATCCTGTCTGGTGTGAATTTCACGACTTCGTTCCGTTATTATTATTCTCATTGGAATAACTTTGTCTCATGCCAAGCATCTGCATGCATGGTGATTTCTTTTGTTATTCCATTCTTTATTATACCCAAATGGTTAAAACTTTGACTTATATACTCCATGAAATTAGTAGAATATCCTTGATATTTGCGTTTCATCCAATATCTTTTCATGGAAATATTCTTCCGATCATTCTTGAATTTTACTCTCGTAAACAAAGATGTCATGTTGACAATTTGACGTTAATAATTCATGGATTAAATAATTCTTGAACTTGTTTTATTGAATTATTATGTCATTGTCATCATCCTCGTATTATATTATGTTATCTTTTTGGCTTACGTGCGTAGATGAACTTAGTATGATTATGACCGGGATCATTCGAAGATAATCACGACTTGATATAAATGATGTGACAAAAGTCCTCGATGGCACATAATACGATGATGGATAGTTTTTGGTATGATTATGACCAGAGGTGATTCGGTATAGTCAATGACCATTGATAATTTGATGAAAATCCTTGGCCGTAGTACGAGGATGATTAGATGTGGTGGTTTATTTATTAAAATCGAGTCTCGGTATAAAATTGATGAAAACATTTTAAACCTAAAAGATAGTAGACTTTATTCTCTCTTGACTCTTTTAATGGATTGCTTATTCATTGCAGATTAAACCGTTGTCTATTGTATTTTATCGCTTTTAACACTGAAAGGCTAATGATAATTTATTCTCGCATTATCTTAGTCATAATATTTCTTCTTGGGCTAGTTGAGCTCACCCTTTCTTTCACCGTTCTCTTGAGAAATGAGAACATAGGCCGGAGACGAGTCGGGGAACGAAGTAATGGTCCAGAGGATAGAATTAGTAGTCCTCACTATTCTATAAAATAGTGTGATAATAGTTGTAATGAGGACTCCTTTTGAGTTTGTATAATATCTAGTAGACAATATTTGTATTCAAACTCTCAGTTTATGTCGTATTATTGCATACCTGACAGTTATATTAAGTTGTATTTGAATTTATGTACCATGTAAGTGGCGACCCAAGATGGGTGACGTATACCTAATTTTGGGGGCGTTACAGTTGGTATCAGAGCTTAGGGATATGATCCCTGGCTAAGATGTGAGAAAAGAACTAGGAGGGGAGAGACGGGGAATTCCTTTGCTAGTATGACCTACCTAAGTTTATGTGGTATTTATTTGGTCGGTCAGAGTATAGTGATAATATGTTGCATGTCAATTAACCCTTATTTTGTGGCAGTGTTTGAAAATGGCATCCGAGAATGTTGAGAATAGCAATGGAGCACAGGAGACTGTTGATTCTCCACAGATCAATAATCAGGACAATGTACAACAGGATGGCGATAATCCTCCTGTAAATAACAACACTGATCAATTGACTAACGACGGTATGTTTAAAAGATTTTTAGAATTCATGCAACATCGGTAAAGCGACTCACTGTCCAAAACGTGGGTGGAAACACGGAAAACTCTCGGCGGTCACCGCTAAAACAATTCAAGGAGTTGGGACCACCGGAGTTTAAGGGAGAGCCAAAACCACTTCTCGCGGAAGCATGGATAAAGCAGATTACAAAGATATTTGATGTCTTGGGATGCTCAGGAGCAAAGGTTCCTTTTTTGCCTTTTATGTTCTTGCGCGGAGAGCGGATTCTTGGTGGGAATCGGTAAACGTACTCAACTTCTTTGTCTTGAAGATATCTTGGGAGAAGTTCCGGGAGTCGTTCAACGACAAATACTTTCCCGAAAGTATTCGCCACATGAAGGAGGTGGAGTTTATCAAGTTGGAACAAAACAATATGGCCAGTGTGTCGCAATATGAGGCAAAATTTGCGGAGTTATCACGATTTAAGGTCCCACTTGGTGGATAATGAAGAGAGAATGACGCGAATGTTTTTAAGAGGTTTGAAGCCGAGATACGTCAACATCTTATTTCTCATAAACCGTGTTTTTATTCGGGATGTTGTAAATAGGGCTCGATTAGTGGAGCGCGATAACGAGTCAACGCAACTAAAAAGAAGCGCAAAAGCAAAATTATAATACCGGCCGAGTAGTCATCGAGCGGTGACAACAAGCGTGGAGAAATCAACGGGCGGATATGGTAACCACTTGGTGGTAATCGAGGCCAAAAATAATAAGAATGGACATTTCAAGAAAAGGAGATTCAACAATGATGGAAAGACGTCGGCACCAAAGACCGTTTCAAAGAAAGAAGAACGACCACCCATATATGCTTCAAATGCGGAGGAGAGGACACATCGGTCCCA
Source organism: Panax quinquefolius (assembly GCA_020205615.1). NCBI lineage: Eukaryota > Viridiplantae > Streptophyta > Magnoliopsida > Apiales > Araliaceae > Panax > Panax quinquefolius. The sequence continues at coordinate 82,232,652 of CM035174.1, read as the reverse complement.
TCGCGCCATGCCGAATCAAAGCATGTTATAATTGTGGAAGAGAAGGTCACTTAGCTCGATTTTGTCGTTTATCAAGACAAATTCAACTAGGATGGAGGCACCAAAGGTCATCCCGGCACAAACCAAAGCCGATAGTTTAAGAGAGAGTTTTTTTTCTCGTGACGAGAACCCGAATAAAATTATCACGGGTAAGTTAATCGTAGCTCTTGCAAGTCTATACCGTGTTAGATACCGATTCTACCCACTCTTTTATTTCACCTAGTTGCATTCAACGTTTGAATTTGACTCCGAAGAAGTTAAACTTTGACTTATTGGTTGAAACTTCGTTAGTAGGAGCCTTCGTTACCTCCACTGTTTATTAAACTTGTTGTTTCAAATAAACACTTTCACGTTACCTGTCGATCTTATCTCTTGAAAATACTTGCCTTGGAGGTAATTTTTGAAAATAATTAATTAACTACTCGTTATTCTTTTTGTAAGGTTGTTAGCTTTCATATTCCTAACCAATTTGTTATACGAATTCAAAGTACCAAACCCTAAAGTTAATCACTGTTATATCAAGCCATAAGTAAAGAGCCCCGATCCTTTCGTTGTTGACTTCCTTGTGTGGAATGCACCGCAGCCGCATTTTCACGTAGGCGTACGTCGTGATTTGAAGATGGCAAGTTAATAGGTATCATTGTGAGGTCTTATCCGGGTTAAGGGATAGAAATCACAGTTGGTATTAATGTGACGTCTTATCCAAGTCTTGGACGAGAGTAATGCTTTTGAATGATATTTCTATCATTAATAAATTTCTTGGCGTATTCTTGAAGACTTCCTAGCCTACTACTAGGCGTGAAATCGAATTTTGTATTGACCCCGTCTGACAAAACCCATTTCTTAAACCCTCAAATATTTCTTCAACTAAAAGGATCTGCATACGTGGATTATGATGAAAGTCATAATAAAAGTATAGAACTAATAAAAATCATGGGTATATAGAAGTATTAGTAAGTTTTATGATGAGTTATGTTGGTTAGTATGTGAAAACATGAAAGTTTCTTAGAAATCACAAAGAGTTGAAAATCGATTTTAGTGAAAAAAGCGTAACATGAAATTCAATTGACCATATCTCCTGTTATATTTTGAATTTTTGAATGTGGTCAAGTCCTAGAGTTAGATCTATGAGTTACCTAACTAATCCAAGTGGAATTACTGGAAAAGGTGTTGTAGATTTTTGTGTGGACTGATTTTAGCAAAGGAGTGCAAAGCTGCAAAAACCTAAAAAGCTTCGCCATGATTTTAGAGAGGCAAGTTTGACCACTTAAATTATGAGAAAAATTCTGGCCTTTTGGGACATGAAAGTATATGGTATAAAGTACCTCCTGTCCAAAAATGAGCTCATTCGACTTAAAATGAGCATTATGACTATCTCAATATTTAGGTTTTTTCGACGAAAACGCTATATACCTGAGTTCTATAACTCAGATGACCATGAAATTTAAACTGGAAGCTCACGTTAACATGTGCAAGGTCCTGCCAAGATTTGGGAATTTTTGGAGTTAAACTTGAGGTAGCTAATTTCTTAAGGAATTAAGTGGAAATTGATTTTTAAAAATAGTAAATGAATTTTAAAATTCCGAGAAAATATATTTTCATTATGGGACTATATTTTGCTAAATCCCGGAAAAGAAATATTTTTGGGGCTGATTTGGTATTTTTCATGAAAATAGTTTAATTCTGAACATATGAGTTAAATATGTTATGTGAAGTAACAAAGTTGAAAATAGGATTTTATGGCTAGAGAATCCTATATAAAGTATATGCATATTTTTGAGGATTTGATAATTGGTAATGATATCTTATGAGTATGGCATTTTGAATGATTAAATGCATTATATGGTAAAGCGTAAACAATTGAGATAAATTATTTATAAATTTAAGAAGTGATTAAAATATTGGTATAATATTAATGATATTAGATTATTAGATTATTAAGTGATTGATAACATGGGGATATTCTTGAATCTGGATAAATTATATTATAAATGTTTAATATTTATCCTTTATCTTATTTGATTGATTCTTTATATCATTATCCTCATGTTTATATTTTTTTAAAGTCATCTGTGGCACAGAAGAGCATAGATGGACTTGGTATGATTATGACCAGGATTGTTCGGTATAATCATAATCAGTAATTGAAAACACAATTATCTTTGGCCGTAGTGCATGGATAATTTGTGGTCGTGATCTTGATGAATATCCTTGGCACATAGTGCGGGGGATGATTCGATGATGTGGATTAATTATTGAAATGAGTCTCAAAGAATGAAATATTAATTCATGGATGTGTTCAAAGTCATCTACGTGGCTTACGTGCATAGATGGACTTGGTATGATTATGACTGAGGATTGTTGGGTATAATCATAATTAGTAATTGAAAACACAATTATCTTTGGCGTAGTGCATGGATAATTTGTGGTCGTGATACTAATGAATATCCTTGGCACGTAGTGCGGGGATGATTCGATGATGTGGATTAATTATTGAGCTGAGTCTCAGCAATGAAATAGTAATTCATGGATGTGTTCAAAGTCATCTGTGGCTTACGTACATAGATGGACTTGGTATGATTATGACCAGGGATTGTTCGGTATAATCATAACCGTAATTGAAAACACAATTATCTTTGGTAGTAGTGCATGGATAATTTGTGGTCGTGATCTTAATGAATATCCTTGGCACCGTAGTGCGGGGATGATTCGATGATGTGGATTAATTATTGAAATGAGTCTCAAAGAATGAAATATTAATTCACGGATGCGTTCAAAGTCATCTCGCGGGCTTACGTGCATAGATGGACTTGGTATGATTATGACCAAGGATTGTTTCTAAGTATAATCATAACTCAGTAATTGAAAACACGAATATCCTTAGCCAAGAAGGCATGGATAATTCATGATTGTGATACTATTATTGAAATTTGAGTCTCGATATTATTGGTTTTACTGATTATATATCTTTGGCTTTGTAGTGCAAAGATGAATTGTTAATGAATATCTTTGGCGGATTGTGAAGATGAATTTAATATTTTTAACGATAAAGGTATTCAAGGTACCTCACCTCTTTATCATACCGTGTCGTACCCTAATTTCGAGGGCGAAATTCCATAAGGAGGGGAGATTGTGAGACCCAGTTTTTATTAATAAAGATTTAAATTTGGTCGAAATAATTTTTTAATATTATGGTGTGAATTTGAGATAATATTATAGTTGTGGGTAGTATTTATAAATTTTGTAAAGTATGCAAGTGGTTATATTATATTCGATTGGTGGGGAATATTCGGTTTAGCGAGGGAATATTCGATACAATGACTCAATCATTGGTGGACCCCAATGTAATTATTATCATTTGATTGAAAAAACGACAAAAATATTTTATTGAAATAACGGCGGAAGTTTTACCGTGGTTACTTGTTGAACTACTTTCGGTAGTAAAAAGTACGATGTCGTGTGGTTTGCATAAAGTAGCACGGTATTGATTATTGATGCTTATGTGAGAAGTCACTCAGTTTGATTCCATTATTGTCCGATTAATAATATGAATTATTATAGCGATAATGACGTTTTGTTTTATTCATTATTATTAACGTAATAAAAGCGAAACATCTTTTATATAAAATAGAATACTTTATTAAAGTTATTCTATAAATAGAATATATTATATTTTATTATGCATAGTGTTGCATAGTGTTTTGCATAGTGTTTTTGCATAGTATTGCATAGTGTTTGCATAGTAAAATATTTTTATATAAATAGAATATATTATATTTTATTTAAAAGATTTTCTTTAAATATGGACCGTCAGATTAAAGTAAATCAATCTGGACCGTTCATGGATTAGTTCTTATGCATTCCATTTTCCTATAAATAGAAGCTCATTCCTTCATTATTTTCTTACGAATTCATTGAAACTCTGTAGAGAAAATTATAGAGAAGTTTATAGAGAGAAAATTATAGAAAGAAGAAGAGTATTCTCGCTACTTCACTACTTCTATATTCAGTTCTTTTACGGTAAGGGGTGTTATTCTTTCTTCTTGAAGAGAACTTCTGTTATTCCATTCATTATTATTCTGTTGGAATAACCTGTAAAAGTGGCATACCCTATACATAACCTGATCTGTGGCATACCCTATACTTGGTGAAATCCTTATGTTATTCCATTGCTTATTATTACATTGGAATAACTTTTGTATCTGTGGTTTACCCTATACTTGGTGACATTCTTCTATTATTACATTGGAACATCCGCATGCATGTGTTTTACACCGACTGGTTCCGCTTTTATTATTCTGCTGGAACATCCTGTGCATGTGTTTTACACCCGACTGGTTCCGCCTTTATCATTCTTGGAATATCCTATCTCAGGTGTTTTACACCGGATCCGTTCCGCTCTTTATTATTACATTGGAACATCCTCGCTTGCAAAGTGAATTTCACCGACTTCGTTCCGTATTATTATTCTGTTGGAATAACTCTGTCATCTGAATCTGCATGCATGGTGATTTTTTTGTTATTCCATTCTTTATTATACCCGGTTGGTTAAAACTTTGACTTCTATACTCCATGAAATTAGTAGAATATCCTTGATATTTGCGTTTCATCCAAAGATATTTTTCATGGAAATATTCTTCCGATCATTCTTGAATTTTACTCTCTGAAAGCGATATCGTGTTGACAATTTGGACGTTAATAATTCATGGATTAAATAATTCTTGAACTTGTTTTATTGAATTATTATGTCATTGTCATCATCCTCATGTTATATTATGTTATCTTTGGCTTACGTGCATAGATGAACTTAGTATGATTATGACCGAGGATCATTCGGTATAATCATGACTTGATATAAATGATGTGACAAAAGTCCTCGATTGGCTGTAATATCTGATGATGGATAGTTTTTGGTATGATTATGACCGAGGTGATTCGGTATAGTCATGACCATTGATAATTTGATGAAAATCCTTGGCCGTGGTAGTGCAGGATGATTAGATGTGGTGGTTTATTTATTAAAATTTGAGTCTCGCCGATAAAAATTGATGAAAACATTTTAAAACCTAAAAGATAGTAGACTTTATTCTCTACTGACTCTTTTAATGGATTGCTTATTCCGCTGCGCAGCTTAAACCTGGTTGTCTATTGTATTTTATCGCTTTAACACTTGTTGAAGGCTAATGATAATTTATTCTCGCATTATCTTAGTCATAATATTTCTTCTTGGGCTAGTTGAGCTCACCCTTTCTTTCACCGTTTCTCTTGAAATGAGAACATAAATTTGGAGACGAGTCGAGGAACGAAGTAATGGTCCAGAGGATAGCATTAGTAGTCCTCACTATTCTATAAAATAGTGTGATAATAGTTGTAATGAGGACTCCTTTTGAGTTTGTATAATATCTAGTAGACAATATTTGTATTCAAACTCTCGCTTTATGTCGTATTGTACCACGGCGCTTATATTAGTAAGTTGTATTTGAATTTATGTACCATGTAAGTGGCGACCCAAGATGGGTGACGTATACCTAATTTTGGGGGCGTTACATTCTAAGCATTTTCCTATAAATAGGGTGCTTAGGTTCGAATTGAAAATCACACCAGAAACTGAAGTTTTCTCTCTCTATATTATCGAGCGTATTCTTGTTAGTATTTTGAGTATACTTTGAGTATTGCTATACGGTGCAAGTTCAAGTCATAGCCTATATCCGGTGTTTCAACTAGAAGTACTGTCTTTCGAGGTAAGGGATGTTATTTTATTCGAAAATGATATTATTTCTTCAATATCATTATCTTAAAATATTGGTTGAATTTTTTTATCAAATTTGGAACTTTTTCATGCTCGGGGTTACTATTTATGAGTTACTATTCACGAGTTACTATTTATGAGTTACTATTCACGATTCTTATTCATGAGTACTATTCACGAAAGCGTGAAGATGTTTTTTGTGAAATTCTTATCTTTTGGTGTCGAAGTTACTATTCACGATATCTGGCACTATTCACGATATCTTACACTATTCACCTAAAAATAAAATTTCTTCTTTTTGTCCAAAATATCTATTATGGATACTAGCTTTGATTGTATCCATGTTTTGATCATTCTTGAATTTTATTCCACTCGATTACTTATGAAGTATTTTTGAACTTGGATTGTTTAAAATACTGAATCCTTAATATTTGTTCTTTTGTTTCATTTGGATTCGTTTCCTTTAAAATATTTTTCATCATCCTCGGTCCTAAATGATAATATTCTTCAATATCTTTGGCCCGTAGTGCAAAGATGAATGATTTCTTGATGAATATCTTTGGCCAGGTGTAAAAGATGAGCAGTGTTGAGATGAACATGACAGACTGATTAATATCTTTGGCCCGTAGTGCAAAGATGAACAAGTATTTAGATGAACATGACCAACTGATGAATATCTTTGGCCTGTAGTAAAAAGATGAATATTTGATTCCAGATATATATTGATTGATGTTACAGGGATAAAATATCGACGATGAACTTTTAAATTCATATATAGAAGATAGTAGTTTGCATTCTCTATTTAACTCTTCTAATGAATTATTATTTCCGCTGCGAATACTGATTTAAAATTTGTTGTCTATTGTATTCTATTAGATTTTCCCATGTTGAAAACTAACGATAATTTGTTGTATATTATCTTAGTTATAATATTCTTTACTGGGCTAGTTGAGCTCACCCTTTTCTTTTTTGTTCCATTTTTCTTCGCAGGAGGCGAGACCGTGGCAAAGTACTAGTCGGGGTATGGAAATGAAGGTTCTGAGAGAGTTGTTTAGTAGTCCTCACCATTTTTTGTAAAATAATGTATCAATAATTATGATGGGGATTTATTTGCGTGTGGATATTATCTAGATAGCAATATCTGTATTTAAACTCACAGTTTATATGTTGTAATAATAAAGTTGTAGTTGTTTCTGTACCATGTATTTGGCGACTCAGAATGGGTTGGATGGAATGGACCTATTTTGGGGGCATCACAATGTGGATGAAATTACTTTGTCAATTGAGAGAATAGCTTAAATAATTAACAAATTTTCGTGCAATGATGATGAAGAAAATAGGTTATTTGGCTTATGTACAAAAAATAAATTAAAAACAAAACAAAAGTGAAAGGAAATCATCAATTATCAATCTAGTGATAGAAAAAGTGGATAAAAGTAAGAAAAAGATTTGCAAATCAAAGAGGAAAGAGATTGGTCCCTTTCATGTTTTGCCTAACACATTGAAGAGGTTCACAGCTAGGTAATGTGGTCCTATTGATTTGATTTCTCGTACAAATTTATCATCGATGGTTATATATATATATATATATATATATATATATTGGAAATGATCCATAGAATACGTTAGCTAGAGGGACGGTTTCAACTAACGCTCATCCAGTCGTCCAAAATTAGAGTGAATGTCTGAGATGAGGGCCCAGCCGCTACTCCCTCTAGCGGCCAACCAAATTTATTTTATTGTCACTACTCCCTCTAATGACGGTCGATCAAAACAGTGTTTTTTGGCCATTAGAAAGAATGCCAACAAAAAAAAATTGGCTTAATTACATTATCCTGATTATCCTAATACATACTACTTATTAATTAGTAAAATAAAATAATAAATATTTATAAGGATAATTATAAGGATAATCAGTAATTATTTTTATACTTATACTTATACTTATTAACACATTATCCTTATACATATTACATATTGTGACGCCCTCAAAATAGGTATACATCATCCATCTTGAGTCGCCAAATACATGGTACAAAATTCAAATACAACTTAATTATACAACAGTCGTGTAAAATACGACAAAACATAATCTAAGAGTTTTAATAAAAATATTGTCATCTAGACAATATACACACTCAATGGAGTCCTCATTACATTTATTGTCACACTATTTAACAGAATAGTGAGGACTACTAATGCTATCATCTGGACCGTCACTCCGTTCATCGACTAGTCCCGGCTACGTTCTCATTTCTTGAAGAGAACAGTGAAAGAAAGGGTGAGCTCAACTAGCCCAGTAAGAAATATTATGATTAAGATAATGCAGAATAAATTATCATTAGCCTTCAACAGTGTTAAACTGATAAAATATAATAAACATCAAGTTTAACTGCAGCGGAACAAACAATCCATTAGAAGAGTCAAGTAGAGAATAAAATCTACTATCTTCTATGATTTAAAAGGTTTTTCATCACTTTTATCATCGAGACTCTAATTTTAATAAATAAACCACATCAATCACCTTTACTGGCCAAGGATATTCATTAGTATCACGACCACAAATTATCCATGCACTACGGGCGAGGATATTCGTGTATTCATCAATGGTCGATAATGCCAACAACTGTCCATCAATGCACTACTGACCAATGAGAACATTTACCACATCATTTGTAACATTACGGTCATGATTATACTTAAATAATCCTCAGGTCATAATCATACCAAGTTCATCTATGCACTTCTGAGCCACAAAATGACTTTCGACATATTATAAACATGAGGATGATGACAATGATATAAGAATTGATAAAACAAGTTCAAGGATAAATTTGTAAAGATTTATAATTTAATTTATCCGTAAATCAATAACGCCTAAATTGTCAACATGATCTTTGCTTTGTGGAGTAAAATTCAAGAATGCTCGTAAGAATATTTCCGTGAAAAGATATCTTTGGATGAAGCGCAAATATCAAAGATATTCCACTAATTTCATGGAGTATAGAAGTCAAAACTTTAATCAACCGAGTATAATAGAATATATGAAACCGCAAATGGATTTTTGCCGCTGTCACGGTAATCCACGCAGATGCATTATTCTAACGTAATAATAAAGAATGGAATAACGAAAAATTCACGGGTGTCGTAATCCGCATGAGCATGAGTTATTCCAATGAGAATAATAAAGAATGGAACCAAAGTCATGCGTAATCGCACAGACGGGATGTTCCAAATGAAATAATAAAGAATAGAACCGGATCATGCGTAATCTGCATGCACAAGATGTTCCAATGTAAATAATAAAGAATAGAATAACAACAAATTCACCGGGTAATGCGATAGATACGCACATACAAAAGTTATTCTAACGAATAATAAAGAATGGAATAACGAAGAATTTCACCATGTATGCGGTATTGGCGATGTATTAAAGTTCCAACATAATAATAAAGAATGGAATAACAACCCTTACGAGTATTGAAAGAAAATAACTCTCTTCATGAATACGAAAGAATAATTCCCCTTACCTTAGAAAAACTGGATACTGGAATAGTGAGGTAGCAGACTTCTCTTTTTATTTCTCCCTATAATTTCTCTCTATAATAATTGCTCTAAATCTTTTGTGAATTGGTGAGAAATGAAGGAAGAATGAGCTTCTATTTATAGAAAAATATAGTTTCGATAATTGCACGTTTTGGGGCTCGAAATATTACAGTATAATATCTTCCTCTTTTTCTTCATTTTGAATTTAGTCCTACAAGTATTATCAAACTTGCACCACCTCCCCTAATAGTAAATAATGTGAATTAATAGTTCATTCATATGACTCAATAGTATAATCATGTGAAAAAACTAATTACAGTATAGTACCTTCAACTATACCTCCATTTTTAATTTAGTCATGCAAGTATTATCAATCTTGTACCACCTCTCCTAATAGTACATGAATGTGAATCAATAGTACACACATGTGAACAAATAGTTATAAGCATGTGAAATAATAGCAATTAATTGCTTATTTATCCGATTAATTACTTGATTGGCCAATATAACCTCCAGACATCAATTATTATCGAAATAAATGTCGATTTCCACTAACAATAATAATCCCAACACAATAGAACTATCAATTTCATCTTTAATCAACACAACTTATTCATCGTTAATATTATAACTCACGATATTTAACAATCAGGTCGTTCCTAGGAAAGAGGGGGCTTTCCGATAAGGATTTCTCCTTATTGGCGCGCAATTAGGTGACCAAACCTCTCCTTGACAGAACTTCTAGACATTGTCAATATTGCAAATAATAATATGAATAACTTTGTCGTCTCAATTATTGATTTAATAATAATAAATATTATGCAGATGATATTGTGACAATAATTGAATCAATAATATGAGAGATATGATGCATCAATTACTATAGCAATAATTGAGTATAATTAACCGAGTGACTTCTCACGTAAGCATCAATAATCAATACCATGTGCTACTATGCAACCACGCCAGACATTCTTGTACTTTTTACTCTACCGTAGTTCAATAGTTTTAACGGTAACACTTTCATTTATTTTTTATAAAAGATAATTACATGCGTTTCTAACTATGACAATACTTACATTGTAGGGGTCCACTAATGATTGTGCTTGCCGTATTTAAAATTCCCCTATTAAAACGAATATTCCCCACCAATCGAATATTATATAACCGCTTGCTTACTTTGTAAAATTTGTAAATTTTACCCACAACTATAACATTATATCAAATCCACACCATAATATTCAAAAATATATTTTGAGAAAATTATTCTTTATTCATAAAAGTTAGTGTCTTACACTTATTAATCAAGAAAATAAAATAATAAAAAATTATAAGGATAATTATAAGGATAATCAAGAATTATCTTTATACTTATCCTTATACTTATTAACAAAATAAGTATGTATAAGAATAATTATTGATTATCGTCTTATGATTTTTAATTATAAATAGGAAATAGTTATTGAGTTTATATATTTGAGTAGGAATATAATATAAATTCAATCAATATTTTCTAGCTATTTATAATTAAAAATCATAAGATGATAATTATTAATTATCCTTATACATACTTATTTTATTAATAAGTATAAGGATAATTAATGATTATACTTATAATTTTTTTTATTTTATTTTACTGATTAATAAGTAGTATGTATGAGGATAATCAGGATAATGTAATTAAGCCAAAAAAAAATTTTGTTAAGCCATTTTCTCCAATCTACTTTGGCAATAAAACACTGGCTTTGCTTGATCGTTTGTTGTATATTAGAGGAGTAGCGTGAACAAAAAAATTGATTGGCCGCTTAGAGGAAGTAGCGATTGGGCTCTCATCTCAGTCATTCACTCTAATTTTGGACGGCTGAATGAGCGTTAGTTGAAACAGTCCCTCTGGCTAACGTATTCTATGGATCACTTCCCTATATATATATATATATATATATATATATAGGAATGGCAATGAGGGCAGAGGAGGATTGGACATTATACATCCCACCCTATTTCCAATCTTATAAAAATTTCTCATATCCGTTCTATTTTATAAAGGGATTAAAACTTGATAACCATTTTTTATCATCATGGAGAATTAAAAAAGTAATATCCCAACTTTTAATAAATAAAATTTAGTTATCTTATAATTATTATTTTAAACTGTAAAATATTAAATTGATAAAATTAAAAAAGGTTAAATTTAAGGATAATATGTACAAATTATAAAAAAAGACAAAAATTATGTCGAGGAATATTCGGTATGTCGAAGAATATTCGGTAAAATACGACGACACCGAAACAACCAATCATTGGTGGGTTTCACAATGAAACAATTGTCGGATACAGAAAACGACAAAAATAAACTTTTCAATAAAAATTGTCGGCGGAACTATTACCTTTAATTGTTAAAATACCCGGTGATAAAATAACAGTAGCACATGATACTTTAAAGTAGCACACGATATTCCACTGTAACACACGATATTGCACAATATTTCATATTATTGTCACATTAGCAAATACACAATATTTCACATTATTGAACTAATAATTGTCACAGTAGAAACTACATAGTATTTTATATAATTGTCACATTATTGAACCAATATTTGTTATCGTAGCAAATGTAGTAATAAAAAGTTACGTAATTAAAAGTCACGTGTATTAAGTTGTTAGACAGACTCATTAGTTGAAGAACATTAATATATGTGATATTAATACATTACATCAATAATACATAAGATGAATAATATAATAATAATAATTGATGAATAGTATAAATTAAAGATAGTATTGAAAAAGTGTGAATAAATGATGAATAATATATATTAAAGATAATATTGAAAAAGTGTCAATAATTGATGAATAGTATATTGAAAAAGTGTGAATAATTGATGAATGATATAGATTAAAGATAATATTAAAAAGGTGTGAATAATTGATGAATGATATAGATTAAAGACAATATTGAAAAAGTGTGGATAATTGATGAATAGTATAGATTAAAGATAATATTGAAAAATTGCGATAATTGATGTGTGGTAAGTGTTGGTTAAGTTTTGGCTATAAATAAGGGGGCTTAGCATAAGGAGTTTCATAGTTTTCTTATTTATCCTTCATTCCACTATCTCAAAATTGCTTAGTGTAAGTGCCTCTCTAAGAGTGCTAAGGCTACCTTAAGTATCAGTGAATATCAATAAATGCGTAAGAATTGTTCGGGTGAGTTTTTCTATAAAAGTTGCACAAGTACTCACACACATCACACAATATTTACATATCTTCTTTTAGAAGATTCATTTTTGAAAAGCTTCCTCTGGAAGATTGTTTTGAAATAATATTTTATTTCTTTAAAAACTATTTTGTAGTTTATTCTACTCTATTTTGTACACTACACAAATTTATATTATCAAGTCACTTTTTGACGATTTCATAATATAAATAGGGGGCTTAGCATAAGGAGTTTCATTGTTTTCTTATTTATCCTTCATTCCACTCTCTAAAAATTGCTTAGTGTAAGTGTCTCTCTAAGAGTGCTAAGGCTACCTTAAGTATCGGTGAATATCAATAAATGTGTAAGAATTGTTCAGGTGAGTTTTTCTATAAAAGTTACACAAGTACTGTAGACACTCGAAATTTTGCATTCTTGTTGCTAACCCTGCAGGAGGACAAAATCGTCTTCCAGAGATAACCCTGGAAGTCAAGTCAGTTTCAATCCCTGAGATAACCCCGGGATTTTTTATTTTCAATCTCGGAGACAACGCCGAGATACTTAGTTTCAACCCCGAAGACAACCCTGTGATATTCTGTTATAACCTCGGAGATAACCCCGAGGGACGCATTTCAAGTTCCGGAGACAACCCCGGGAGATTCAATTCCAACCTCGGAGATAACCCCGAGGGACGCAGTTCCAACCCCGGAGACAACCCTGGGAGGTTAAGAACACCTCAGAGATAACCCTAAAGACATTCAGCAGCCACAGCAGCCCAATCTCAGAGACAACCCTGAGCAACGACTGCTACATCTGCGCAAAGGCGGAGATAACCCCAATGAGGAGAAAATCGTCATTTTGCCACCTCGATACTACATTCACGCCATCTCAACATCAATTCAATCAACACTGCATACAAGGTGTCCCACAAGAACCATAACTCAAAATCTCGAGTGACTACTACACAAGACAGCACACCGGATAGAATTTGAAGACTTGGAGATCTGGTCATGGACCTATCTTCTCGGCTTCGTACAACCTCTAATCCCATGTCATTGTGTAGCTCTCGATAATAGCATTCTAAAAAGGTACAACACGCCTTTATCGGATGCCTGGATTGAAAATTATGAAGGTTCAAGCGGACAACGCATAGCCAAAGTGCACGTACTTCGAGATGACATAGCCTGGGCCACCCCAGGCAGCCGCAGGTAGACCCGCGGCCATCGAGTCTTTAAATATGAGCTCTTGGCAGCTTATTTGAAAAAAAAAGAGAAAATGAGAGAAAACTCTGTTCATTTCAGTCAGTAAACACTTCTAGAGTGCTCTAAACTGAGTGATTCTTCTTTCTAAATACGTGTAGGCTCGTGTTTTGCTACATACTGAAATTTAACCGGTAGAAACCGAGTTTTCAAGTATTTAAAGCTATCTGAAGTCTTCTTGGCAACTCACTGTAAGATATTTCAGATTTTTAAGCTTTCTATTACTTCTATATATTTATATCTACTAACGTTGAAAGTCGCATTGTGCGGGTATGCCCGGATCGTCGATCTTTGGCTTTTTCTTACTTATATATATATATACTGACAAACTTGAACACGAATGAGCCTGGATAGAATATCCTATAAGTTTCTTCGCTTATATATATATATATATAAATACTTATATATATTATTATCGAACTCGTTTTGATTGAGCACAGATATAATATACGGTATGCGTTTACGACTTATATTTATATATATATATATATATATATATATATATATATATATATATATATATCAAGTCCTACTCCGGACTCGACTAAAATACTTGACCTTTAATTTTATTTTATTTTGCTTTTTTTTTTAAAACAACAATAAAAAAGTTTAATATTTTATGGAACTGGAATTTTTCTATAATACAGAGTTTTGGGCGTGATTTGGATACATATAACAAAACAAGTATGTCCATATATATATATATATACTTATATATATATTTACCGCTTTTATATAAATATCTGCTTTACTCACTTTCATAATGTATATATTTAATCTTTCAGCCTGCGGGCTAGATTTGCCTAAATCTGGCCATTTCTCACTTTAACCGATTCATGGTGACTAAACTGGAACCGTTGAAGCTGGAATGGTTTAGATTTTCTCAAATCTAGTTCTTTTTCTAGCTTTTGTACATATTGCTTTCTCATGTGAGCCTAGGAATCACGTGAGCACAGATTCAGTCTCTGAATCTAGATTCGGTTCCCGTGATAGATATTTCAGCTGCAGCTAGCTTGTAAATTATCTACGCTGTCTGAATTTCCTTAGATGACTCTCATGCCCACAAGGAGTTCGACACTAGTATGTATCTTATTTTCTCGAAGATGATTCGCATCTCAAAAATAAAAATAATCAAGCCGAACACATAATAAAATGGAAGTATATCAAAGACCTCAATTACTATTGAGCACAAAGGTTTGAAAAACATGTTTTACAAAACATCACTGCTATATCTTGTTAAAATTGAACTTTTATACAAAATTCAAACCCTTTGTATATAGGTGCAAACGAGGCATAGTACTACTTCCAAACAACTGCAAATAAACCTAATTCACACAAACACACATTCATAGATAAAAGTTTAATGAGAAGTGGAGGTAACTGTGTTATCACGGAAGTCCGGGGGTGCCTAACACCTTCCCTCCGCTTAATCAAACCCCCTGGCCTAATGAATTTTGGTTTTGCAGACCAGTAAAACAGTGTCACATCACTAGGTCTTTGTGCAAAGCTTTTCTCGATTGAGTTGGTGCAACCATTTAAAAATAACCAACTGGTGACTCTTACAGTCAAATCGTCAACATATACATGTCGGACCTTTTCAAATTTGTTTTTTCAAACAAATCTCACCTAAATTGAGAACACCAAAAGACAAGAACAGAAAGGGACAAATAAAAATTCTGACGTCGACAAGTACTCACACACATCACACAATATTTACATCTCTTCCTTTAGAAGATTCATTTTTGAAAAGCTTCCTCTGGAAGATTGTTTTGAAATATTATTTTATTTCTTTATAAACTATTTTGTAGTTTATTCTACTCTATTTTATACACTACACAAATTTATATTATCAAGTCACTTTTAACGACATGAAACTTATATTTGGTAGTTACTAATTAAATTAGAAATATACATATAGGTTGATCAACTACATAAAAAATTGTATCTAGTCACGTGCTAAGGTAAGAGATATCATTTTCCTTCATATTTCTAAATCTAAACTTACTATGATAAGAAAGTATTATTCTTTTCTACAGACTTAACATTAAACAGTGAAAATTCCTGAAATGATTAGATTTTTTTGAATAGTTGGTGTTTCATCTAATATCTTTTGACCTGAACATTCCTATTGAATTTTAACCATTATATTTGAACTGTGAATCTTATATATTATTCTTGAACTCAGATCGATATTTTGGATATCGTGTTGACAATTTAGCTATTATTGGACTCTGGAAAAATTAAATTACAAATCTCTATTGTTTATTCTTTATCTTATTATTCTGATTATTTATGTTCATCCTTCATATCATTGTTATTTGTACTAATTATCAAGACTAAGTTGTTGTGAATGTCTTTGACCTGGGTGCAAAAACAAGATAATTGTTAAGTGTCTTTAGCTTGTGTGACAAAGACACGTGGTGAAAATTCTCTTTAGCCTGATTGCAAAGAGTAATTGTCGATTGGCATGATCATGACCATTGGTTTTACAGTTGATGAAATCTTGATGGTGATTTTTTTTAATTAATGGTTAAGATAGTAGACATTATGGTTTATTTGACTCTTCTAATGAATTGCTCATTTTACTATAGTTGTTGTTGAAAACTTATGTTGTCTATCATTTTCTAAATATCTGATTTATCACTATTGAAGGTTGATGATAACTTATTCCTTGTTATTTTAGTCATGATATTATTTACTGGGCTATTTGAGCTCACCCTGTTTCATAATTTCTTTTAGAAAATGAGAGTGTAATAGGGACTAGTGGAAAAAACAAAAGAATGGATTGATGGTCCGAGTTAGTAGCTAGACTAGTTCTCACAATGTTGTAAAATAGTGTGACAATAATTGTAATGCGAACTTAATGAATATATTGTCGTACTATACACTGTATTATAATAATAAGAGAATTGATGTATTGTTTTGTATTTTGACGACTTAAATTGGGTGATGTAAACCTGAATTTGGGGGCGTCACATAAACCCTACGAGAAATTTATATCACTGTGGAGATTAATATTTTGTAATTTTTAAAAATAAAAAATTTAATTTTAATTTTTGTGTAAATATTACTTTAATTAATATATAACAATTTGAGGGCGGATACGGGGTAGGGATTGGGGTGAATAAGCAAATATCATCCCTTCTCCATCCCAATAAATAACATTCGGTGATTTTCAATCTCCGATATTATTATCGTTCAGAGTCAAAATCACTGCCCTCATTTGGAAAGGGATGTGAGGATCACCGTGAAAATGGGACAAATTGCCATCGTTAATTCTATATATAAGTCAATAAATCGGGTTCAAGAAAAAGAAAATAGATGAGTTACAGGCTTCGATTAAAGATTTTGGTGTCTGGTTTTTGTGAATCCGGATTTGCTGTCCTATTTTCTGTAGTATCTCATATATTATTTTAACTAATTTTTTTTTATTTTGTTACAAAATATTTATAAATAAATAAATAAAAATTATATGAGAGTAATACATAAGAGTGGGATTAAGATGTCTTATGTTAAATAACCAATTCATATAAAAGTCTAAGTTGTTTGAAAGATGCACTAATAATATGGGGATAAATAACGTTTTGGTCATCATCTCTTGAAGTCGGTTTTAAATTTACAGTAGCAAAAATTTTTAAAGTTCTGATCAATTACTATCTTTCTCATATTACAAAATAGTCATTAATTTTACTTTCCGTCCAAAAGTCGAATGAAATCGTGATTCATATAATATGGCGTGATGCGTGATATAATGTAGTAAGTGACCCAATTTTTTGCTTACGTGGAGCACAAGAAATGCAAGGAGACATATTATTATAGTACAAACTACCAAAATTATTAACTACTTCACCTCAATAATTCTAAAACTAATAATAATAATAATAATAATAATAATAATAATAATAATAATAATAATAATAATAATAATAATAATAATAATTTTAAAAATAATAATAATTTCAAAATAATAACAAAATAATAATAATAATAATAATTTTGAAATAGTTAACTACTTCACCTCAATAATTCTATTTTTTTTTTTAAAAGTCTGTTTTTTTAAAAAATTCTTAAATTTAAAAAACGTTAATTTTTATAAAAACAGATTTTTTTAATTTTTAAAAAAACGTTAATTTTTTTAAACTAAACTAATATTTTTTTAAAAGTCTGTTTTTTTAAAAATTCTTAAACTTAAAAAACGTTAATTTTAAAAATTTAAAAAACGTTAATTTTCTAAAAAAATTTAAAAAACGTTAAGTTTCTAAAAAAATTTAAAAGCGTTAATTTTCTAAAAAATTAAAATTTTCTGTTTTTATAAAAAATTAACGTTTTTAAAAAAACAGACTTTTTTAAAAATAGAATTTTAAAAACAGAATTTTTAAAAAAAAACAACTTTTTTAGAAAAAAGGCTTTTTAAAATTAACAGTTTTTTTTAAATTTTTTTAAAACAGAATTTTAAAATTATTACTATTAATAGTATTTTATTATTATTATTATTATTATTATTATTTTTTAAAAGTCTTTTTCTATAAAGCTGTTTTTTTAAAAAAATCTGTTTTTAAAATTCTATTTTTTAAAAAGTCTGTTTTTTAAAAACGTTAATTTTTATAAAACAGAAAATTTTAATTTTTTTAGAAAATTAACGCTTTTAAATTTTAAAATTCTGTTTTAAAAAAATCTGTTAATTTAAAAAAGTTGTTTTTAAAAATAATTTCTGTTTTTAAAATTCTATTTTTTAAAAAGTCTGTTTTTTTAAAAATGTTAATTTTTTATAAAAAAACAGAAAATTTTAAAATTTTAAGAAAATTAACGCTTTTAAATTTTTTTAGAAACTTAACGTTTAAAATTTTTTTTTAGAAAATTAACGTTTTTTAAGTTTAAGAATTTTTAAAAAAAACAGACTTTTAAAAAAAATATTAGTTTAGTTTAAAAAAATTAACGCTTTTTAAAAAAAAATGACTTTAAAAAAATAGAATTATTGAGATGAAGTAGTTAACTATTTCAAAATTATTATTATTATTATTATTATTATTTTAAAATTATTATTATTATTATTGTTATTATTATTATTATTATTAGTTTTAGAATTATTGAGGTGAAGTAGTTAATAATTTTAGTAGTTTGTACTATAATAATATGTCTCCTTGCATTTCTTGTGCTCCACGTAAGCAAAAAATGGGGCCAGCTTGCACAATCATCACGCCAAATTTACATAAATAATGATTTCATTCTGACTTTTGACGGAAAAAATAAATTAATGACTATTTTGTAATATGTGAGAAAGACAAGAATTCGATTAGAACTTTAAAAGTTTCTTGCTACTGTAATGAAAATCTAATTCAATATAAATGATCAAAACGTTATTTATCCCAATAATATGTATCATATGCTAATATCCTCAATTACATTTATCTTTCAATTTTTTTGGATTATGATCCCCTCTGTTATATATATCTATCCTCTAATTTTTTTTTTTCAATATACATTAACTGATATAAATATTACATTAAGCCATAAAATAAAATTTGATACAAACAATTAGCGAAACAATAAAATTCGTCATAAATAATTATGTCTTGAAAGCGTCGCTAAATTTTTTTTTTGCTGTTAAAGGTACATCGAGGAAAATTAGAGAATAGGTGTAATGAAGGAGATCATAATCCAATTTCTCATAATACGCATTTAGTGGCAAACAAAATTTATATTTAACGACACAATAAAATTCGTTACAAACAATTAGAGACACAATAATATTCGTCATAAACAATTATGTCACTGACACTATACCTAAAAATAATACGACCTCCGTTCCATATTATTTGATCATTGTTGACTTTTTAAAGTCAACTTAAGAGTATTTTAAACTCAAAATTGACATAGATTCTTTTACTTTTAATCAATACAATGATGAATATTGTAGATTATCTAAAAAGTATTATTTTTTGTAAGTTTTATTGTTTCTTAAAATAAATTTCAAAAGTCAATAATGATCAAATAATTTGAAACTGAAGATAAATATAACGCAGGGATCCCAATTCACAAAAATGGGACAACAAATAATATAAATAATGTGCCAGTAAAATTGAACTCGATTTTTGCTGGGTATTTCCAAAATTTAAGAAGATTCACCGGAAAGTAACTTTTTAGCTTTGATCAATTATTTTTGGCTACTACAAAATTGATTTCATGTGTTTGAAACAAGTTGTCTGATCTGGCAACTCCTACTTGGCTTAACAGTGAATTATACTTTCGTCGTTTGTCCCTAAAAAGCCCTCCGCCACCTGCTTTTTCCCCGGCTTACCTCTCAATTATTCATCGGCTTTTTTTGGTTGCACATTGAATTAAAATAAACCTTAGCTGGTGCTTTATGCTCTTTCACGAAACCCTCTGATAAAAATAATCATAAAAGATGGATATATAGACACAAACACACACCTACACATGGGCGCATATATATATATATATATATATATATATATATATATATATATATATATCTGGGAGAAAACTTTAAAAGAAACTTTAAAAAAGCAACCAAAAGCATTTAAATCGTCGCCATTATAACACTACAAAAGCGACGGTTAAATCTTTGGTTTTGGCCGCTTTTAGACGTCTTAGTATATATATATATATATATATATATATATATATTATTTCAATTCATGACAACCGGTTATTAGAGTCATTATTCTAGCAATCAACATCTCAGCCGTTGATCAAAAACATGGAAGGCTGATATTAGAATAGAGTAAATGTCCAACCGTTACAACATGTAGCGACACATGTAATAAGTTTTAACGGCTACTATTTTAATAATGAGTCCCACCTGGTCAAACTAATTCACTAAAGAGTCCCACTTGATCAGATTGGTCAGGTAAATTTTAGGAAAATTATTTTTTTAAATCATATGTGCCGCTATAAGTTATAGCGGCTGGTAATTTTTTTTGCACTCAAAAATGAAAGAAAGTAAATCATTCATGTGGAAAGCATTTGACTTGTAGAATATAATGCCAAGGATGCATGTGGGAAGTATATAACTTGTAGAATATAATGTCAAGGTGGGTTTTTAAAGTTCCGCTTCAACTTGTAACGGCTGGACATTCTTTATTTACCACTTTTTAAAACTTCTCCACCATTAATTTATTCATTTACTTTTTAAAACTCTCCCATAATAAAATAATAATAATAATAATAATAATAAATAACAACAACAACAACAACAATATTAATAATAATTAATATTATTGTTGTTTTTGTTATTTATTATTATTATTATTGTTGTTGTTGTTGGTTGTTATTAATATTAATATTATTGTTATTATTATTTAATAATAATATTAATAATATTAATATTGTTGTTGTTGTCGGATAATATTACCAAAAAAGAATTATTTTTTTAATATACCTGAAGCTACAGCTTGTAGCGGCTATGCCTTTACATTTTTCTCACTAAAAAAAGATATGCTGCAACATGTTGTAGCGGTTTGCCTTGGACCAAACATTATTAGTGCACATTAATGCTTTTGGATTTAGTGCACATTAATGTTTTTTGCTCCTCGGTACCATGCCGCTACAACAAGTTGTAGCGGTTTTTACTTTTTTACCTTTTTATTCTCTTGCAGCTTGGTCTTTTTTCAAGTTATCTTCTTATCCTTCCTTTCCCACATCTCCTGCAACTTGATTTACTCTCTCGGATATTAATTTCCTATATTCACATCTCTTTGCTTTATTTGATCTGGTTGTCCACTCTCACTTCCCAAGTTCAACCTGAATCTCTGATCCAACAATTCTTCATTCTTATTCATAAGTAAGTTTTTCAAAATGGCATATAATATCCATAAGAAATTATTTTTATCTAGTTCTTCAAATTTTGTTGCAAGTTTAGATCCGACAATTCTTCATTCTTATTGTTGTTGTTCTTGTTATTTATTATTATTATTATTTTATTATGGGGGAGTTTTAAAAAGAAAATGAATAAATTATTGGAGGGAAAGTTTTAAAAAGTGGTAAATAAAGGATGCCCAGCCGCTACATGTTGTAGCGGCCCATATGAACTTTAAAAACCCCACCTTGGCATTATATTCTACAAGTTATATACTTTCCACATGAGTCCTTGGCATTATATTCTACAAGTCAGATGCTTTCCACATGAACTGTGACGCCCCCAAAATAGATATACATCACCCATTCTGAGTCGTCAAATACATGGTATAGAAACAAATACAACTTCAGTAATATAATTGTCATGCAAAATACGACAACACATATACTGTGAGTTTGAATACAAATATTGTCTACTAGAGAGTATACAAACTCAAAAGGAGTCCTCATTACAATTATTGATACACTATTTTACAAAAATAGTGAGAACTTCTAAACAGTTATCTCGAATCATCACTCCATACTCCGGTTAGTTCCAGCTAAATTTTCTCCTCCTGAAAAGAACAATGGAACAAAAAGAAAAAGGGTGAGCTCAACTAGCCCAGTAAAGAATATTATGACTAAGATAATATACAACAAATTATCATTAGTCTTCAACAGGAAATAATCTGATAAAATATAATAGACAACAAATTTTAGATCAACAACTGCAGCGGAAACAACAATCCATTAGAAGAGTCAAGTAGAGAAAGAATTCTACTATCTTCTAAGATTTAAAAGTCCATCATCAATATTGTATCCCTGTAACAACAATCAATATACATCTTTAATCAAATATTCATCTTTGCACTACAGGCCAAAGATATTCATTTGTATCACCAGTTGGTCATGTTCATCTCAACACATGTTCATCTTTGCACTACGTACGGGCCAAAGATATTCATTAGGTAATCATTCATCTTTGCACTACAGGCCAAAGATATTCAGTAATAACATCATTTAGGGATCGAGGATGATGAAAAATATTTTAAAGGAACGAATCCATTGAAACAAAATAACAAATATTAGAGATTCAGACATACGCTTTATCCAAGATCAATAATACTCCATAATAACCAATTTTGAAGCAAAATTCAAGAATAAAGATCAAAACATGGATACAATCAAAGATAGTAACCATAATAGACATCTTGGATAAAAAGAAGAAAATCTCATTTTTCGGTGAATAGTGTCGTATTCGTGAATAGTGCTGTATACGTGAATAGTGTTATATACGTGAATAGTAACCCAGACACAAAAAGTTCCAAATTTGATAAAAAGTGCAGACCAATATTTCGGCATAATGATATTGAAGAAAATAATATTATTTAAGAAAAAAATAACATCCCTTACTTTGCAAAAGACAAGATTTCCGATTTGAATATCGGATATAGTCTTTGAAGAACTTGCTTGCACCAGATAGCAACACTCAAAGTACTAAAATACTCACAAAATACGCTCAATATTATAGAGAGAGAAAGAGAGAAAACTTATGAATTCTGGTGTGATTTTTAATTCTAACTAAGCACCCTATTTATAGGAAAATGCTTAAAACGCCATAACAGACTAACCTGCTACCTGATGGCTTTACCTGCTACTATTCAAGCCTACCACATTTGAATAAAAATCTCAGCACATTTTCACCAACCAAAAGTGGGGCCCACCCATGTTTTAATAAAAATCATTTTATTTTCTGAAATATCAATAATTCATAATAAATAGCCCTTTATCAGAAAAATTCAAGTCTTATGTGCTTTCCATAGGAAATTTAATTCTCTGCAACTTTGTAGAAGAAAGTTTTTTCCAAATTCCAATCAGAAAATATCCGAAACCCACAAACGGATGATTTTTAAATACTTTCATTCCGACAAAATACTGATAAAATACCTCAGCATTAATTCCTTCATTTTTATCCACATAAAATAAATATATCCATCATTTATATCCACATAAAATAAATATTTCCTTATCATATAAATCAATAATTAATTATTCATAAATAATATTACAGAATCACAATTATAACAACGAGCGGTTCCTGGAGAAAGGGGGCTTTTCATAAGGATTTCTCTCTTCTTTGGCGCAATTAGGTGACCAAACCTCTCCTTAACAGAACTTTCTAGACATTATCAATAATGCTATCTAATAATATTATTTCAAATAATATGAATTATTGATCTGATAATGAAGATGATGTGCAGTGACAATTATTGAGCAACAATAATATAAAATATCAACGCAAAAATTATTGAATCAATAAAATAAAATATTGAATAAAGAATTACTATAACAATTATTGAGTAGTGCATTCTTACGTAAGAATCAATAATTCAACAATACTTGCGCATATCGTATGCTTCTTTGTCAACCACCCAGACATTCAGTATTTTAACCACGGTATTCCAACAAAGGTTAATCAGAATAACTACTACGCCAATTATTTATAAAAACTCAAATTTGTCGTTTTCTTCATCCTACCAAGTATCCGTTATGGGGCCCACAAATGGTCATACTGGCCGTCGTATTTAATATTCCCAACGTAAAAGAATATTTCACGACCAAACGAATATTCCCAGACAAATGAATATTTTATAACCACTTATTTATTTTGAAAATTTTCACATTTCACCCATAACCAAAGTATTATATCAAATTAATACCTTATTATTCACAATAATAAATAGACGAAATTTGATTTTATTCATTAAAAAGTTGAGGTCTTACAACCTCCCTTCTTATGAAATTTTGTCCTCGAAATTGACGTCGTGCACTGGTGTGTTTCAAAAGGTGAGGATACCTCGCTTTCATTTCGATTCCAACTCCTGTGTCATCTCTTCAATAGCATGGTTTCTCCACAAAACCTTAACTTGTGGTATAACCTTCGTATGTAGAACATGCTCTTTTTTCTATCCAAGATCTTAACAGTACCTCCTCATACGTTAAATCTTGGCTATCTCGTCGTCCCGTTCTAACTCAATAATTTGGTTTGGGTCTTTAACATATTTACTGAAGCATAGATATGTGAAAAACATTATGAACACGAGACATACTTGGAGGTAATGCGAGTCTATAGGCCACATTTTCTATTCGGTCAAGAATCTCAAATGGACCAACAAATCGTGGATTGAGCTTTCCTCTCTTCCCAAATCTTGTAACTCCCTTCCATGGTGAAACACGTAACAATACATGATCCCCAATATTAAATTCCACGTCCTTTCGATGAAGATCCGCATAACTCTTTTGTCGATCCTGTGTCGTTTGTATACGTTGTCGAATCGTTTGGATCTTCTCTGTAGTCATTCGTACCAACTCTGGTCCCAACAATGTTGCTTCACCTAACTTGTCACAGCATACTGGAGAATGACATTTTCTTCTATACAACGCTTCGAATGGAGCCACACCTATACTTGCCTGATAACTATTGTTGTAGGAGAATTCCACCAATGGTAGGTACTTATCCCAACTCCCTTTGAAATCTAGGACACAGAGTCTTAATAGATCTTCAAGAGTTTGAATAGTCCTTTCTGATTGTCCATCCGTTTGAGGATGGTATGCCGAACTGAATCATAAATCCGTGCCCATAGCTTTCTGCAAGTTAACCCAAAATCGTGAAGTGAATCTTGGGTCACGATCCGAGACTATGAATACTGGTATGCCATGCAATCTCAAAATCTCATTCACATACATACTAGCAAGACGTTCAAGGGAATAAGTCTCACGTATAGGAAAGAAATGGGCAGACTTGATTAATCTATCAATAATAACCCAAATCGCATCTATGCCTTAAGAAACCTTGGGAAGACCCATAACGAAATCCATAGTAATGTGTTCCCACTTCCATTTTGGAATCTCAAGTGGTTGTAATGGACCCTTTGGCATTTTATGCTCAGCCTTTACACGTTGACAAGTTAAACACCTCGAGATAAACTTTGCGATCTCTCTTTTCATATTGTTCCACCAAAATGTATGTCGAAGATCATTATACATTTTGGTACTCCCAGGATGGATTGCAAACGGTGTGTTGTGTGCCTCCATCATGATTCTATGCTTTAAGTCAGAATCGTTAGGAACACAAAGTCTGGAGTTGACTCGAAGTATTTCTTCTTCATCGATTCTTGCTTCTAGAATAGCACCTTCTTGCACTTTCTTCTTCATACGCATCAACTCCATGTCCGTAGCTTGAGCAGCCTTAACTTTATCAATTAAAGTCGGTTCTACTCGTATGTTTGATACCATCACGTGGGTACTTGGAGCCTTTACCTCTATCTCCATCCTTTGCAAGTCATACAAAATGGACCTTTGTGTTAACAACATTGCAGTCTTACCCGCATATGATCTTCGACTCAATACGTCAGCTACCACATTTTCTTTTCCGGGATGATATTGGATGGTATGATCGTAATCTTTCAACAGCTTGAGCCAACATCGTTGCCGCATATTGAGTTCCTTTTGGGTGAAGAAATATTTGAGGCTTTTATGATCTGTATAGATCTCCACTTTCTCCCCATACAGGTAGTGTCTCCAGATCTTCAACATGAAAATGACTGCTGCCAACTTGAGATCATGAGTAGGATAATTCCTCTCATATTCTTTGAGTTGTCGTGAGGCATAGGCTATGACTTTCCCATGTTGCATGTGAACACATCCTAACCCTTTGCCTGAAGCATCGCTGTAGATAACAAATCCATCCGAACTAGATGGTATTGTCAGAACATGTGCCGAAATGAGTCTTCTCTTGAGTTCTTGAAAACACTTCTCACAATCCTCGCTCCAACCGAATTTTATATATTTTCTGAGTCACCGAGTTAGCTGAGATAGCGATTCGAGAAAATCCTTCCACGAATCTCCGATAATAACCAGCTAAGCCCAGAAAGCTACGTACTTTGGTCACCGACTTCGGTTGCTCCCAACTTCGCCGGGTCGACAAATACTCCATGTTTTGACACCACATGCCCAAGGAATGCTACTTCCTCAAGCCAGAACTTGCATTTCTTCAGCTTGGCATATAGCTTGTTATCACAAAGCCTTTGCAGTACCAGCTTCAAATGGTGCTCATGATCTTCACGACTTTTGGAATAGATGAGGATGTCATCAATAAAGACAACAACGAACTGATCCAAATATTCTTTGAACACACGGTTCATCATATCCATAAAAGAAGTAGGAGCATTAGTCAATCCAAAAGACATGACTAAGAATTCAAAAAGCCCGTACCGAGTTCTGAAGGCAGTCTTTGGAATATCCTCAATTTTAATCTTGGTTGATGATATCCGAATCTAAGATCGATCTTTGAAAAGAATTGTGCTACTTGCAACTGGTCAAACAGGTCATCAATGCGAGGTAGCGGATACCTATTCTTGATGGTGACATGGTTCAATTCTCGGTAGTCAATACAAAGTCGCATACTTCCATCTTTCTTCTTTACAAATAACACAGGAGCACCCCAAGGAGATGTACTAGATTTAATGAAATCGATGTCCAACAACTCACGAGGTTGAACCTTTAACTCCTGAAGTTCAATAGGAGTCATTCGATATGGAGTTTTAGAAATGGGCTTTGTACCAGGTTCAAGGTCAATAAAGAATTCAACTTCACGTTCTGGGGGTAGACCGAGAAGTTCTTCTGGAAATACGTCAGGAAATTCACTAACAACAGAAATTTATTCAAATCTGACATGTTTTTGTTCAAGTCCGTGACATGGGCTAAGAAAGCTTGACATCCGTTTTTCAATAAACGAATAGCTTTATGGCTTGATATGACAGTGACTTCTTTTAGTGGTTTAGTTGTTTGAATTCGTATGATAGGTTGGTTAGGAATATGAAAACTAATAACCTTACGAAAACAATCAATTTTGGCATGATGAGTGGTTAACCAATCAATTACTAAAATCACATCAAAAGCAAGTATCTTTAAAGAGATAAGATCAACAGGTAATGTGATAGTGCCAACTTGGATTAAGCAAGATTTATAAATAGTGGATGTAACGAAAGTTTCACCCAACAGAGTCTCCACTGATAAATCAAAGTCTAATTTCTCCGGAGTCAAGTTTAAACGTTGAGCACAAGCAGGAGAGATAAATGAATGGGTAGAACCGGTATCTAGTAAGGTATAAACTTCGTAAGAATTCAAGATTAGCTTACCCGTGATCAACTCGTTCGGGTTTCTCGCGTTTTGGCCAATCACGACAAACGCTCTTCCAGGAACCGTTGATTTCGACTTGTCCGGGACAGCCTTTGGAGTCACCATCACTGCTCAACTTGGTTTTGCTATAGAACAGTCTCGAGCTATATGGCCATCCTTTACATAGTTATAACATACCTTGGATTTTTGTGGGCAGTTTGGGCTGATATGTCCCTCTTTCCCGCATTTATAACAAACGACTGGTGCTCATTCTCCTCCCCTAGAAATAGTTGATGTTTGTGATGACGTCTTCACGTTATCATTGTTGTACCTTCTCTTCTTAAAATCTCGTCCTGACTCGCTCCTTCTATTATCACGGCCGCGATTACCACCACAGAGTGGTTACCGCTTTTGTCTGAATGCTTTCCTCCTTGCTGGTTTTCATTGCTCCGATGGCTGCCGCCATCGGTATGACCCTGGTTGTGGTCCCTCGGTTGCACATACTTATTATCTTGCTCTAATAATTGAGCCCTGTTTACAACATCTGAATATAAAGAAAATTTATGAGATATAAGATATTGTCGAATCTCGGGCTTTAGACCTCTCAGAAACATCCTCGTCATTCGTTCCTCATTTTTGACCAAATGAGGTGCAAACCTGGATAACTCTGCAAACTTTGCCTCGTACTGGGACATCGTCATGTTATTTTATTCCAGTCTAATAAACTCCACCTCCTTCATATGACGAATACTTTCAGGAAAGTACTTGTCATTAAATAGTTTCTGAAACGTTTCCCAAGACATCTTTGAGTCTGCGGTGTCATACATTTCATGAGACTCGCACCAAGAGTCCGCCTCACCATGAACATAAAGGTGGCGAATGGAACCTTCTGTTCCTCTGTGCATCCCAAGACATCGAATATCTTGGTAATTTTCTTGACCCATGTTTTTGCCGTGATCGGATCCGGCTTTCCAATAAATTCTGGTGGTCCCAACTCCTTGAACTGTTTGGCTATGACAAGCTGCGCATCACTATCGTTTCCACCCGTATTCTATGCACAGGTCTCCCTCGTCTGGTTTTGCATAAACTGCAAAAAACTTCAGAACATCCCATCATTCATCATTTGTTCGGTAGTGTTGTTTACAGGAGGAATATTGCCTTCTTGTTGCACGTTCCCCTAGGTGGTTATTAAAGGTGTCTCCACGGTCTGATTTACTCCATTATTAACGTTCTCAGCTGCCATTCTTAAATACTTCCATAAAACAAGGGTTAATAGTCATGTCATATATTATCCCTATACTCTGACTGACCAAATAAATATCAAATAAACTTAGTCAGGTCATACTAGCGAAGGAATTCCCCGTCTCTCCCCTCTTAGTTCTTGTCTCACATCTCAGCCAGGGATCATATCCCTAAGCTTTGATACCAACTGTGACGCCCCCAAAATAGGTATACATCACCCATTCTGAGTCGCCAAATACATGGTATAGAAACAAGTACAACTTCAGTAATATAATTATCGTGCAAAATACGACAACACATATATTGCGAGTTTGAATACAAATATTGTCTACTAGAGAGTATACAAACTCAAAAGGAGTCCTCATTATAATTATTGATAGACTATTTTACAAAAATAGTGAGGACTTCTAAACAGCTATCTCGAATCATCACTCCATACCCCGGCTAGTTCCTGCTAAATTTTCTCCTCCTGAGAAGAACAATGGAACAAAAAGGAAAAGGGTGAGCTCAACTAGCCCAGTAAAGAATATTATAACTAAGATAATATACAACAAATTATCATTAGTCTTCAACAGGAATAATCGATAAAATATAATAGACAACAAGTTTTAGATCAACAATCGCAAAGAGAAACAACAATCCATTAGAAGAGTCAAGTAGAGAAAGAATTCTACTATCTTCTAAGATTTAAAAGTCCATCATCAATATTTTATCCCTGTAACAACAATCAATATAAATCTTTAATCAAATATTCATCTTTGCACTACAGGTTAAAGATATTCATTTGTATCATCAGTTGGTCATGTTCATCTCAACACCTGTTCATCTTTGCACTACGGGCCAAAGATATTCATTAGGTAATCATTCATCTTTGCACTAAAGGCCAAAGATATTCAGTAATAATATCATTTAGGACTGAGGATGATGAAAAATATTTTAAAGGAACGAATCCATTGAAACAAAATAACAAATATTAGAGATTCGTATTATAGTTTATCCAAGATCAATAATACTCCATAATAACCAATTTTGAAGCAAAATTCAAGAATAAAGATCAAAATATGGATACAATCAAATATTGTAACCATAATAGACATCTTGGACAGAAAGAAGAAAATTTCATTTTTCTATTGAATAGTCATAGTATTCGTGAATAAGTCAGATACGTGAATAGTGCCGATACGTGAATAGTAACCCCACACAAAAAAGTTCCAAATTTGATAAAAAATTCAAACAAATATTTCGGCATAATGATATTGAAGAAATAATATCATTTAAAAAAAAATAACATCCCTTACTTTGCAAAGACAGTACCTCTGACTGGAATACTGGATATAGTGCTGAAGGAACTTGCACCGTATAGCAACACTCAAAGTACTAAAATATTCACAAAATACGCTCAATATTATAGAGAGAGAAAGAGAGAAAACTTATGAATTCTGGTGTGATTTTCAATTATAACTAAGCACCCTATTTATAGGAAAATGCTTTGAACGCCAGAGCAGACTAACCTCCTACCTAATGGATTTACCTGCTACTATTCAAGCTTATCACACTTGAATAAAAATCTCAGCACATTTTCACCAACCAAAAGTGGGGTCCACCCGTGTTTTAATAAAAATCATTTTATTTTTCGAAACTTCAACAATTCATAATAAATAGCCCTTTATCAGAAAAATTCAAATCTCAAGTGCTTTCCATAGGAAATTTAATTCTCTACAACTTTGTAGAAGAAAGTTTTTCCAAATTCCAATCAGAAAATATCCGAAACCCACAAACGGATGATTTTAAATACTTTCAATCCGACAAAATACTGATAAAACACCTCAGCATTAATTCCTTCATTTTTATCCACATAAATAAATATATCCATCATTTATATCCACATAAAATAAATATTTCCTTATCATATAAATTAATAATTAATTATTCATAAATAATATTACAGAATCACAATTATGACAACCAGGCAGTTCCTAGGAAAGAGGGGGCTTTCCGATAAGGATTTCTCCTTACCGACGCACAATTAGGTGACCAAACCTCTCCTTGATAGAACTTTCTAGACAATGCCAATAATGCTATCTAATAATATTACTCCAAATAATATGAATTATTGATCTGATAATGGAGATGATGTGTAGTGACAATTATTGAGCAACAATAATATAAAATTTCAACGCAACAATTATTGAATCAATAAAATAAAATATTGAACAGTAATTACTGTAACAATAATTGAGTAGTGCCTTCTTACGTAAGAATCAATAATTCAACAATACTGTGCAATACCGCAAAGTGTCTTCTTGTGCAACCACGCCAGACATCTTGTATTTTAACCACCGGGTATTCCAACAGTATTAACGATAACAACTACGCCGTTATTTGTAAAAACTCAAATTTGTTGTTTTCTTCATCTGACCGTTATCCGTTATGGGGCCCACAAATGGCTGCGCCGTCGTACGAATATTACCCGACAAATGAATATTTTATAACCACTTGCTTTTTTTGAAAATTTTCACATTTCACCCATAACCAAAGTATTATATCAAATTAATACCTTATTATTCACAATAATAAATAGAGGAAATTTGATTTTATTCATTAAAAAGTTGGAGTCTTACATGAATGCTTTACTTTCCTTTATTTTCGAGTGCAAAAAAAAACCTAGCTGTTACAACTTGTAGTGGCACATGATTTAAAAAAATAATTTCCCTTCTGAAAATTTACCTGACCATTCTGACCAAGTGGGACCCTTTAGTTAATTAGTTTGATCGGTGGGACCCATTATTAAAATATTTGCTGCTACAACTTGTTACATGTGCCGCTACATGCATGTTGTAGCGGTTGGGCATTTACTCTCTTTTAATCCCAGCCTTCCATGTTATAATTGATCAACGACTGAGATGTTGGTTATTGAAATAGTGACTCTAGCAACCGGTTACTGTAAAACCCCAACTTTTTGAATAATTGTGAATTTTCTACAAATATTATTTTTGAATATTATGGAGTAAAATTGGTTTTTGGGTAGGTGGGGAATTGATGTTGGATATGGAGGAGAAAAATTAAGTGGTGTTTATATAATATTGATATATATATATATATATATTGAAAGCATGTGTTTATATATATATATATATATTATATTTTAATTGTTGTTTGATGGTTGATTGAAGAAAATGTTCATCCGAATTTCTTAAAATTTCATCTGTGAGTTGAGCATTGATTGCATCAATAATTTTTTCTTGCACAGTGCCCTTCCATTCTCCTATAAATAGAAGCTCATTCCTTCATTATTTCTTACGAATTCACTGAAACTCCAGAGAGAAAATTATAGAGAAACTATAGAAAAGTATTTTGCTACTTCCCTACTCTTATATTCAGTTTCTTTTACGGTAAGAGGTGTTATTCTTTCTTATTCATGAAGAGAACTGTTGTTATTCCATTTCTTATTATTCTGTTGAATAACTTTTATCTGATGCCATCACCCTATACTTGGTGACATTCTTCTATTATTCCGCTCTTTACTATTACATTTGGAATATCCTGTTCAGACGCTTTTACGCCGGACTGATTCCGTCTTTTATTATTCTCATTGGAATATCCTCGTCTGCATGCATTTTACGTCGGACTGGTTTCGTCTTTATTATTATTATTCATTGGAATATCCTATCTCATGCGTTTTCTGGGACCGATTCCGTCCTTATTAGTATTCTCGTGGAATAACTTTGTTTTATCACAAGTGCATGCATGGTGATTTCATTGTTATTCCATTCTTTATTATTCTGTTGGAACATCACAGCCGGCAAGTAATTTCGCATGACATGGTTCCGATTATTTAGTATTCTCTGGAATAACTTTGTCTATGCGAAGCTGCGCATGCATGGTGATTTCTTTTGTTATTCCATTCTTTATTATACTCAGTTGGTTAAAGTTTTGACTTCTATACTCCATGAAATTAGTAGAATATCCTTGATATTTGCGCTTCATCCAGTATCTTTTCATGGAAATATTCTTCTGATCATTCTTGAATTTTACTCTACAAAGCAGTATCACGATGACAATTTGGACATTATTAGTTCCTGGATAAATTAATTCTTGAACTTGTTTTATTGAATTTTTATATCATTGTCATCATCCTCATATTTATATTTGTTTTTGAAAGTCATCTGTGGCCTGTAGTGCATAGATGGACTTGGCATGATTATGACCAGGGATTATTCGGTGTAATTATGACCGTAATATTACAAATGATGTGGTAAAAGTCCTCATTGGCCCGTAGTGCATTGATGGACAGTTGTTGGCATGATCATGACCATTAATGAATACACAAATATTCTTGGCCCGTAGTGCATGGATAATTGTGGTCGTGATACTAAAGAATATCCTTGTAGTAGTAGTGCAGGGGTGATTCGATGATGTGGAATATTTATTAAGCTGAGTCTCGGCGATAACAGTGATGAAAAACCTTTTAAATCATAAAAGATAGTAGATTTTATTTTCTACTTGACTCTTTTAATGGATTGCTTGTTCCGCTGCAGTTAAACTTGATGTCTATTATATTTTATCAGTTTAACATTGTTTGTAAGACCCCAACTTTTATAAATAAAAATGAATTTTCTATAAATATTATTTTTGAATATTATGGAGTAAAATTGATATAATAGTTGTGGGTAATATTTATAAATTTTGCAAAGTAAGCATGTTGTTATAAAATATTCGTTTGGTCGGGGAATATTCTTTTTATCGGGGAATATTCTTACGACGGCTCAATCATTGGTGGACCCCACAACGGAAGTATTGTCGTAGTTAAAATTAAAACGACAAAATTATCTTTTTATAAAAATAACTATGAGGTGTTACTCGTTAAAACTGCTTGAACTACCCTTAGTAGTAAAAGTAAAAGAATATGTCTGGCGTGGTTGCATAGTAGCACTACCAGATTGATTATTGATGCTTACGTGAGAAGTCACCACCATACTCAATTATTGCTATAGTAATTGCTTTGTATTATATCTCTTATATTATTGATTCAATTATTGTCACAAGATTATCATCTATATAATATGTTATATTATTAAATCAATAATTGAGACGACAAGTTATAAATGATTAATAATTGTTGAAAGATTAAATATATATTGATTAAAAAATAAAATAATTTGTGGTAATATTTATTCAATCCTTGATGTATATAAAGAGTCTCATTATGAGACGTTTGTGGTAAGTTTGGTTATTTTATGGGGGCCCATATGTCATCATCTAAGAGTCTCTTCAAATCGATAGTAATTACCTTCGTCAATAGTAATTACCTTCGTCAATAGTAATTACCTTTACCAGACGTCAAACCACTTGCCGTTTCATATTACAAAAGGCCGAACCACTTGCCGTTTCACATTACAAAGGCCGAACCAATTGTCGTTTCACATTACAAAAGCGCCAAACCACTTTTCTTTTCACATCACCAGTCGCCGAGCCACTTGCCTTTTCACACGGCAAGTGCTTTAGCTAAAATCTTCTATAAATAGAGGCCTAGTGCTTCATTATTTTTCACGAATTCATTCAAGCTATAGAAAGAGAAAGTATAGAGAGAATAAGAGAGAAAGAATAAGAGTATTCTTCTACACTCACTATCGCAGATTCAATCTCCTACTAAAGTAAGGGGTGTTATTCTTTCTTATTCATGAAGAGAACTGTTGTTATTCCATTGCCTATTATTTTATTGGAATAACTTTGTATCACGCGGCTTACCTATACTTGGTGACATTCTTCTATTATTCTCGCTTGGAACATCCTCATGCGTGTATTTTACATCGGACCGGTTCCGCCTTTATTATTATTCATTTGGAACATCCTGTTTGTGTGTTTTACACCGACACTGATTTCGTCTTTTATTATTCTGTTGGAATATCCTCGCTGCATGCGTTTTACGCCGACACAGTTCCGATTATTTATTATTCTCATTGGAATAACTCACTGCTGCAAGGCTCTATCGCATGCATGGTGATTTCTTTTGTTATTCCATTCTTTATTATACTCAGTTGGTTAAAACTTTGACTTCTATACTCCATGAAATTAGTGAAATATCCTTGATATTTGCGCTTCATCCAGTATCCTTTCATGGAAATATTCTTCTAAGTATTCTTGAATTTTACTCTACAAAGCAGTATCATGTTGACTTTTTGGACGTTAATAATTCCTGGATAAAATAATTCTTGAACTTGTTTTATTGAATTCTTATATCATTGTCATCATCCTCATGTTTATATTTTGTTGAAAGTCATCTATGGCCCAGTGGTGCATAGATGGACTTGGTATGATTATGACCGTGGATTATTCGATTGTAATCATGGCCGTAATGTTACAAATGATGTGAAAATTAAAAGTTCTCATTGGCCTGTAGTACATTGATGGACAAATTGTTGGCATGATCATGACCATTAATGAATACACAAATATTCTTGGCCGTAGTGCATGGATAATTGTGGTCGTGATACTAAAGAATATCCTTGGCCATAGTGCGGGGGTGATTCGATGATGTGGAATATTTATTAAAATTTGAGTCTCATTTATAATGATGATGAAAAACCTTTAAATCATAAAAGATAGTAGATTTTATTTTCTACTTGACTCTTTTAATGGATTCTTTGGTTCACCGCAGCTTAAACTTGATGTTTATTATATTTTATCGCTTTAACACTTGTTGAAGGCTAATGATAATTTATTCTCGCATTATCTTAGTCATAATATTTCTTCTCGGGCTAGTTGAGCTCATCCTTTCTTTCACTTTTTCTCTTGAAATGAGAATATAGCCGGACGACGAGTCGTGGGAATGGAGTAATGGTCCGAGAGGATAGCATTAGTAGTCCTCACTATTATGTGAAATAGTGTGATAATAATTGTAATGAGGACTCCTTTTGAGTTTGTATAATCTCTAGTAGATAATAATTGTATTCAAACTCACAGTTTATGTTTTGTCGTATTGTATACTGCATAGCTTGTATTAGTAAGTTGTATTTGAATTACAGACTATGTATCTGGCGACCCAAGATGGGTGATGTATACCTAATTTTGGGGGCGTCACATTGTTGGAGACTAATGATAATTTATTCTGCATTATCTTAGTCATAATATTTCTTACTGGGCTAGTTGAGCTCACCCTTTCTTTCACTGTTCTCTTCAGGAAATGAGAATATAGTTGGGAAGAGTCAGGGAACGGAGTGATGGTCCAGATGATAGCATTAGTAGTCCTCCCTATTCTGTGAAATAGTATGATAATAATTGTAATGAGGACTCCTTTTGAGTTTGTATAATCTCTAGTAGACAATATTTGTATTCAAACTCACAGCTTTATGTTTTTGTCGTATTATCATACTGCGATAATTGATTAAGTAAGTTGTATTTGAATCCTATACCATGTATCCATGCGACCCAAGATGGGTGATGTATACCTAATTTTGGGGCGTCACGCTTATCATGGATTGAAATCCATATATATATATATATTGTAAGACCCCGAAAATTTTTAAATAAAAAGGAATTTCCTTTATTTATTATTTTGAAATAAAGAAGGGTTGATTTGATTAATGTGGATTGTTAAGGGTTAAATACGCAAATATTTCAAAATAAGCAAGTGGTTATAAAATATTCATTATTGTCGGGGAATATTAAATGCACGGCAGTAGCAAAATGTGTGTGGGCCCCATAACTGAAAAGCGATTGGATGAAGAAAACGACAAATATAAGTTGTTTTAAAATAACTTGGCGTAGTTATTACCGCTTAATATCATTGGAATACCCGGTGGTTAAAACACACTAATACGCGTTGTTGAACAAGAAGCACCCAGTATTGCACCAATTATTGATTCTTACGTAAGAAGGCACTACTCAATAATGGTTACGATAATTACCGCTTCGAAGATTTTATTGAGTTAATAATTGATGCGTTGATATTTTATATTCTTTGTTGTTTCAATAATTGTCATTACACAAATTTTTCATTATCGAAGCAATAATTCATATTATCTCGAATAATATTATTAGATAACATTATTGGCAATGTCTAGAAAGTTTTGTCTAAGGAGAGGTTTGGTCACCTAATTGCGCCGCCAAGAAGAAGAAATTCTTATTGAAAGCCCCTCTTTCCAGAACTCGCACTGTTGTCAATATTGTGATTACGTAATATTATTTGTGAATAATTAATTATTGATTTATATGATGAGGAAAATATTGATTTTATGTGGATATAGATGGAGAAAATTTTTAAAATGACAATTGTTGAAAATTAATATTTTATCTTTTTCGATAAAATAATTCATTTAAATATATTATTTTAATAATATATTAACGGTGATATTTTTACAACGAATGTGGGATATATGAGTATACGAGGAGGAAGAGTATTTTTGTTGCAATAAATGTTTAAAACATGTTAAACATGCTCTGTGGACCCCATTTATTGACTGAAATTTGATTATAAATTTGTAAAATCGCTTCGTTTGTGGATTTCGGTCAATTTCTATTTGGAATTTGGAAAACTTTCTTCTGCGCAAAGTTGTAGAGAATTGAAATTCCTATAAAAATTCAAGAGATTCAATTTTCTGATGAAAGGGCTATTTATTATGAATTATTGAAGTTCAAAGCTCAAAATAATTGATTTTTGGGAGTTTAAAATATTTTTTGTAAGAAAAACGTTTTTTGTTGCAATTGAGTGGCTCACGTGTGTTATAAATGATCTGAAATCAGATTTCTAAGGTGGGCTTGAATATTTTTAAGAAATATTATTATTTTATTAAATTTTACTGCTTTTGGTGTTCTAAGCGTTTTCCTATAAATAGGGTGCTTAGGTTAGAATTGAAAATTACACCGTAAATCAAGTTTTCTCTCTCTATATTATCGAGCGTATTCTTGTGAGTATTTTGAGTATACTTTGAGTATTGCTAGACGGTGCAAGTTTCCTTCAAAGATATACCCTAGATTCTAGCTAGAAAGATCGATCTTTCGAGGTAAGGGATATTATTTTTTTCGTAATGATATTATTTCTTCAATATCATTATCTTTGAAATGTTGATCCGAAATTTTATCAAATTTGGAACTTTTTCATGCTCGGGGTTACTATTCATGAGTTACTATTCACGAGTTACTATTCATGAGTTACTATTCACGAGTTACTATTCACGAGTACTATTCACGAAGCGTGAAGATGTTTTTGTGGAATTTCTATCTTTTGGTGTCGAAGTTACTATTCACGATATACTGCACTATTCACGATATCTGATACTATTCAATCGAAAAATAAAATTTCTTCTTTTCGTCTAAAACATATATTCGGATACTAACTCGATTGTATCCATGTTTTGATCATTCTTGAATTTTACACCACTATGATTATTTTTGAGGTATTTTTGGACGTGGATAAAACCAAGTACGAATCCTTAATCCTTAATCCTTGTCATTTTGTTTCACCGGATTCGCTTTTTTAAAAAATATTTTCATCATCCTCGCCTTAAATGATGATATTATGGAATATCTTTGGCCAGTAGTGCAAAGATGAATGATTTCTTAAGAATATCTTTGGCAGTAGTGCAAAGATGAATGATTTCTGAAGAATATCTTTGGCCCAGTAGTGCAAAGATGAACATGTGTTTAAATGAACACATAACCAATCGATGAATATCTTTGGCTCAGAGTGCAAAGATGAATATTTGATTCCGGATGTATATTGATTGATGTTACGGGGATAAAAGATGATTTATGAACTTTTAAATTCATACATGTAAGATAGTAGTTTGCATTCTCTACTTAACTCTTCTAATGAATTATTATTTCATTGCGAATATTGATTTAAAATTTGTTGTCTATCAGTATTCTATTAGATTTTTCCTGTTGAAGACTAACGATAATTTGTTGTATATTATCTTAGTCATAATATTCTTTATGAGCTAGTTGAGCTCACCCTTTTCCTTTTTGTTCCATTTTTCTCTCGAGGCGAGAATATAAGCGAGTACGAGCCTGGGGTATGGAATGAAGGTTTTAGAAAGGATTGTTTAGTAGTCCTCACCATTTTGTAAAATAATGTATCAATAAATGTGATGAGGATTTATTTGAGTATAGATATTGTCTGAAGATAATATTTGTATTCAAACTCACAGCTTTCTTGTTGTAATAATAAAGTTGTAGTTGTTTACGTACCATGTATTGACAACTCGTAATAGGTGATGTATATCTATTTTGGGGCGCCACAGTTGGTATCGAGCTTAGGATATGATCTCTGGCGGAGATCGGGAAATAGAACTAGGAGGGAGAGAGAGTAAATCCTTCGCTAGTGTGTCCTACCTAAGCTTATTTGTTAGTTGGTCAAGATATAGGGATATTATGTGATATATTGATTTCCTTAATTAACCCTTGTTTTATGACAAGATTTGAGAATGTCGATGAGAATATTAACAATGGAAATGAGACCGTGGAGATGCTCAGACTCACCAACGAGGAGAACGCGATAACAGTCGGTGGCAATGTTCCTCCCGTGAACAACACCATTGAAAGCGAGATGATGAACGAGGGGATGTTTAGAAGTTTTTTGCGCTTCATGCAAAATCGCATTTAGGAGACTCGTGTTCAAAATACGAGGAGGAAATGATAGCAATTCACGGGTTGTCACAAACAAGCGCTTCAAAGAGTTGGGACCACGAATTTAAGGGAAAGCGGATCCGATCATGGTGGAAACATGGGTCAAACAAATTACCAAGATATTCGATGTCTTGGGATGCACGGAGGAATGAAGGTTCCATTCGCCACCTTTATGTTCCGTGGCGAAAAGCGGACTACTAGTGGGAGTCCGTGAAGCGTACTCCATCCACCTTTTCTCAAAGATGTCTCTGGGAGACATTTGAGAAAGCTATTTAATGACAAATACTTTCTCGAAAGTGTTCACATATAAGGAAGTGGAGTTCATCGATTGAACAAAACAACATGACGGTGTCTCAATGACGAGGCAAAGTTTGCGAGTTATCCAGTTTGCACCTCATTTGGTGGAGAATGAGGAACGTTATGACGGATGTTTCTTAGAGGTTTGAAACCCAGATACGCCAAGATCTCATTTCTCATAAATTTTCTCTTTATTCAGATGTTGTAAATGGGCTCAATTATTAGAGCGAGATAACGAGTACGGTCAACTGAGGGACCACAACCAGATCGTGATCGTAGAGATAGCAATCAATGTAATAATGATAACTGCGGAGAAAGCAGAATGACGGACGAAATGGTAACCACTCGGTGGTAATCATGGCCATGAAAATAGAAGAAGCGAGTCGAGGAGAGATTTTAAAAGAGGAGATTTAACAACGACCATGTGAAGATGACAAGTCTTGCAAAGAACTAGTTCTAAGGGAGGAGAACGACCACCCCATATATGCTACAAATGCGGAAAAGAGGGACATATCGATCAAACCGCCCACAACAGCTCAAGGTATGCTATAATTATGGAAAGGAAGGACATATCATTCGAGATTATACAATGGCGAAACCTAGTTCAATGGGGATTTGTGACTCAAAAGATCATCCCAAAAAAGTCAAAGTCAACGATTCCGGAAGAGCGTTTGTTGTGATCGGTCATAATGCGAGGAACCCAAACGAGGTGATCACGGGTAAGCTATTTATAAATTCTTGCGAAGTTTATACCTTACTTGATACCGGTGCTACCCATTCATTTATCTCTCCTGCATGTGCTCAACGCTTAAACTTGACTCGGAGAAATTAGACTTTGACCTATCTGTGGAAACTCCGTTAGGAGAAACTTTCATCACATCCACTGCTTATAAATCTTGTTTGATTCAAGTTGGCACCATTACCTTACCCGTTGACCTTATCTCTTTAAAGATACTTGCTTTTGATGTGATTTTAGGGATTGATTGGTTAACTACTCATCATGCCAAAATTGATTGTTTTCGTAAGGTTGTTAGTCTTCATATTCCTAACTAACTTTGTTATGCAATTCAAGCAACTAAACCATTAAAATCGATCATCGCCATATCTAATCATAAAGCTATTCGCTTATTAAAAAGCGGATGTCAAGCTTTCTTAGGTCATGTTATGGATTTGAATAAAGACACGCCAAATTTGAATAATATTCCCGTTGTTATTGACTTTCCCGACGATTTCAAAGAACTTCCTGGCCTACCCCGAACGTGAAGTTGAATTCTTTATTGATCTTGAACTCGGTACAAAGCCCATTTCTAAAACCCCATATCGAATGGCTCCTATTGAACTTCAGAGTTAAAGGTCCAACTACGAATTGTTGGACATCGG
The DNA here is from genome assembly GCA_020205615.1 of Panax quinquefolius. Lineage (NCBI taxonomy): Eukaryota > Viridiplantae > Streptophyta > Magnoliopsida > Apiales > Araliaceae > Panax > Panax quinquefolius. The sequence goes on along the minus strand of CM035174.1, from coordinate 82,191,278 downwards.
TTTCATTCGTCCCTAGTACATCTCCTCGGGGTGCTCTGCTTTATTTGTAAAGAAGAAAAAGACGGAGTATGCGACTTTGTATTGATTATCGGAATTGAACCATGTCACCATCAAGAATAGGTATCCTCTACCTCGTATTGATGACTTGTTTGACCAATTGCAAGGGGCACAATTCTTTTCAAAAATCGATCTTCGCTTACGGATATCATCACCAAGATTAGAACCGAGGATATTCCAAAACCGCCTTCAACTCCGGTATGGGCATTATGAATTCTTAGTCATGTCTTTCTTGACTAACTAATGCTCCTCGCGGCTTTCATGGATATGATGAACCGAGTATTCAAGGAATATTTGGATCAATTCGTTGTTGTCTTTATTGATGACATCCTCATATATTCCAAAAGCCGTGAAGATCATGAGCACCATTTGAAGCCGGTACTCCAAAGGCTTCGTGAAAACCAACTATATGCCAAATTGAAGAAATGCGAGTTCGGCTTGAGAGAAGTAGCATTCCTTGGGCACGTGGTGTCGAAAACATGAGTATCTGTTGATCCGGCCAAGATTGAAGCAATACAAAGTTGGGAGCAACCGGCGCGGTGATCAAGTACGTAGCTTTTTGGGCTTAGTTGGTTATTATCGAGATTCGTGGAAGGGTTTTCTCGAATCGCTACTCCATTAACTCAAATAACTCGGAAGGATACAAAATTCGCTTGGAGCGAAGAATGCGAGAAAAGTTTCCAAGAGCTTAAGAGGAGACTTATTTCTAAGACTGTTCTAACAATACCATCCGGTTCGGATGGATTTGTTATCTGACGATGCTTCGAGCAAAGGGTTAGGATGTGTTCTCATGCAACATGGGAAAGTCATAGCCTATGCCTCATGACAACTTAAAAGAGTATGAGAGGAATTATCCTACTCATGATCTAGAGTTAGCGCAAGATCGTTTTGCTGCTAAAAAATATAGAGGCACTATCTATATGGGGAGAAAGTGGAGATATATTCGCACCATAAAAGCCTTAAATATTTCTTCACTCAAAAGAACTCAACATGCGGCAATGACGTTGGCTCGAGCTATTGAAAGACTACGACCACACTATTCAATACCATCCCGGTAAAGTTTAACGTGGTAGTGACGCATTGAGTAGAAGATCATATCTTGCGAACGAAAAGCGATGATGTCAAGTATACGACAGAGAGCCAACTTTAATAGAAAAAGTTTAGGTTGCTCGAGCCACCGAATCTTGAGTGATGCGTATGAAGAAGAAAAAGTACAAGAAGGAGCTATTCCTAAGCAAGAATTGATGAAGAAGGAATACTTGAGTCCACTCTAGACTTTGTGTTCCTAATGACTCGATTTGAAGTACAAGATTATGATGGAGGCACACAATACGCCATTTGCAATCCATCCTCGAAGTACTAAAATGTATCGTGATCTTCGACATACATTTTGGTGGAACAATATGAAGAGAGAGATTGCAAAGTTTATCTCGATGTGTTTAACTTGCTAACGTGTAAAGGCGAGCATCTTGTACCTAAGGGTCCGCTGCAACCACTTGAGATTCCTGGAATGGAAGTGGGAACACATTATTATATGGATTTTGTGAGACCCAGATTTTATCAATAAAGATTTAAATTTTGTTGAAATAATTTTTTAATATTATGGTGTGAATTTAAGATAATATTATAGTTGTGGGTAGTATTTATAAATTTTGCAAAGTATGCAAGTGGTTATATTATATTCGATTGGTCGGGAATATATTGGTTTAGCAGAAATATTCGTATAACTACTTAATCATTGGTGGACCCCACAATGTAATTATTGCCGGATTGATCGAAAAAACGACAAAAATATTTTATTGAAATAACGGCGGAAGTTTTACCGTGGTTACCGTTGAACTACTTTCGGTAGTAAAAGTACAAGTAATAAGTGTGGTTGCATAGTAGCACTACCAGATTGATTATCGATGCTTATGTGAGAAGTCACTCGGTTTGATTCCATTATTGTCGATTAATAATATGAATTATTATAATGATAATGACGCTTTTGTTTTATTCAGATTATTAACGTAATAAAATGAAACATCTTTTATATAAAATAGAATACTTTATTAAAGTTATTCTATAAATAGAATATATTATATTTTATTATGCATAAGGTTGCATAGTGTTTTGCATAGTATTGCATAGTGTTTGCATAGTAAAATGTTTTTATATAAATAGAATATATTATATTTTATTTAAAAGATTTTTCTTTAAATATGGACCGCCAGTTAAAGTAAATCAATCTGGACCGCTTCATGGATTAGTTACTATGCATTCCATTTTCCTATAAATAAGCTCATTCCTTCATTATTTTCTTACGAATTCATTGAAACTCTAGAGAGAGAAATTATAGAGAGAAGCTATAGAGAGAAAATTATAGAAAGAAGAAAGAGTATTCTCGCTACTTCACTACTTCTATATTCGCCTTTTTTTTACGGTAAAGGGGTGTTATTCTTTCTTCTTGAAGAGAACTTCATTATTCCATTCACTATTATTCTCATTTGAATAACTCGTAAAAGTGGCATACCCTATACATAACCTCGATACGCTGCAAACCCTATACTTGGTGAAATCCTTATGTTATTCCATTGCTTATTATTCTGTTGGAATAACCTGTATATGCGGCATATCCTATACTTGGTGAAATCCTTATGTTATTCCATTCTTATTTATTCTGTTGGAATAACCTGTATACGCGGTTTACCCTATACTTGGTGACATTCTTCTATTATTCTCATTGGAACATCCCATGCGTGTGTTTTACACCTTGACCGGTTTCGCTTTTTATTATTATTCCGTTGGAACATCCTCGTCATGTGTTTTACACTTGACCGGGTTCCGCTCTTTATCATTCTCGCTGAATATCCTATCTCGTGTGTTTTACACCGGATCCGGTTCCATCTTTATTATTCTGTTGGAACATCCCGCTTGCGTGAATTTCACCGACCGTTCCGTTATTATTATTCTCATTGAATAACTCGCTCATGCTGAAGCACCGCATGCATGGTGATTTCTTTTGTTATTCCATTCTTTATTATACCCAAATTGGTTAAAACTTTGACTTCTATACTCCATGAAATTAGTAGAATATCCTTGATATTTGCGTTTCATCCAAAGATCTTTTCATGGAAATATTCTTCTAATCATTCTTGAATTTTACTCTACTAAACATGTCGTGTTGACAATTTGGACGTTAATAATTCATGGATTAAATAATTCTTGAACTTGTTTTATTGAATTATTATGTCATTGTCATCATCCTCATGTTATATTATGTTATCTTTGGCTTACGTGCATAGATGAACTTAGTATGATTATGACCGAGAGATCATTCTAAGTATAATCATGACTTGATATAAATGATGTGACAAAAGTCCTCAAATTCAGTAATGCAATGATGGATAGTTTTGGTATGATTATGACCAGGGGTGATTCTTTATAGTCATGACCATTGATAATTTGATGAAAATCCTTGACCGTGGTACGGGGATAATTAGATGTGGTGGTTTATTTATTAAAATCGAGTCTCAAATGATAAAAATTGATGAAAACCTTTTAAAACCTAAAAGATAGTAGACTTTATTCTCTACTTGACTCTTTTAATGGATTGTTTATTCCGTCCGCAGCTTAAACCGGTTGTCTATTGTATTTTATCGCTTTAACACTTTGTTGAAGGCTAATGATAATTTATTCTCGCATTATCTTAGTCATAATATTTCTTCTTGGGCTAGTTGAGCTCACCTTTCTTTCACCGTTTTCTTCGTGAAATGAGAACATAAATTGGGACGAGTCGGGAACGAAGTAATGGTCCGTAGGATAGCATTAGTAGTCCTCACTATTCTGTGAAATAGTGTGATAATAGTTGTAATGAGGACTCCTTTTGAGTTTGTATAATATCTAGTAGACAATATTTGTATTCAAACTCATAGTTTATGTCGTATTGCACACATGCTTATATTAGTAAGTTGTATTTGAATTTATGTACCATGTAAGTGGCGACTCAAGATGGGTGACGTATACCTAATTTTGGGGCGCCACAACAGTATCGAGCTTAGGATATGATCCCTAGCTAAGATGTGAGAATAGTACTAGGAGGGGAGAGACGGGAATTCCTTCGCTAGTATGACCTACCTAAGTTTATTTGGTATTTGATTGGCTCACGAGTATAGTGATAATATGTTGCATGTTAATTAACCCTTATTTTGTGACAAAGTGTTTGTATTTAGATGTTGTGAATAGGGCTCTAAGTTATTGGAGCGCGATAATGAGTCACTCAACCAAAAGGTAACGACCAATAACACGATAATAATCATACCCACAGAATTCACCATCGAACAATGATGACCATCGTGGGAGAAATTATCATGCCAAGAATGGTAACCACTTGGTGGTAATCATGGCCAAGATAATAGAAGTGGAAATTTCAAGAAGAGAAGGTCATTTAGCTCGATTTTGTCGTGCACCAAAGTCAAGTCCAGCTGGGACGGTGGCACCAAAGGCGGATATGGACAAAACAAAGTCGTTAGTTTTAGGAAGTGCATTTTTCATGACTTCTCAAAAAGCGAGTAAACCGAACGAAGTTAGCACGGGTTAGTTATTTATAAATTGCATAAGTCTATACCTTATAAGATACCTGGTTCTACCCATTATTTTATCTCTCTTGCTTATGCGTTCAACGTTTAAATTTGACTCCGGAGAAGTTAGACTTTGACTTATTGGTTGAAACTTCGTTAGTAGAAACCTTCGTTACCTCCACTGTTTATTAATCTTGTTGTTTCAAATAAACACTTTCACGTTACCTGTCGATCTTATCTCTTTGAAAATACTTGCCTTTGAGGTAATTTTTGAAAACGATTGATTAACTATTCATTATTCTTTTTGTAAGGTTGTTAGCTTTCATATTCCTAACCAACCTGTTATACGAATTCAAAGTAACCAAATCCTAAAGTTAATCACTGTTATATCAAGCCATAAGTAAAGAGCCCGATCCTTTCGTTGTTGACTTCCTTATGTGGAATGCACCGGCGGACTTTTCAGAGGCGACGCCGTGGATCAAGATGGCAAGTTGATAGGTATCATTGTGAGGTGCTATCCAGTTAAGGGATAGAAGTCACAGATTGGTATTAATGTGACGATACTATCCAAGTCTTGGACGAGTAGTAATGCTTTTGAATGATATTTCTATTATTAATAAATTTCTTGACGTATTCTTGAAGATTTCCTAGCCTACCCTAGAGCGTGAAATCGAATTTTGTATCAACCCCAAAGACAAAACCCATTTCTTAAACCTCAAATATTTCTTCAACTAAAATGAACAGCTTTACGTGGTTTATGATGAAAGTCATAATAAAAGCATTGGACTAATGAAAATCATGGGTATATGAAGTATTAGTAAGTTTTATGATGAGTTATGTTGGTTAGTATGTGAAAACATGAAAGTTTCTTAGAAATCACAAAGAGTTGAAAATCAGATTTCGGTGAAAAACGTAACATAAAATTCAATAGACCATATCTCCTATTATATTTTGAATTTTTGAATGTGGTCAAGACCTAAAGTTAGATCTATGAGTTACCTAACTAATTCAAGTGGAATTACTGGAAAAGGTGTTGTAGATTTTTGTGTGGACTGATTTTAGCAAAGGAGTGCAAAGCTGCAAAAACCGAAAAAGCTGCTGCCATAATTTTAGAGGGGCTGTTTCGGCCACTTAAATTATGAGAAAAATTCTGGGTTTTTGGGACATGAAAGTATATGGTATAAAGTACCTTCTGTCCAAAAATGAGCTCATTCTGACTTAAAATGAGCAAGTTATGACTATTTCAATATTTAGGTTTTTCCGATTTAAAATGCTATAACCTGAGTTCTATAACTCCGATGACCATGAAATTTAAACTAGAAGCTCACGTTAACATGTGTAAGATCCTGCCAAGATTTGGGAATTTTTGAGTTAAACTTGAGGTAGCTAATTTCTTAAGGAATTAATTAGAAATTGATTTTTGAAAAATAGTAAATGAATTTTAAAATTCCGAGAAAATATATATTTTCATTATGGGACTATATTATGCTAAATCCCAGAAAAGAAATATTTTTTTGGGACTGATTTGGTATTTTTCATGAAAATAGTTTAGTTACTTAACATATGAGTTAAATATGTTATGTGAAGTAACAAAGTTGAAAATAGGATTTTATGGCTGTAGAATCCTATATAGAGTATATGCATATTTTTTGAGAGATTTGATAATTGGTGATGATATCTTATGAGTATGGCATTTTGAATGATTAAATGCATTATATGGTAAAGCGTAAACAATTGAAATAAATTGTTTATAAATTTAAGAAGTGATTAAAATATTGTTATAATATTAATGATATTAGATTATAAGATTATTAAGTGATTGATAACATGGGGATATTCTTGAATCATGGATAAATTATATTATAAATGTTTATTATTTATCCTTTATCTCATTTGATTGATTCTTTATATCATTATCCTCATGCTTATATTATGTTGAAAGTCATCTCATGGCTGTAGATGGACTTGGTATGATTATGACCGAGGGATTGTTGTTGTATAATCATAACCAGTAAATGAATACACAATTATCTTTGGCGTAGTAGTGCATGGATAATTTGTGGTCGTGATACTAATGAATACACAATTATCTTTGGTAGTAGTGCATGGATAATTTGTGGTCGTGATACTTAATGAATACACAATTATCTTTGGTAGTAGTGTGCATGGATAATTTGTGGTCGTGATATTAATGAATACACAATTATCTTTGGTAGTAGTGCATGGATAATTTGTGGTCGTGATACTAATGAATACACAATTATCTTTGGTAGTAGTATGGATAATTTGTGGTCGTGATACTTAATGAATACACAATTATCTTTGGTAGTAGTGCATGGATAATTTGTGGTCGTGATACTAATGAATACACAATTATCTTTGGTAGTAGTGCATGGATAATTTGTGGTCGTGATACTAATGAATACACGATTATCTTTGGTAGTAGTGCATGGATAATTTGTGGTTGTGATACTAATGAATACACGATTATCTTTGGTAGTAGTGCATGGATAATTTGTGGTCGTGATACTAATGAATACACGATTATCTTTGGTAGTAGTGCATGGATAATTCGTGGTCGTGATACTAATGAATATCCTCGGCTCAGTAGTGCGGATGATTCGATGATATGGATTAATTATTGAGTGAGTCTCAAAGAATGAAATATTAATTCATGGATGTGGTAAAAGTCATCTTTGGCAGTAGTGCATTGATGGACTTGGTATGATTATGACCGTGATTATTCTTTATAATCATGACCGTAATTGAAAACACGAATATCCTTAGCTAGTAGTGCATGAATAATTCATGGTTGTGATACTATTGTCGAGTCTCAGATATTATTGGTTTTACATTGTATATCTTTGGCCTCAGAAGTGCAAAAATGAATTTAATGTTTTCAACGATAAAGGTATTCAAGGTATCCTCATCTCTTTATCATATCAAGTATCGCACTTCTAATTTCGAGGGCTAAATTTCATAAGGAGGGAGATCAGAGACCCCGATTTTATCAATAAAGATTTAAATTTTGTTGAAATAATTTTTAATATTATGGTGTGAATTTAAGATAATATTATAGTTGTGGGTAGTATTTATAAATTTTGCAAAGTATGCAAGTGGTTATATTATATTCGATTGGTCTGGGAATATTCGGTTTAGCAGAAATATTAAATACAACTACTTAATCATTGGTGGACCCCATTAATGTAATTATTGTTTGATTGAGAAAACGACAAAAATATTTTATTGAAATAACGGCGGAAGTTTTACCGTGGTTACCGTTGAACTACCTTTCCTAGTAAAAGTAAAAGTACAAAGAATAAGTGTGGTTGCATAAGAAGACACCAGATTGATTATCGATGCTTATGTGAGAAGTCACCGGTTTGATTCCATTATTGTCGATTAATAATATGAATTATTATAATGATAATGACGCTTTGTTTTATTCGTATTATTAACGTAATAAAATGTAAACATCTTTTATATAAAATAGAATACTTTATTAAAGTTATTCTATAAATAGAATATATTATATTTTATTATGCATAGTGTTGCATAGTGTTTTTGCATAGTATTGCATAGTGTTTGCATAGTAAAATGTTTTTATATAAATAGAATATATTATATTTTATTTAAAAGATTTTTCTTTAAATATGGACCGTCGATTAAAGTAAATCAATCTGACCGCTCATGGATTAGTTACTATGCATTCCATTTTCCTATAAATAAGCTCATTCCTTCATTATTTTCTTACTTAATTCATTGAAACTCTAGAGAGAGAAATTATAGAGAGAAGCTATAGAGAAAAATTATAGAAAGAAGAAGAGTATTCTCGCTACTTCACTACTTCTATATTCATTCTTTTTACGGTAAAGGGTGTTATTCTTTCTTCTTCTTGAAGAGAACTTCACATTATTCCATTCACTATTATTCTCATTGGAATAACTCGTAAAAGTGGCATACCCTATACATAACCTTTTGTATACGCAGAAACCCTATACTTGGTGAAATCCTTATGTTATTCCATTGCTTATTATTCTTACATTGAATAACTCAGATATGCCAGATATCCTATACTTGGTGAAATCCTTATGTTATTCCATTCTTATTTATTCTCATTGAATAACTCAGATCGCGCTGCATGTTTACCCTATACTTGGTGACATTCTTCTATTATTCTCATTGGAACATCCTGTCTGTGTGTTTACACATTTGACTGGTTTCGCTTTTTATTATTCTGCTGGAACATCCTCGTCATGCATGTTTTACACCGGACCGGTTCCGCTCTTTATCATTCTCATTGAATATCCTATCTGTGTTTTACACCGGATCGGGTTCCATCTTTATTATTCTCGTTGGAACATCCCGCAAGGTGTGATTTCACCGACCGGTTCCGTTATTATTATTCTGTTGGAATAACCCGCTCTATGCTGAAGCACCGCATGCATGGTGATTTCTTTTGTTATTCCATTCTTTATTATACCCAAATTGGTTAAAACTTTGACTTCTATACTCCATGAAATTAGTAGAATATCCTTGATATTTGCGTTTTTCATCCAAAGATCTTTCATGGAAATATTCTTCCGATCATTCTTGAATTTTACTCTCACGAAAACAAAGATCATGTTGACAATTTGACGTTAATAATTCATGGATTAAATAATTCTTGAACTTGTTTTATTGAATTATTATGTCATTGTCATCATCCTCATGTTATATTATGTTATCTTTGGCTTACGTGCATAGATGAACTTAGTATGATTATGACCGAGATCATTCGGTATAATCACGACTTGATATAAATGATGTGACAAAAGTCCTCAAAGTGGCACTGTAATGCAATGATGGATAGTTTTTGGTATGATTATGACCGGGGTGATTCTAAGATAGTCATGACCATTGATAATTTGATGAAAATCCTCGACCGTGGTACGTGGATAATTAGATGTGGTGGTTTATTTATTAAAATCGAGTCTCAAATATAAAAATTGATGAAAACCTTTTAAAACCTAAAAGATAGTAGACTTTATTCTCTACTGACTCTTTTAATGGATTGTTTATTCATCATGCTTAAACCGTTTGTCTATTGTATTTTATCGCTTTAACACCGCTTGAAGGCTAATGATAATTTATTCTCGCATTATCTTAGTCATAATATTTCATCGGGCTAGTTGAGCTCACCTTTTTCTTTCACCGTTTCTTCAGAAATGAGAACATAGCCGACGAAGTCGGGGAACGAAGTAATGGTCCGAGGATATAGCATTAGTAGTCCTCACTATTCGTGAAATAGTGTGATAATAGTTGTAATGAGGACTCCTTTTGAGTTTGTATAATATCTAGTAGACAATATTTGTATTCAAACTCATAGTTTATGTCGTATTGTACACGCACGCTTATATTAGTAAGTTGTATTTGAATTTATGTACCATGTAAGTGGCGACTCAAGATGGGTGACGATACCTAATTTTGGGGCGCCACAGATTTCGTCTGAGTCTTCCTACGGTTTCTCAAGGCATCAATGCTATTTGGGTTTTGTTGATAGATTAACCAAGTTCCGCTCATTTCTTGCCGATCGGAGACTTATTCCTTGAACGTCTTGCTAGTATGTACGTGAATGAGATTGTGAGGTTGCATGGCATGCCCCTGTATCCATAGTTTTGGATCGTGACCCAAAATTCACTTCAAGATTTTGGGTTAGCTTGCAAAAAGCTATGGGCACGGATTTGCAATTTAGTTCGCATACCATCCCCAAACGGACGGACAATCGAGAGGACTATTCAAACTCTTGAAGATCTATTAAGACTCAGGTCCTGACTTCAAGGGTAGTTGGATAAGTATTTACCATTGGTGGAATTCTCCTACAACAACAGCTTATCGAGCAAGTATAGGTGTGGCTCCATTTGAAGCATTATATGGACGAAAATGTCGCTTCTCCAATATGTTGGGATGAGGTGGGTGAAGCAACATTGTTGGGGACCCGAAAGTTAAGACGATATGACTCACCGAAAAGATCCAAATGATTCGACAACGATACAAACGGCACAAGATCGACAAAAGAGTTATGCGGATCTTCATCGAAAGGACGTGGAATTTAATGTAGGGGATCATGTATTGTTGAAGTTGCTCCATGGAAGGGAGTTACAAGATTTGGGAAGAGAGGAAAGCTCAATTCACGATTTATTGGTCCATTTCAAATTCTTGACCGAGTAGTAGAAATGTAGCCTATAGACTTGCGTTACCTCAAGTATGTCTCGTGTTCATAATGTGTTTCATATATCCGTATTTCAGAAATATGTGAAAGACCAAACCACATTATCGAAGTTAGAACCGACGAGATAGCCAAGACTTAACTTATGAGGAGGTACTGTCAAGATCTTGGATAGGAAGGAGCATGTCCCTACGCCAAGAAAGGTCATACCACAAGTTAAAGTTTTGTGGAGGAATCATGTTATAGAGGAAATGACCGAAATTGAAACGGAAATGAAAGCGAGGTATCCTCACCTTTTCAAACACACAGTACGTCGTCAATTTCGAGGGACGAAATTTCATAAGGTGGGGAGGTTAGAAGACCTCAAATTTTTAAATAAAAAGGAATTTCCTTTATTTATTATTTTGAAATAAGAAGGTTTATTTGATTAATGTGGATAGTTAAGGGTTAAATACGCAAATATTTCAAAATAAGCAAGTGGTTATAAAATATTCATTATTGTCGGGGAATATTCGTAATGCGGCCAGTAGCGACCATGTGTGCCCCCATAACTGAAAGCGATTGGATGAAGAAAACGACAAATATAAGTTATTTTTAAATAATCTACAGAGTAGTTATTCAAGTAATCTTGTTGGAATACCCGGTGGTTAAAACACACTAATACGCGTTGTTGAACAAGAAGATGACACTACCAGATTATTGCAATTATTGATTCTTACGTAAAGAAGGCACTACTCAATAATGGTTACGATGAATTACCGCTCAAAGATTTTATTGAGTTAATAATTGTTGCGTTGATATTTTATATTCTTGTTGTTTCAATAATTGTCATTACACGATATTTTTCATTATCGAAGCAATAATTCATATTATCTGAATAATATTATTAGATAACATTATTGGCAATGTCTAGAAAGTTACATCTAAGGAGAGGTTTGGTCACCTAATTGCTGCCAAGAAGAAGAAATTCTTATTGAAAGCCCTCTTTCCTGTGAACCGCCTGGTTGTCAATATTGTGATTCTCAGAATATTATTTGTGAATAATTAATTATTGATTTATATGATGAGGAAAATATTGATTTTATGTGGATATAGATGGAGAAAATTTTTAAAATGACAATTGTTGAAAATTAATATTTTATCTTTTTCGATAAAATAATTCATTTAAATATATTATTTTAATAATATATTAACGGTGATATTTTTACAACGAATGTGGGATATATGAGTATACTGAGGAGGAAGAGTATTTTTGTTGCAATAAATGTTTAAAACATGTTAAACATGCTCTGTGGACCCCATTTATTGACCGAAATTTGATTATACCACAAAAATCGCCTGCTTTTGTGGATTTCGGTCCAATTTCTATTTGGAATTTGGAAAAACTTTCTTCCGCAGTTGTAGAGAATTGAAATTCCTATAAAAATTTGCGAGATTCAATTTTCTGATGAAAGGGCTATTTATTATGAATTATTGAAGTTCAAGTTCAAATAATTGATTTTTGGGAGTTTAAAATATTTTTTGTAAGAAAAACGTTTTTTTTGTTGCAATTGAGTGGCTCACATGTGTTATAAATGATCTGAAATCAGATTTCTAAGGTGGGCTTGAATATTTTTAAGAAATATTATTATTTTATTAAATTTTCTCGCTTTGGTGTTCTAAGCATTTTCCTATAAATAGGTGTCTTGGGTTAGAATTGAAAATTACACCGTAAATCAAGTTTTCTCTCTATATTATCGAAATGTATTCTTGTGAGTATTTTGAGTATACTTTGAGTATTGCTAGACGGTAAAGTTCCTTCAAAGACTATACCCTTGATTCTAGCTAAAGTCTCGATCTTTCGAGGTAAGGGATATTATTTTTTCAGAATGATATTATTTCTTCAATATCATTATCTTTGAAATGTTGATCTGAAATTTTATCAAATTTGGAACTTTTTCATGTCGGGTTACTATTCATGGGTTACTATTCATGAGTTACTATTCACGAGTTACTATTCATGAGTTACTATTCACGAGTTACTATTCACGAGTACTATTCATGAAGCGTGAAGATATTTTTGTGGAATTTCTATCTTTTGGTGTCTGATTACTATTCACGATACTCAAGACTATTCACGATACTGATCTATTCAATTTAAAAATAAAATTTCTTCTTTTCGTCTAAAATATATATTCGGATACTAACTCGATTGTATCCATGTTTTGATCATTCTTGAATTTTACACCACTATGATTATTTTGAGATATTTTTGGACGTGATAAAACCAAAGTACGAATCCTTAATCCTTAATCCTTGTCATTTTGTTTCACCGGATTCGCTTTTTAAAAAAATATTTTTCATCATCCTCATCTTAAATGATGATATTATGGAATATCTTTGGCTTAGTAGTGCAAAGATGAATGATTTCTTAAGAATATCTTTGGCTCAGAGTGCAAAGATGAATGATTTCTCAAGAATATCTTTTGGCAGTAGTGCAAAGATGAACATGTGTTTAAATGAACACGACCAATCGATGAATATCTTTGGCTCAGTAGTGCAAAGATGAATATTTGATTCCAGATGTATATTGATTGATGTTACGGGGATAAAAGATAGACGATGAACTTTTAAATTCATACATAGAAGATAGTAGTTTGCATTCTCTACTTAACTCTTCTAATGAATTATTATTTCATTGCGAATATTGATTTAAAATTTGTTGTCCTATCAGATTCTATTAGATTTTTCCTCGTCAAGACTAACGATAATTTGTTGTATATTATCTTAGTCATAATATTCTTTTTATTGAAAGCTAGTTGAGCTCACTCTTTTCCTTTTTTGTTCCATTTTTCTCGTGAGGCGAGAATATAAGCGAGTATTTGAGTCGGGGTATGGAATGAAGGTTTTAGAAAGGATTGTTTAGTAGTCCTCACCATTTTTGTAAAATAATGTATCAATAAATGTGATGAGGATTTATTTGAGTATAGATATTGTCTAGAAGATAATATTTGTATTCAAACTCACAGCTTTCTTCATTGTAATAATAAAGTTGTAGTTGTTTACGTATCTACGATTGACAACTCGTAATAGATGATGTATACCTATTTTTGAAGGCGTCATATATATATATATAAAAATATATATACAAAAAAAAAATTCCAATCGAATACTCTTACTAACCTAGTAAACTGCTTAATATTACCTGTATTTTCTAATATAGTATTTTTATGAATGTTTAAATTCAAAATTATTTAAATATTTCTTGTTTTCTACATCTAATTGCATAAATATGAGTATTCAAACTTAGTATTGTATGCTCGCCATTAAATAGAACAACTTTTTTTGCAACAACTGAAAATTCTTTATATATGAAATTTATTTTCATTGAATTAGATTTAAAGAATTGCTTTTTTCTTAATGCATTTTGGAGGAATATTTATACAACTACAATGAATAGCATAATTTATCTCAACAAATTTTCAATTAAAACACTAAGTAATTAATATCACACTACATAATTGAGATACAAGTCTCACAACATATAAAAAGTAATAAAGTGATTGATATTGTCAAAGCAAAAATGACGTTATCGGATAAATTTTGCTTAAAGTGTTAATTGTCGCTAGAATAATTATAAAAGTGTCACTAAATGTACATTTGTTCAAAATTAAGATACTCTCCATTACACTTTTTATTTAATTTCTTCAAATACACATTTAACTTGACAAATATTGTGTTTAACAAAGCAATATAAAATTAATCACAAATTATGATATCGATATCGTGGTTAAATCTATAATATTTGTATTTAACAAAGCAATATAAAGGTGAAAGAAAAGTTACAATGAAAAACATAAATAAACTCTCATAACAAAGAATCAAAATTAGAATCTAGCTATAACCATATATATAAAATCTTTTCAAATACCTCGTTTTATCTTTTATAGAGTATTGCGTTATTGACTTAGGTCATATTTGTTTGTAATTGGACCATTAATTTTAAGTTCCTTGTTTGTTTTAAAATTTGGATTTTACTATTAGTTCATGGATAATAAAATGAATTGGAATGAGGAACCATTTAATACTATGTCTAACCAGGTATTATAATCGCTATCATTTGAGATTAAAATTTATAAAACAAAATTAATCTTTATCTTTTCTTTAAATGACTAGTATATCCTATTATATATATATATATATACCACACATTATGGAGAATATGATCTCTTTGTTATTACTAGTAAATGTATAATAGTTCAATTGATAAATTTTTATCCAATCCTTTAAGTAATCACCGACAAAAAACAAACATAACAATAGATTATTTTAAGTTAAGACTATTTAATCCTATAGTTAATAGTTATGGAACTATAACATGTTATTATATAGTCCTGGAACTATAATTCATGTGAATATAGTCCTAAGATTATAATCCGTATAAGCAAACACAGCCTTGTGTTATAGTTTTATTCCAACTAACATTGGTTCGTACAATCGTATGTATATACTAGATGCATGGGTGTTCTTGGCAAAAAGATCCAAAAAAAAATAAGAGGAAAAGAAAAAGAAAAAAGAAGAGGGATATACAAAATAGTAGTAGTGTTATTCTATTTCTAAAACAACATTTTGACATATTGACCCACCACCCATTCACAACTCGTGTTGGATGTTTTGAGTCACTATTGATCACCAGATCTCCAGATCTGATCAATATATATGTATTTATTCGCATTTATGAGAGTACAGCTTAAAAGCCACTTTCTCTGGTGCATCATACAACTAGTTTTCAGTCAAAATTAATTATTGATATAATTCCACATTTCCATTACATACTCACATTTTGTTTGACTTTTGAGATTTAGTTACACAGATCAGATTTGTACTTATGGGGCACATTAGGGGTTCTCAACAATAGAAGAAAGTTCGGACGCAATTGAGTCGTCAGAGTTGAATTTTTAGAAATGCTCAAATAAAGGAAAAAATAGGCAAAAAGTCTATGCAGACAAGAATATATGGGACGTGAATATTGGACAGTAGTATATTTAACTTTTATCTATTTATGTTTTGACTCACATATGTATTTTACTTTCAAATGACTTTGTTTTTGCCAATTAAAATAAATAGAACACACAGATTATATATATATATATATATATATATATATATATATATATATATATATATAATAGCTGATTCATAGTAAATTGTGTCTTTGGATATATTTTTTGCCACCATATTTAAACCATCTATTTATAAATCTTGCGATCGCGATTTGAAAAAAAAACTACTCCTTACAGCAATATAGTGTTTCGACAGGCAATTCTCACGGCCGATTCTTAAAGTTTAACCAGTGGAAATATTCTCCTGTGTAGCTTAAAGTTTCTTTTTAGTGAGGGACATGATGAGTTCCTTTTCCACATAATTCAGTAGATAGTCTCAATTATTAATTTGGTCTCACCAACACAATTTTCTCTTTTGGGTGGGTGAGTGGGGAGTTTGTAGTTGCCAGATGATTTCCCTATTGGAATTCTGATGGAGCCACCTATAACCTAAACACATTTACATAAAATTTGGAATGTACTATATATACTTGTAAGTCTTGTATGTTAAAAGTACCAAACCAAATATTATAAACGAAATGAGTGTTAGTAAGGAATAGTATGGAATGAGAAGGGTACATTGTATCTTGGTCAACTGATGTTGCTTCATCATTATTAGTTTCAACTATTCTATGTATTTTTCAATTTTATTTATTTGTAATTAAGAATTTGAAAATATTAGCTCCATTACAAATACTCTACCATTAGGGACTCAATAGAGAACATATTATCTTGTTGAAGATATCTCCAATAGCTAATGTGTCCTACTGCTTATAGAGTTGATGTCAAGTTTTTTGTCTCCCTTAGTCACTTTATTAACAAAAAATGTAAAAAATTAAATAAAAACGGTTGAGCATTGTAGCTCTTGTTAATTACCATATAGAAATGTAAAATAAAAATAGAAATATAGCAATGAAAATAAGAAATAGGAGAAACGAAATTTAAGGCCACAGAACATGGAAGGAGAATTTCATTCTATTAACTTCCTCAAAAAATTATATTGTAGATAAATGTCTATATATAGCATAACTTATCTTACATGAGATTGAGAACAATACAAAACAAAGGATCATTGCCGACGGGATTAGTGTCGACGGCATATATGCCATCGAAATTGACCTCTTTGGCGATGACAACACCGTTCGGTAATGAGGCACGTCGTCAATTTATTGGTTCCCTTCAAAATTGGTATGGTTGTCGACGGGAGACCGTCGGGAAAGACACTATTGCCGTCGGTAATGAGGTTTTTTTGGTGCATTAAATATGTGGGGGAGGGAAATAAAGGGCGACGGGGGAAAATAGCATTGGCGACGGTATTGCTGTCGTTAATGACACATTCTCGACGGGTTTATTATTGATGATGTTCCCATCGACAGTCTCTCACTTTTGTACAAAAAATTTCAAAGTTCGTGTTTTCTGTCTTCCTCTTCTCCGAACTTGCTCTATTTCTTGACCGGTTTCTTCCCAAATTAGTTTGTGTCTAGTTTCTTTATAAATTGGGTTTGTTCGTCTAAGTTTGAACTATTCGACTGAGTTGGGATTTTTCCAAATTCGTTTGACGGAGTTGGGTTTTTCCCAAATTCGTCTGATTCTTTGTGCTCAAGCATATGGGATTGCTAGAAGCTCTCTTCTTTCTTCTCCATTGTCTCTAAATAATCATCTCCTCCCTCTCTTTTAGATTTTTTTTCGAATTGCAAGGTAAGGGTTTCATCAACACGTTTAATTTTTTCCCCCAAATTTATTTTTTTTCAGTTTCAAAAAATGTTTGAGTTAATTTTTGCATAAAATTTATTCTCTTTGTGATTATTTGTTTTTAATGGATCAGTTGCTGCCAATTTCGGAGGAGAACTGGGCGACAGCTTCTATCGGGTGCTTTTAAGTGCATCTCCATCTCTTTTTTCTCATTATTGCTTTGTTGCTTGTATATGTTGTATAAGGCTAAGAAATGGACCATTTTTGTTTGGTTATTTTTAATTTTTATGCCAATGTATGAAATTAGGGTTTTCCATTCTGAATTTGAAATCTGGTTCATTTATTGGGTTATTGAAGAGAAGCAGTTTGGGGCTTAGTTTTCACTGTAAGTTTTTAATCTATTTCAATCAATTCATTTGTTTATTTTGAACCCATTTTCTGTTTTTGCGTGTATGTCTATGTTTGAGGTTCTAATTAGGTTTTTCTCAATTTGGTGAATATAGTGATTATAATCTCATACGATAGTCTAAGAAAGTGATCTTCTTTTTATTTCTTTGATTTCTTCTTCATTCATAAAGAAATCTGTCTTTTTTTCTTTAATAATCATTATGATCTAATGCGTGTATATATATGGAGAGATTTTGGGGAAAGTAAAGGGTTATTTAGAATTTGGATAGCCTTTTTAAAACTGTTTTCAAAAACTATTTGGCATTAAAAACACCAAAACAAACTTGGCATTGAAAACAAAAACTAGTACTGGCATTGAGGAGGAAAATTGTAAAACATTTGTTTGTGGTTGTCAAGCGTATGATAGTCATCGGAGCAGGTGGTGTGAGTGGATCGGGTGACGGCCCATCATTATCTGACTATTTCTTCTGACGGATCATAGAGGGGTGCATGACGAGCAGTGTTGTTCATTTAGGCGCACCTTCACGCAAGCGGATCTACCAGTTTGCTTAGGAGGTCGTCCACGGCTCCATAGATCCTACATCATTTGCCGACGAGCACATGGGTTTAGTCCAGGATCAGGAGGTCGTCCGTGTTTACGCGGTTGTCTTGGCCAACATCTTTCCTCCACATATTCGACAGGTAAATGCAATTATTGGTGTATGTATTTATTTAATTCATGTAATTTGTAATTATATTACTTATATAAATTGTCAAACATATAGTTATCCGACTTCTTATCGAACTTGTATAAATTAAAGAAAACTTAGAATAATAGTCGAAAAAAGACCAAAACTTGCCTCGGGTGTTGAAACGACATGCAACCATAAACATAGCACTTCATAGACATTAGGTACACGTTACAACTTACAAGACTCGATTTCGATATTTGGAGGCCAATTTATTAGCTCGTTTGCCTAACTTTTTAAAACTTAGAACAATAGTCAAAAATGAGACTAAAACCCTCCTCGGGCATCAAAATGACACGCAACCATAGACATGGCACCTCATAGGCATTAAGGACATGTTAACCTTCACTCCACTTTTCTTCACATGCTGAAAATTATATATTATAATAATAATATTACCATTTAAATTATAAAATTTTATATTATTATATTATCACATTAATTATACTATTATAATGTAATATTATAATAATATATTTGAATGAATATTTTATCGAAGAAGAAAATTGTGATTTTATAAAAAAATATGTCAAACTTTCAACAAACGTTTCATGCTAAATTCCTTCATTTATATCAAAATTGAACCAATATCCACCACATTATAATTATTCACAATTAATATTATAAGCTCACAATATTAACAACGGATCATTTCTGAGAAAGAGGGGGTTTTCCGATAAGGATTTATCCTTATTGGCGCATGATTATATAACCTAACTCCTTTCCTCGATATAAATTTTCTAAACATCACAAATAATGCTAACTAATAATATTATTCAAATAATATAAAATATTGTATAGATATTCTCAGTAATAATTATTGAATCAATGATATGAGATACTACGCAAAGAATTCATCGTGGAAATTATTGAATCTTGGGTGACTTCTTACGTAAGAATCAATAATCAGATATATTATGCAATACCGTGTACACGCTTCTTGTGCAACCACGCCATTATCGTATTTTTATCATCGAAAGTATTTCAATAGTTAACGGTAAAAGTTTTACCGTTATTTTTTTATAAAAAAGGTTATTTATGTCGCTTTCTATATTCGATGCGCTTATTCATTATGTGGTCCACTAATGATTGTCGTTGTCGCATTTAATATTTCTGACAAAAAAATATTCCCCGACCAAACGAAAATTTTATGACAACTTACTTACTTTGCAAAATTGCACATATCACCCATAACCATATCATTATACCAAATCAACACCTTATTATTCAAAATAATATTTAGAGAAAATTAAATCTTTAGTCATAAACAGTTGGGGTCTTACAGAATCTGTCGATGGATTTTGTTCTGGGTCTCCCTCGGACTCAACGAGGAATGGATTTTGTGTTTGTTGTAGTTGATTGGTTCTCTAAGATGGGACATTTCATTCCTTGTTGGAAGACCTCTAATGCATCCCACGTGACTCAGTTGTGCTTTCGGGAAATGGCTCGTCTACATGGAGTTCCTTAGTCTATCACTTCTGATAGGGATTCGAAGTTCCTAAGTCATTTTTGGATCACCCTATGGTGACAGATGGATACTACTTTGAAGTTCAGTAGCACTGCACATCCGTAGATTGATGGAAATACTGAAAATCTTAACCGAACGCTAGAAAATTTGATTCAGAGTATTTGTAGTGATAAGTCGAAACAGTGGGGTGTGGCGTTGACACAAGCTGAGTTCATATATAATAATGCTATTCACACTGCTACGGGTCAATCACTTTTTGATTTAGTGTATTGTTAGTCTCTTAAACATGCGTTAGACTTGAAACGTCTTCCCAAGGTTATTGGAAACAATGTTACTACTAAAAACTTGGCTGAGCAAGTTCGAGATGTTCAGGGCGAAGTGAATTCTAGGTTGGAGGAGAAAAATGTGAAGTATAAAGTCGTGGCCGATGCCAAGAGGCGTTCGAAGTTGTTTGAAGAGGGTGACCAGGTTATGGTATTTTTGCGTAAGTAAAGGTTTCCAGTCGGTTCCTACAATAAGTTGAAGCCACGAAAGTATGGCCCGTACAAGGTAATCAAGAAGATCAATGATAATGCCTACGTGATCGACTTGCCTACCGAAATGAACATCTCGCGTACTTTTAATGTATCCGATCTTTATGAGTTTTGTGAAGATGTTCCACTTTATCCAGGTTATAACTTGAGGTCGAGTTCTTCGCAGGTGGGAAGGACTAATGTAGGACAATTGGCTTTGGTGTTTTGAGGAAGAGTTAAATAAGAAACGGGGAAGGTGGTCTGGTCCAAGGAAACGACCATAATTCCCGAAGAACTGAAATTGTTCCTGAAGAGCTGGGTTCGATCGGCTTCGGGTTCGAAAATGGCATCATGGCTTCGGGAGATCGGAACTTCTTTGGAAATAATGTCATGGCTCAGGAAGGCTGGATTGTTTATTTTAATTATTTCTAGTTTAAGTAGAATTCGTTTAAGGTAACAATGTTTTAGTTGGAAACAAATCTTTATAATATATATTACGTAATTAAAGGTTCCCTGTTACGACTTTGTTATCATATTAATTAGTTGCCTATTAAAAGTTTATTTCCATAGTTATAAGGATTCTTTAACTATAAAACTCGGCTTGTGGGTTTAGGGTTTGGACAGTTTATTCATAATTTATCATCTTTTACGATTGATATCGTTTGTTTCTCTGGTGGATTCCCGTTTGTATTCTAAGAATTTACATTGTTAAATTCTTTTTGATTTCCTTTCTGCGTCACACCCATTTGAATTAAATTGACCACTTGAAGGACTCAATTGCAAAAAATTTCATGTAAATGACCAAACTAAAATTTAAATGGTAACTTGAAGGGACACTTTTGTAATTTGGCCAAGCCTAAATTAAGGAAGGAGTTGCAATTTCTGTAATAGAATTGCAAGTGAATGAACAAAGATAATTGAAAAGGTTACAGAATGCAAGTCTCTAATTATACAAATGCAACTTATTCTTATTAACGAGACAGAATTGAGAGACAACTTCAAGACCTAAACGCGGAGCTCTATAAAGAGAAAAGGAGACATAATTGTACTATCACACCATTATCAAGTGAAAGTGTTAAACGAATATATCCTTGTCATACACTAATACCAAGCGACAGTGAACGAATATACCCGTATATGGTTGAGATTGAAAACCCATCACTTTTACAAGCTTAAATTATTTACACTTTGTTTGTGAGTTTTTCTACCTAGAATTTCTAAAGATTTTTAACTTAGAAAATGATGGGAAAGTGATTTTCCTTAGTTGTGTTTGTGAGTTTAGTAAGTAAAGCAGGACATAAATGTTAATTTTTTTATATGTTTTAGAAGTAAAGACAGTTACGAAATTAAAATACATTTTACTAAACTCATTTTTCATTCCTTAGCTTTCCTACCATTTTGGTTTGGAAAATATATGAAAAGAATTAAGCCCTATTTTTCTTAGTTTTCCTTACCTTAAGTACTTAAAAAACTCACAAACACGATATATATATATTAGAAATGAGAACTTTTTCGATATTTTCATATGAAACATGATATATATATATAAAAATATATTATAATGATCTATATCGACACTTTTTATGTATAAATATCAAAAAATCATGTGAAAATATCAATTTTCTATATATTAGTGTGTTCCACACTCGCATAGACTAGCTCAAACACAAACACTTCAATGTACCTAGTCTTTTTTTTTAATTGTCGTTTTACGAGAAAATACAAAAATTAAGAAATTTAATTAATATTTCGATCAAATTAAATATATAATTGTTACCTTTTCATTTGAAAAGATAAAAGAGATATCATAAATAAATATTTAATATAGTGATAGTATAAAAAACTAAATCACTAATGCTAAGTTAAAATCAACAAACAACACAAAAATCAAATGACAAAGAAATAAAAATAAACAAATTCTATTCTCTAAAAAAAAAAAGAAAAAAAAAAAAAGAAATGGTGGAGCGCGTACACCTACCATATTCAAGGGAATTTATGACATTAATTTCCTCAATTCATACTAACAACGCTGTACAGTTATATATATTCCTTGAAGAGGTTTATACAGTCTGAAACCACACTCAACACTCGGAGGGAAAAGGGGAGGAGGAAGTAAAAGATTTTTTTTAGCCCTTCTAAACAAAAAGGAAAAGGGCTAAAAATGAGAGGACGAAAAGAAATCACAAATTGGACTCTATAGCTTAGACGGCTAGATTTGATTTCTACCCAAGCTTTTATTTTGAATTAAAAACATCCTAAACTTTGAGGGTTTAAATAATTTACACCCTTCCCATCAAAATAATTTGCACTTCAGTGTGAAGGGTATAAATTTTTTTAATACTCAAAGTTTAGGTAGCTTTTAGTATTTTAAAAAAAAGTGTGGAAGTATAAACAGTAGAGTGCAGTTTGTGATTTAGTCAAAAAAAAGAACTTACAAAGGTAGCAGCATTAATTAATTAATTACAGCCCTTAAAATTCCATAAAAAGGATTCAAAACAACCGGAAACTAAATTCTCCTGCCCCGAAAACTGATCGGAAAAATACCCACTATCGTCATTAATGGACCACGGCGGAGGATAAAACCACCCATCAACCGAGTCAATAAGGACAAAATCGTTCTTCAACTCGACCGAGTCAAAACCCGTTCCCAGACTCGGCAACTCAACGATTTCGCTCAATTCATCCGAATTTGACAAGTCTATAGCTGAAACCAGTGACGATAACGAAGATGAAGACGACAAAGGCGTCGTCGGCTTGTCAAACTTGTCCATTGCCGCGGCTTTTGCGGCTGCCGCCTGGACGTCTCGAGGAGAGAGAGAAACAGGACAAGGAAACGAACAGGCGAGTTCGGGGAAATTAAGAATCGCCGAGTTACCCTTGATGCTCAACGCCGCAACGTCGTGGGCCCGAGCAGCCATTTCGGGTGTGGTGAAAGTTCCGAGCCATATGCGGGATTTTTTTCGGGGCTCACGAATTTCAGACACCCATTTGCCCCAGCTCCGCATCCTGACGCCCCGGTACAGCGGGTGTTTGTTACTGTCTCGGATTCGTTTCGGCTTTTTGTTGGGTTCAGGTTCTTTCTGGTTTGGCTGAGTTGACTCGGTAGAGGAGGGGGAGAACGAGTTGGAGGTACTCTCGAATTCCGAGTTATCCGAGTTTTGTGTCGTCATTTAACTGCATAAAGTAGTACTACAACTAATGAACAAGAGGAATTAGGGACTGTTTGGAAGTGTGTAAATGAAGAATAGAAGTTATTATGAAGCTGGATTTAGAGAGAGAAGTGGGAAAGGAAAAGGAAGGAATATGTATATATATATATATATATATATATATATATATATATATATATATATGGAATGCAGCTTATTTTGAGCTACTAGTATGATGAACAAGTGAACTTTCCTCATTCAGCTCCAAATTATTTATATCACACTTATAAAGGCCAAGATAGAGAGAGAAATAGAGGAGAGAGATGAAGCTAATGAAGAAATGGGTCACACTGCAAGACCCTACGTTTTTACCACGCAACCCCTACGCTTGTACCATACATGTCGACGCGCGGTGAATTAACAGTAAAACAACTTCTCTTTAGTAACACACTGTTATTATAGTTTAGTTATTCTGTACTAACACTGCATGTGTTCGGAAGATGTTACTTTTTTTAAATTCTGATGACCATCAGATCTTGCATCGGACAATACAAAATTTGTTTGCCAGTAAAGCCCTATAAACACCACTTACTATGGTCTATGGATCCATTATATATATAATATACCTTCTGTTTTAATGCCCTAATCTATTACTTACCTAATTCATATGCATGTAAACTTTAATTTATCTGTATATGTCTTGGCTTTTGTGGTAAAAACAAGAATTCATCTTTAAGCTTTCTTGGTAAAGAGCTAGCTTTAGTTTAGATTATTATTATTATTATTATATGATTATAAGGTAACCAAGAGAGTGTTGCAGTGTTTTTATGGTCCATCATAACGTAGACATATTGCAAATCAACATTAGGGTTGTTCTTAATTAATTATAGTTTAATTTTTTGGATTGCCTCTTGAAGATTAAATTATAGGGATTTACATTAATGTACAAGTTTCACAATTGTGGTCTGTGTTCATTTGGTCCCTCAAGCAAGAAAACATCTTGAAGATTTTAGCAATTGGGGTCCATTATATATAGGGGGCAAGGGATGGGTGAGGTGTAATAGAAATATATATTTTGTGATCATATAAGCAATCATATGTGTGTAATACAAATATATACTTACGCTTTTATGTATGTGTAACACCACCGTAAAATATATTTTTATTACATCAAGTTCTACCCTCCTTATAATTCGACCTTTAAATTAAATGGGTTTACACATCTGTTATATCAATTACTTAATTTCACAAAATGTCTCTCCTTCAATTTCAGACTGAAATTGGTTGAAAAACCTGACCCAGTCGGCAACCTGATAGGATCCAAATAATTTTATACGGTTTGATTGTACTTAGATATAATTTGACTTCATTAAAATATTTTTAAATACAATTAGTAATCCCAAATTAAAATATTCTAAATACAATTAACCTCATATTAAAATACTTTTAAATACAATTAACTTCAAATTAAAATACTACTAAATACAATTCACGCCAAATTAAAATACTTTTAAATACAATTCACCACATAATGTTGATTTTAAAATATATAAAATTAAAAGTTAAAATTAAAATTCACCCCAAATAATGTTGAATTTAAAAATATAAATCCTATTAACAATTTAAATAAAAAAAAATTTAGAGATTAATTTTATTAAAATTAAATAGAACTTCTTTTATACTCCCTAATTAAAACTTTAGAATAAAGAAAAACAAAGTAAAAAAAGTGACCCATCTCTCCCTCCTCTCAGCCTTTTCCCCTTCCCACTTCCCATCCTCTTTTCCCCTGCCCCCTCCCGCAGCAGTCAGCACTGCTCACCTTCCACAGAAAAGAACATTGAAACATGCCCACCTCCTGCAGCACCCCGCGTTCCACCGTCACAACCTTTTGTTCCCCCGTCAATTTTTATCTCCAAAAAATATAATTTTCATCTCAATAGCACAACCCAATTGGAACTTTTCTAATATGATTCTTTCATTGTCGCCGCTACTATTGGTTCTCCTAATTTTCTAAATCACCTTCTTTACTCGTACAATTTATGCTAAGCATAAACCAAACCGAGATAATGTGGAATGGATAACAAAGAGTAACAAAGACCCCTATATTTCAATTGATTGCTCCTACTACAATCCTACACTTCAAGGTGTTTTTGTTCATTAATTTGTTGGCTACTGATTGTTCTTGTGTTTTAGTAGATCTGTTGGTGATTGGGTTGGGGTCTTGTGGTGTTCTTGATTTGTATACTGTCAGTGGCGAAGTTTTTTATCTAGTGGGGTCAAAAAAATTTCATATAAAAGATAATTTTGTATTTTTTGGGGTTTGAGGGCGTATTCTTTAATATAGCTAATAACATTTTTTATTTGTTCAAGAAAACCTTCATTCTGGCTAATTACATTATTATTTATATAAAAAGAGAGTATATACTTACTTTTTTTTTTTATTTATAAAAATGCCACCAACGCAATTCTATCTAATAAAATAATCTTCAAACGACATAGTTTAAATAAATTTCTAATAACAAATTTGTTAATAAATATTTAAATTTCTCTATCTTATAAAATATATATATAAATTATATTATTACTATTTATTTTAAAAAATATTTAATAAATATTTAAATTTCTTATGTTATACAAATCATATAAATTAAATTATTATTTATTTAAAAATATTAGAGAAAATATACATCAAGAAAAGAAAGTAATATGGAATTGAAAGGTTATAAAAATTCAATTTGACCTCAGTATATTAAAAAAATTATAAAATTTCAGTGGATTCAATTTATTTATTACACTTAAATTTCTTTTAAATTTATCATATATTATAAAATAATTTTTTTTAGTGGGATCAATTGACCCCACATGCTTTTATGTGATTTAGATCTAGACGTGAGTGTGTTCTTGGTGTGTTAGCGTGTGTTTAAATTTGTTTATATTTTAATTTGTGTGTTTAGTTATTTGTATTTTAATATTAATAATACTTAATTGTTTAATGAAGTCAAATTGTATTTTAATACGGTTAAATCGTACAAAACTATTTGCCTTGCCAAAAAATTATGTATTCCGACCAAATTCGGCCAGAAATTGAATTTGGGGAGACATTGTATGAAATTAGGTAGTTGATGTAACGAATATGTAAGCCTAATTAATTTAGGGACTGAATTGTGATGAAAGTGAAACTTAGTATAACATAAGTGTATTTTGTCCTATAAATAAATGTAGGGCTGAGATTAGACTAAATGGTTATGAGATGAATGACTAAGATGAAAGCCTTGAATTGTCATGTATATATCAATATTGTGATTTGTAAACACTAGAAAAGATATGAATGAAATTAAAACATTTTTTTCAAACCTCTCTTCTTCTTCTTCCTCATCTACAAATTTTTCTATTTTTCTCTCTATTTTCTGGAGCTGAGGCTAGAAAATCCGTAATAAATGGTGCTTTCATTGAGAGATGATTCTATCAAGGATGCTTTTGACAAATTGGCAGACAAATTTTTTGCTTCAATGGCTAAATGGTTTGAAGCTAAGAAATAAATAAGTTCGTGTCAAAGCTTGAGCCAGAGCATCATAAAAAAAAATACTCATCTACAGTTATACCCAAGAAGAGGCTAGGGATTGCCTTTGTGTAGCAACAGATACCATTCGGCCGGTCATCATATTATGAAAGTGAGGATTCATTTAATTTGCTCTGAATGGTACAAAAATTTCGAATCCAATACCACCAACTGATGAAACAAAACCATTTCAAGAAGGGTTTAGTAGTTGCAAACATAGTAATCCTTTAAACGAGGATGTTGATCAACTGAAGGTGGACAAAACTAATTCTCTACATCAAATTTGATTGCCTTCGGTATGATAAGGGGTTTTTGTGCAAATGAGAATGAATTAATTACCTGATGAAGGCAAGGTGTTTAAAAAAGTCTCTAACGAGCATTGGGTTACAAGTGGCAACCAAATACCAAAAGAATTGCAGAGATTCAACCACCTGCTGACCACGTGGCTAGCGAAATCAAAATTGAACAAGTGAAATTGGTACTCATGGTGAATTGTTTAAAATCAATAATAGAAAGAGAGTATACAACAACAGTAAGATTATAAACGTGGATAATTTTTTTAAAGGGGTTCGTGTAGTTCCGTAGTTAAGCATTTTTCAATCATATGTGGTGATATGAAAAGCCTATTTAGTAGTACTTCTGAAAATGAGCTTGTATTTGACTTAAAGAAATAACATTATATGTGACGCCCTCAAATCCGGGTCCCTCAAATCTCAGATTCGGTGCTCACGGTACAACATCTACATCTCATCTAACTACCCATTCATTATGAATTACATCATTCATTACATTGACTTAATAAAAACATAACATTATCCCAGGTTTTACTAACCTCAACTTAACTAGCATACCCTTAAATATTTAAAAGGTTTACATAATTAATTTACATAAGGTAACATAACAATTAAAAGTTCACATTAAACTACTCTTAAGCTTTGCCTTTGTCTTTGTCTTTGTCTTTTTTCAAACATTCGAGCTTAACTAAAATAATGTCATGATATAGCAAGATATAGCAAGGGTGAGCAACTAATTCGCTCAGCAAATTTAAATACAAGAATGATATATCATGATTAGAAGAGTTTAACTCTTTAGAACTTCAACAATATTCAAAAGATTGTGAAGTAGTTGAAACAATAAGAATCATATCCAAGTCAAAGATTTTCTTAAATTTCACGCTGAATAACATATCAATAAGGAAATAGTTAAGTTCTTTCAAGAGTTCAACAATATTCAATTGATTATGAAGAATTAGCAATACTGCAACAATATTCAATAAAGTGTGATACTCCCAGATTTCATGCTGAGTGATCACAAACGGATCAAGAACTGTTAGAGAAATCACTAGTTAATAAAACTGAATTACCTCAAAAATATAAGTTAGTTATAAAAACCAAATATACTCTTCTGCGAGTAAATGAGGTGATCAGCCCTATTGTACCTTATATTATGCATAATACTCAAAAATAACGCAAGGGGTCAGATGTTCGACAATAAAGTTTCCCTTTTTATAAGGGTTGTTCATCTCAGTCTTACATCATGAGTCTGTACCACAATAATATGGCTTGGATTGAATTCGTTCTTGCTAAGATCGTATTTCAATATTGATTTAGTCGAAATAAGTGGCATCAATCGTCAATAACAAATCAGTTCCCAAATAATAGAACACTTCATCAAATATTATTCTAGTCGAAACATATCGAATTTTTAATAAAAAGTCAGTTCACTAATAATTACGCTTCATCAAATATTAGTCTAGTCGAAACAAATGGCATCGACACAGTACTTAAACAATTCAGATATAATCAAATTTTAAAGATAGTTGGAACACTTATACAAATATAAAAGATTCGTATAAGTTTTAAGATTTAATCAACGTATAAACATTGAACAAATTTAAAATTTTCAAACATCGTGGAATAATTATAAGAACAAAGTTAAATAAACATATGAACTTGCACACAATAATCAATTGTACAAGGTTAGACAATCAAAAGAAATTAAAGAACTCACATATCATAAAGTATATATAAGAGAAATAAATTTGCACAAGGTAATAATTTGTACATGATAATATATAAGAAAGTTCAAGAAACTTGAACTAGGTGCAAATATCAATAATCATATATGTGGAATAATTGTCAATAATTAACCACTAGTATGCTTGAAACATAATAACTCGAGTTTGAGTTAGGGAACTTGCCTTGATTGATGACTACTGCTACGCAATTTAATATAACTTCTTATGAAAGACTTATCATTAATAAAATTGATCTCTCAATTAGCATCACATATCTTACTCATAATACCATTATTCCATAATATTTTGATCTAAAATGTAATCAAATATTTGATACTACCATAAATCATTAGTAATATTATAATCCTTTGATAATATTCTATCACATAACCATCATCTTAAAATCCTATTTAATATCAAATCACTTCTTAACATTAATCACTTAATAATATTCTATTCCTTTTCAATATTATTAAACAATTAATAATATTTTATTCATTCACAAGTATTATTAATCATTCCATAACATCTTACTCACCTCATAATATTATTAATCATTTAATAATATTTTATCCTTAACTAATATTATTAATTATTTAATAATATTTTAATTCAAATTTAATTTAATATTATTAATCATTTAATAATATTTTAAATTATTATCTAATATTAATAATCATTTAATAATATTTTAATTTAATTTTAATCTAATATTATTAATCATTGAATAATATTTTAAATCATTATATAATATTATTAATCATTTAATAATATTTTAATTTAACTTTAATCTAATATTATTAATTATTTAATAATATTTTAAATCATTTATTAATGCTTTAATATAATATTATTAATTATTTAATAATATTTTAATTCAATTTTAATCTAAATATTATTAATTACTTAATAATATCTTAATCTAATATTATTAATCTCTTAATAATATTTTCATCATTTATTAAACTAATAAACAATTTATTCTAATTATTTACCCTTTACTAATTCATTTATTTAATAAACCTAAAATGCAATACACATAACATTTTATCAAAAATGACCAAAACACCTTCCCAAAATCTGATCATATCATATGAAGAGTCTTTAAGCCATAAAATTATATTTTTGCCATTTATGACATCACATAACTTATTATTCCCATTTATTCATAACACAAACATTTACATGAAAAATATCAAAACAGATCTGAAAATTTTTATGTTCTGGGAATCAACAGAATAAGTTTCCCTCATGAACATATATTTTTTTGGAATTTTCCACATTTGTTTACTATTTTTAAAGAGTCTAAAACAGTCAGATCTTGCCAGAATTATCATAAATCATTACTTTGTCCAAAAATTACGAAATGTTTAGGGTATACTCTGTTCATGATAATCTACCTCCAATACAAATTTTATAATTTTTGGAGTTACACAAAAAAAGTTATTTCAGTTCTCTTTTAAAATAGTCATTTCTTGTAAAATCCATAACTCTCATTCTACACATCCAAAAATCGCCATCTTTTTACTAGACTCAGTTAACTTATCATATTATCCTACCAAATATTTCCAGAATTTTTAAACCAACAAAATTTGATGAAATTACACATGGAAGGGACTAACCAAGAACAACTATTTTCCTCTTTTTCCCTCAACTAGACTGTTCCAACCAAAACAAGTGATATGGCTTGAAAAATCAATATTTTTGAGTGCTATCACTTGGGTTTAACAGTTAACTCACATATCTAGCACTCCTATTTGACGGATCACAAAAAGGTGTATATCTTAAATTATAACCTTTCAAAGTAGCCAAATGTTAAGGTTCTCTAGCCTTGAAAAATTAGTTTTTATTTTCTTTCTTTTGATCCAACTTTTGACACACAAAATGGTTAGATCTAAATATAATACACTAAAAAACATGTATATCAAGAGTTTTGGGGTTCTGAAATCATAAACTTATGATTTGAAATAAAATACATAAACTAGTTATTAAGGTTTATACCTTTGATCTTTAATTTGGCTATCCTTCTCCTTTTTCCTTCCAAGTGAGCTATGAGGATTTACAAAACTCTATTTTCCTTCCTTCAGGGGCTGTCCGAACCCTCTCTATTCTCTCTCTCTCTATTTTTCTTTCTTTTTTTTTTTAGGAGGAAGGAGATCAGTAATGAAGTAAAAATTTGTTTTTACCTAATTGAATTGTATATATAGATGATGAAAACATATAGATATAATATGTATATGTATGTATTTTCTCCTAGCAATCTTCATCTTCTCTCTCCCTTATCTTCCTTACTTGCAAACTTGGTAAATAATGGTTGCTAAATAAAAATGTGTTACCTAAGGTGAGTTAGTAGGAGTTGGTGACCAAATAAAAACCAAGAAGTCACATGCCCCTTTTCCCCACTTCATGGTAGCCCCTCTTCTCTTCTTTAGCCCAAAATTTTGATTTATTTTATTTGCAAATTTTGCTTATTTAGTTATCTAAAATGGGGTAAAATGCAAAGTCAACCACTGAACTTTAGGGGTTTTTGGGTATTGAGCCATTTTCTTTTGGTCAACGCAAATTGAGCCCCTTTTTATTAAAAAATTTGGACTTTGAGCCCCAGGCGCCACATGTGCGTTGACTGCCTACGTGGCAGCTATGACGTGGATATTTTTAATTTTATTTTACACATGGCAGCTATGACGTGGACGTGGACATTTTTGAAATTTTTCCATAAAACATGTTGCAAAGATTTGAATTTGGAACCTCAAGCTTGAAAATTTGGTCCAATAACCAACTGAGCTACACAATCAAGTTATTATGATTTTGCAAGGATTAATATTTATAACTAAAAAATTAGATCCCCGAATTAAAATAAAACAGATCTCCCCAAACCACCACCACCACCACCACCACCACCACCACCACCACCACCACCACCACCACCACCACCACCACCACTAATAATAATAATAATAATAATAATAATAATAATAATAATAATAATAATAATAATAATAATAATAATAATAATAATAATAATAATAGTAATAGAGTAGTAATAATAATAATTTGGGGAGATCTGTTTTATTTTAATTTGGGGATCTAATTGTTTAGTTATAAATATTAATTCTTGCAAAACCATAACAACTTGTTTGTGTAGCTCAGTTGGTTATTGGGCCAAATTTTCAAGCTTGAGGTTCCAAGTTCAAATCTTTGTAGTCATATGTTTTATGAAAAAATTTCAAAAATGTCCACGTCATAGCTGCCATGTGATATCCACGTCATAGTTGCCATGTAGGCGATAACCCACACGTAGTGGGGCTGAGAAAGTCCAAAATTTTTAATAAAAAAAACTAAATTTACGTTGACCAAAAGAAATTACTCGAATATCCAAAAACCCCTAAATTTCAAAAATTCGACTTTCAGATTTTACCCATCTAAAATGTCCAATTTAAACGGGCTATAGTTTGGACTAACAAATAATTCATTTTGGCTCTCTAATTAAAATGTTTGGGCCATGTAAATTAGCATGGTCCAATACCTAAATTTATCTTATCCTAATTACTTAAATTAGGGTTTATATTTCACTCATTTTGGAATTTAATTAATTACTCACATAGATTTAATTATATAAATCAATTAGACTTGCTTTAATTAAATTAAAAATAAATTATAAATTGAGATAATCAAATTAATCTCTTAGGTTAGTATATATTTTAAATACTAAAATTATTTCATACTATAACCTTTAGGTTATTTAATTCACATTCCTAATATATAATATTAGGTTATAAAGCTTTATTTTAATTCACTATATAATAAATAAATATATATACACATCTATAATATATATTTATTTAGTCACATACATCTACTACATATGTCATAACATATTTATCATCATTGACAAATATTTATTATACTCATTTAATCACATATTTATTCTTTATAAGTCACAAAATGTTCAATATCATTAATAAATAATCTAATATTCTTATTTCTTGGCTTTCTTTTTATTCCATTAATTCATTAACTTAGCTAGCCCTAATTGGCTTGATAAGTTATTACACATTCATATAATTACTTTATATAAGTTATATTAATTAATTACTCAAAGATATAAATCTTTTAATTACCATTCAAGGTTAACATTCAAGCTATGTTAATAATTTTTAACATAAACTTATCTAACTTTCTTCAATCAATTAATTAGTTATTCATATTTACTTCATTTACATATCTTAGTCAACTTAAAATAAATAAATTGACTAACTTGCTTAATTCATATAACATATTCACTCATATTCTCAAAGTAAAAAAAATCGTAAAAATATACATATATTATCATATAAAATTCTCGGTCCATACATTATCCAAAAAAGAACGTCAACCCACAATTTTGAACAGTGTTGTGGACTCAACTATTGAGAATTATTTCAATTTGAATAGCTTGTATGAAGGAGCTTTATGGAGCACATTTTGCACCAAAACCACCAACAATAGTGAGAATATGTGTTGTTTACAAGCAGTGGCGGAACCAAAATAAAATATGAGGGGGGGCAAAATTTGAGGGCGGTAACCGGAGGTCCGGAACAACGACGTGTAGATTACAGCAGCGAGAGAGTGGAGTTATGGTCTTTGGGTTTGATTTTGACCCAAATTGAAAAAAAAATAGAAAGTATATTAGCGGCCTAATGCATATCGACCAGAGAATCGTGGCTCAATGCACAAGGCAGCACGTTACCGGCAAGAACACCAATAATCAGACCCAACTGGTTAATTGCAACACATATGGAAATAGTGACCTCAATTTTCTTGAAGTAAGGTCTCAATTCTCAAAGCAATTAAAATTCATTGAGGAACTTTATCAATTGGCAATGGCTATTAGAATAGAAGGCATCTAGTCAATTTTGACAATTTTGAACATTGTCAAAATACATCAAGAACTCACAATTATAATTATAACGCTATCAAAGTAATCATAAATGGATCAAAAGCCCAATATCAAATTTTAAATAATAAATATTTTTAACTTTTTTTTTACATAAAAAGTGTATTTATAAACATGTTATATATAATAAATTAATCTAAAAAAATCAACATAAAAAGAGAACTATGTTTACCAAATTTTATCAATGCCAGTTAAAACTTAAAAAAAAAGAGAAACCCAAGTTGTCAATTATCAGTGGCGGAACCCAAATTTTATCAATTATCAGATGAGTAATACTAGTAACAAACCCAAGTTGTCAGCACAAAACAAATTACGCAAGCTCAGTGGCGGAACCGAAGCAGCAGAAGCAGCAGTTGAAGAAGAACTGAAGATGATGATGATGGCAGATCGAAGCAGAAGCAGCAGTTGACTGGCCGCCCCCGTCCCCCCCCCCCCCCCTAGACCCTTGGATCACCGCTGCTACAGGGGGAAGATGCCCCCGCCCGCCCCCCTAGTTCCGTCGGTGTTTACAAGATGTTCGAGGAAAGGCCAAAAGGAGGAGTTGAGCTAAATTTTAGTAAGGGAATTGGACTGAAGTGTCATTATCACCTACTATGTACTCTTGTAGGGGGAATGTAGAAGAAGAAAATAGTGAGACTACTTCAAACAACTTTGCCATAGACTACTATGTGGATCAAAAGTTTGATCTGTTACAATATGGTTGTTCGATTTAAGGTAAATGTGATATGATCATCATCATTGCACCAGCATAACAAAAAGAGGAGCAATTGTATGAATGGATTGAAAGAGGTGGATAACCCAACACTGGTCAAGGAAATTGGACCAAATTGATCTTGGGAAATTTAGGAACATATGTGTGACGGATGGAGGAGGTATACATCTTGAATGTGTGAGAATTCAACAAGGTGATGACATAAAGTTACATGGCGGGGAGCTTTTTCAGTTATTGGCTTGCTTAACATCCAAATATCTTCAAGAGATTTAATTCGGGGTATATTTGGTAGGAACCGAGCTGGTCTTGTTGCAGCACAGTCCAAACTTTTCTGGGACAATTGAAACCAATTTCACGACTTGTTTACCCAACTTGGTTGTCATAGATGGGAAAGTAAAATGCTACCTTACTGCTGAAATTATGGTCACTAAAATGCTTGATATGAGAGGGAGCATATACATAGCATTGGAGGACAGAGGAGAACCTCTCTTTCCAA
Source organism: Panax quinquefolius (assembly GCA_020205615.1). Taxonomy (NCBI): domain Eukaryota; kingdom Viridiplantae; phylum Streptophyta; class Magnoliopsida; order Apiales; family Araliaceae; genus Panax; species Panax quinquefolius. The sequence continues at coordinate 82,155,696 of CM035174.1, read as the reverse complement.
GTGCAACAATTAAAAAATAGGAAACTGATATTTTCACATAAAAATTGATATTTTTGCATGATCTCTCTCACCTGAATAGTGAGTAGGTCCTACTTCCATGTAAAAGAGACTTATGTAGAAATATCATTTTAACAAATGAAAATATCAATTTCTTAAGAAAAATGTTCCACTTACGAGGGTTACTGACGAGGAAGTCTATAATATCCTGGATATTTATAACAAAAATGTCAATGAATGGCGATTTTAAACCCTGTTGTATTCAATTTGTAAATTAAAGTTATAAATTAAAAGTAACTAGCAAATGAAAGAAATGAATGATGTGACTAGTAATTTATAACAGTAAAATTAATCAAATAAATCCATATGGATATTGTAGGATATCATGTGAATGATGTTAATAACGTGAACAAGCGCACACAAATCAGGCAAGTTCCCGCACATATATGCATTTACGAGTTGTTCTTTATTGATCTGCAATTGTATTCTTTAAAGTTCTTGTTATTCGTGAACTATTTTATGTAATGAGTTATGCCACTTATTTTGGTTATACTCAGTTAATGAGATTATTTAAATTAATGAGTTTAAGTTATTTGTTTAAGCTATACTACTCAATTGGTGTGATTAGTGATTTGATTATTTGAATTATTGAATTGTTTAAATTCTTTAAATATAAGTTGAGTTCTCCAAACTAAAATTTTCTTTGATGCGGATTCCTATTGGTATTAACTGAGTTGAACAACTCTATTATATAAGGGAGTGTCGGGCGAGCCGACCATTACCGTTTAATTACAGTAAAGAAATGATGGAATCATCAACAACACATGCATTGTTAAAATACTATGTGGGATATGATGAGGCCATAACTTGGGGATGTTATGTAACACCCCCTTTCCGAAATAAAAAGAGATGTTACTTAAAACATAACAAAACTGATGAATATATAACAAGGCTCTAAACCACAAAAGAATAATTTCCTAATAATTAGATATCATAAGACAAGCTATAATAGATGTCACACTGACTCAAACCATAATCTAAGGTAATTATTATAATTTTAAATAAAGTGACGTAACAAGTCTAAATAGAATATCTCTAAACCATTGGAATGAAGGGAGCTCTCATCACACTTGCCCTTGTTCTCCCTGATTACCTGCCGGAAGAAAAAACACAGCATGAGCCAAATGCCCAGTACAGATATAGAATACAAATAATGAACTAAAATAACTATCTCAATTTAATGAACTGAACTGAAATGAACAAAGCTAACACAACAAAATAATAGGCTGAATCAAATGGCTGGGTGTTATTTCATACCGATCTCAGAAATATACCTCGCCACACAGGCAAGTCAAATAATGCCACACAATCAATCAAAATAATGCCACATAGGCAATCACACATCGAACTGCATAATCTAGATGCATGCAAAATCAGAATGCGTGTTTGGCAAAACATCACCAATTCGCATAACAGAACAGAACAAAAAACTAAGCTCGACCCATACGCCTCCCACAACAAAACACCAAATGGCCAACTCCCATCGGAGCACAAAACGGAGATGCCGTGGATTGATCATACCGCCACGGAAGGTGTCATGCCTCGGTGCCAAGAGGACATGCATGTGGTACCCCCACAGGTGGTTATAGCTCAGGTATAACCTACGGTAATTCTAACAAAAATATCATGTCACAACACATGCGACATAATATTAACACAAAGGGTTCTAATATGTACATGTTAAATTGAACCGAATCAAAAACACACAGTCTCCAAAATATATATTAACATGTACATCACTACAAATATCAAAATAAAATTTAGACATGATACACTAGTCTAAAGAGTACAAATATGAGTTCTAATACAACGCCAAAACAAAACTATCACAATAAATTGACAAGGAATAATTATGAGAGGCAATACTAAATTTCAAAACGAATAACGAAACGAACAAATCAAAAACAAAAGAGTCTCGCTGAAAGAGTACGGAATCCGTACTTGGATTAAGCAATGTTTAGACTCTCTCCGTTCGAACTAATTACCAAAATAATGCAATACCTTAAATTAGATTACTAAATTATAAATTTTAAAAACTTTAATATTAGTACATGAACATTCTGCAAAATCAAATAATAATGTTCGATATATATATATATATATATATATATATATATATATATGTGTGTGTGTGTGTGTGTGTGTGTGTGTATGTGTGTGTGTGTGTTTGTGTGGGCAAAAAAATCGCGCCTTGCTAGTTAAGGTTTTAATTGTATTGGCTGAGAAGGAGAGAAATCTACGAAGAGCATGAAATTGGTTGATTGATTGAAGAGGGGAGAAAAACAGGTGGGCGATAACTCTAACGACACGTGGCAGAACTCCTAGAATCCGGGAACCGTGTTAGGGTAGCAGGGATTCTAAGAGCCTTCTTGAGTGCTTCAAGTTGAAAGAATGTCCAAGTCCTGAGTGCTTCGAGAGAGAATATTCAAACCTCAAGTCACTAAAAAGAGTCCCCCTTCCTAGAATGGAAGGGGTATTTATAGAGTTTCTTGAAATTAGGAAGTCACGTGTCTTTAGGAAAATTCCAGAAATACCCTTTATTCATTAGAATAATGCACATATCGCCCTGTCCTTCTAGCCACCAATCCAATCCCTCAATCAATTCCCAAAACGAGCCGCCTCCACGAGCCTTCTACCTCAGGACACGTGGAGGCTTCTCTCGGGTCTAGCACATTTATTTCCAACTTTTTTATCTTCATTCCATTAGGTTATGCGAACCCTAATTTGCACATTTAATGAGATCGTGGAACCCTAATTGTGCATTTAATTCAATTAGGCCATGTGAACCCTAATTTTGCACTTGGGTCCACATTTTCCCCCTGCGCGAGAGTCACATTCCTAAATAGACGATCCTGCAAGAATACTTCAAGTTTTTGAACGATTTTGCAGGACTTTACTTTACAGGTCTTGATGACAATGGTCCTAGTAGAGGGAACCCCTAGGGAGCCAAACCCTTAGGGTTAAACCCTAGGGAGGCAAAACTTAGCAGGTCTCTTCCTTGGAAATATTGGGAAATCCTCCAAAAATATTTCCATAACTTGCCCAAGATTTGTTTCCTTATTTTTTCTAGAAATTGAAAACAAGAAAAAATAATCAAATATCACTAAAATAAAATTCAATCTAATAACATCCTTCTTTTGGTAAATCAAATCTTCCCCTTTTACCAAATCAAATCTTAATTTTTATTTTGAAAATAAAGTCACATCTTAATTTTATTTTGGAAATCAAATCTTTCTATATTTTGGAAATAAAATAAAATCTTTCTTTATTTTGGAAATAAAATCAAATCTTTCTTTATTTGATCTTGAAAGCAAGAGATTTTTTTTTATCAAATATATATATATATATAGAGGCCGGATCAGGTCCGGGCTCCCGGACCGAACCAAAATTTGGACCTTTTTTTTTGCTTTTTTTTTAAAACAACTAAAATAAAAAATAAAAAATTATGGAACTTAAATTTTTACATAATACAGTGTTTTGGGTGTGATTTGGATACATATAAAAAAAACGTCTGCATGCACCGTGCGCATCGTATATACATTTTTTGGTATAGGTATCCAAATCACGCCCAAAACATCAGATATGGAAAATTTTCGATTCATAAAATATTAAACTTTTTTTAATTGTTTTAAAAAAACCAAAAAAAAAAAATGGGTCCGTATTTTTATGCTGTCAGGAGTCCTGACATGATCCTAGTTATATATATATATATATATATATATATATATATATATATATATATTCACTTCCTTGATTCTGATTCGCCATATTTACTGACTGGAATCATACATATCCATGTCCCAAACGTAGGTAATCATAATTAGCCACTTGCGAAATTCAGTTGGTGGGATAATCCATTTCACTTGCTTTTAAAATTCTCTTCATCACCAAAAGTGTCTTCTTTTCCTTCTTCCGCAGCTTAGACATTGACAATATAACTCCAAGGCCTAGACAGTGACAATATAACCCCGAAGTCTTGATGCAGCTTTGATACTCTCAAAAGAGTTCAAGGTAAATTGTGTTCTCCTTAATCACCGGTTGTGTTGTCATAGTAAATGACTAGGTTAGACTCCTGCGAGCAATAGGGTAATCACGCAACATGTCTTCTTTTGTATCACGATGAAAGCACATGGGAGAACCACCATCCCTTCTTTACATGATAATTCAAAAATTATCACAACCTTCCGTTGGCCAATTCTCTCATGATTGTTTCATATATATATATATATATATATATATATATATATATATATATATATATTCGTAATCAGTAGCCTTTGTTCTATTTTTCGAGCCCCATTATCCTCGGAATTCATCAGAGAAAGGCTATAATTTTCGCAGCGAAAGAGGATTCGTTCTAAGAAGTTGCTTCGTGGAGCAACAAGACCTTGCAGGTATGAAGGAACATCCCCTAGGTGTTCGAACCCTATAGGGGCCAAACCTTATAGATTTTTTTTAAGGATGAAGGGAACAACCCCTTAGGCGGCCGAAGCCTACATGGCCATATCCTAGGGGGCTGAACATTATAGACTTTTTTTAAGGAATGAAGGGAACAACCCCTAGGTGGCCGAAGCCTACATGGCCGAACCCTACAAAGATATTTTTTCAGGACTCCACAATATTTCTTTTGTCTTCCAAGCCCTATTACCTTGATTACATAGTTTTTTCCCTCGGATAATAAAGAAAGATTTTGCGTTTTTTTTGACGAAAAACATGAAGGAAGGAAAAAAAATGCTTTATATGCAGCAAAATACCACAATCAGTTGAACCCTAGGAGGCCGAACCTTAGGGGGCCGAAGCCTAGGGGGCGAAGCCTAGGAGGAAATCAATGTTTAGACGAAAAAAAATAAAGTTCGAGAGGAGCAGTTACTATTTGGATCATAACTTTTGCTACGTTTGGAGTTTCGGGGCCCATAATATATCAAAACAAAGCTAGCGACGAGCCCTACAAAAATCATCACCTTTGGCCACGACATATGATGTTACAAGTAAAAAAAAGGCTCCGAATGATGTTTTTTGACTGTCCGAAGTTTTTTCGGAAATTTTCGGGAAATTTTTTCTTGCATAATTGTGATTCCTAACTCCTTCTGACATTGTTTCTTCTTCTTTTCAGGTGTCTTTAAAGTTAAATATCAGACTTCCCTATTTGCCATGGTAAGCACTTCAAGCTCAAACACTTTCTTTGACATCCTTTCCTTAGTACTCTTTAGACCCCTTATGCTGAATTCTTCTTGCTTGCAGGCCCTCTCCGTTGAACATTTTGCAGACCCGGGTTGCAAGTGAATAAAATATTATTAAAATATTAATACTATTTGGAAATGATTAAGATGTTAATAAATGAATAAAATATTATTAAAGGGTTAATAATATTTGTAAACAATTAAAATGTTAAGAAGTGAATAAAATATTATTAAGTGATTAATAATATTAAACCAAAGTTTTAAGATGATAATAAAGTGATTGAAATATTATCAAAGGATGATAATAAAGTTTTAAGATAATTAATATTGCAAATGGTTTAAGAAGTTGTCTAATATTTAATTATGTGGTTAAATGTTAAATGATTTATTTCTAAAATAGTGGTATTATGAGGTATGATATGATATGCTGATTGAGAGATCAATCTTATATATGATAAGTTTTTCATAAGAGATTAAAATAGTTTCTGTAGCAGTAATCAATGGACAAGGCAAGTTTCATAACTCAAACTCGAGTTATTATGTTTCAAGCATCTTAGTGGTTTAATTATTTACAATTATTCCACATCTTTGATTATTGATTCTCACTTAGTGCAAGTTTCATATGTTCATCAGGTATGAAATGTTGGTCACCTTCATTATCATAAGGTTTAGTTAAATTTGTTCATGGTCATGGTTGACTACTCCGCATTATTGATTTGGTCATTCAATCATTGAAATTGATTCATGCTCTTTCACAATTATATTACATTATTGAAAACTTGAAAACTTATTCCTTTATAATCATGATATATATATATATATATATATATATATATATATATATATATACGAAATCCTTCTAAAGCGAACTAAAAAAGTGAACTGAAAACAAATTGGGCCAAAAACACGCAGGTCGAGCATTACCAGTTAAATTGGGGGGAAATACGCGGGATCAAAATTGGGCAAGCAAAATAGAACCTCTGCTCCAGTGCACTGAGAAAAAGCTACGACTCCTTTCTCTCTTCTGCTTCCATCCCTCTCTCACACGATTATCAGATAGCTGACGGAAGACTCCTTTCTCTCTCCTCAAACTACTTCCATCTTTCTCGCACGAAGGTCTGAACTCTAAACCATAGCAAACGGAAGGGAAGGTAAAACTCCATAACTTTATTGGGCTTGTAATTTTTGGCTGTCAGACATTTCAAAATCTAGGGTTTGTTTTTTAAAAATTCTTCTTTGTATATTTGAGATGGGTATTACTAATTGTTTGAGAAGTTGAATATTTTTTGGGAAAAGTTGAAAAACCCAGAAAATGAAGCTTGCAAATTTTTACATTTCTCTGTATAATTGCATTTTGTGGGTTTTTTTTAAAACACATATTTCTTTCTATGAATTATTACATGAATTTGTAATTTGGGTGCTTACACTTTGAAGAAGAACATTTATGCTTCAATTTTTCTGGGGAAAGCAGAGAAAATGGAAGTCTGACAAAATAAGAACTTTCATTTGTTTTGGTAAAAGGGTAATGAATACATTTTTGATTTGCCACTGAAAATGTTATTTTTATGCTATAATTATGTGGGCATGGTGTCTGACACTCTCAGGAGTACAAAGGGAAGCCAAATAGTCTTTGCTTAATTACTTCTATACACAAATTGAAAAGAAAGAGGTACTTAGTCCTTTCTGTATTTCATATTCATTTGCACGTAGGAACGTGTAGATTTTGCTAACAAAATATGAGGTTTATCATTAATTTTTACCCTATGGAAAGTGCAAAACAATGAAAGGTTTTTGTTTTATTTTTTTGTTTTTTCTTCTTCTGGAAATTAGACCAAAGACATAATAAATTTAACATATATTGCTGATATGGAAATATATACATGTGTCTCATTTAAACAATGTTGAGTACAACAAATGGAGTGTGAGATTCATGAAGATGTTTCCGCACTTCATTGCGAATTTTGTTGATTCTAGTTCGTAGCGGTAATAAATTAATATAAGTACTCATTATCCCACCCATCATTTTTGCAAACAAATGTAGCATGGGTTTACAGGATATCATTCTCGTCAAGATATGAGACCACATGTTGACATACTCCATGGTTTTGTCAAATATTTCGTGGAAAGAAGCTTGGAGAGATGTTAGATGAAGATCCAACACCGATGGAGAAAAGAGTACAATGTGCAAAGAGGCTTGAACTGTACAAGTCAACAAGGGATGAAATTAATTCTGTAGCATGGGCTCGATGAGAGTAAATCATGTTGAAGATTCTTTATATGAAATCATAGTTGAGATGATTTCCAGTTGTTGCTGATTATTAGATTATTTGGCAGCTTATATTCTTTAATGTCATTGTTGTGACATATGCCTTTGGGTGCTAGATTTTGTTGTGTATTACATGGGTGCTAGATTTGTTGTGACATAGAAGGTGTAACACCCCAGTCCCACATCGAAAGATAGGGAAAAATTTGTCTGCATATAAGGAATTAAGTAACTACCAATAGTACCTTCAAATCATGACCTTTTGGGAGCCTGTGGTGGGCTAAGATGACCCAAGAAGATACTATTGGGCCAGTAGTTTGAGGCCTTATTTTGATGGATTTGATTCGATTCAGACTTGGGATTTGACCCGAGATTTGTTCCGGACTCGGGATTTAACCCGGGTTGTTTATATGGTATCGTGAGCCGACTCTCGAAGCTCCTGCCTGGGTCATCCGATCGGGTTGCCGGAGGTGGGGACACGAAGGCTGGTGGTATTATCCCACAATGGAGAAATGGAGGTCCGGAGGTGGGGACATGAAGCCAGCTGGTATTATCCCACAATGGCTAGAGAAGCAAAGATCTTTGGGCCGTGTGTGTGATCGGCTCTGATGGGGACGTCAGAAATTTAAGTTGGGGAGTTTGTAACACCCCAGTCCCACATCGAAAGATAGAGAAAAATTTGTCTGCATATAAGGAATTAAGTAACTACCAATAGTATCTTCAAGTCATGACCTTTTGGGAGCCTGTGGTGGGTTAAGATGACCCAAGAAGATACTATTGGGCCAGTAGTTTGAGGCCTTATTTTGATGGATTTGATTTGATTCGATTCGGACTTGGGATTTGACCTAAGATTTGTTTCAGACTCGGGATTTGACCCAGGTTATTTCAGAAGGTGTGGTTGATTCAAATAAGTTTTGTCCTACACGTCTAGTACTGGGTCCTAGTTAGTCATATTTTTGAAGTTGAGTTGTATTTCACTTTTCTCTATTATCAATACCATCTTCTTGTTCACTATTCCTTCAAAATTTGGAATTAGCTTGGTTACGTGAGCCAGGCAAATGTAAAAATGAATCAGAATTCCATACGAATATGACTTAGACCACATCCTTCCATTAAGAAGGCAACAAATTAAATAAAGTGTCTCGTTAATGAACTTGCAAAGTAATGCTCCTTAAACAGCAAATTCAACACCTTTGATAATATTTAAACCTTAAATGGAAATATTAACCAACAAACATGAAATCACATTAACTAGATACTTAATTACCAAATTTAGAAGCCAGAATATATACCTGACTTTTTATATACTTGACCAATACCAAATGAAACAGAAAAAGTGAATTACTAGAAGAACACAAGAGTCCAACAAAAAAAACCAAGCTTAGTCATAATTTATGTTACTTCATCAAACTAGTAATAGTTGTAAGTCATCATTCATTGCTACTTTCAACAACGATCAGCTTCATAACTACTTAAAACTAGTAATGTGGAGCATGAAAACAAGGTTCCATAATTATTTAAAACCATATTCAACCATAACAAGAAGAAAGGTTCTCCTTTTCCTACAAAGAACGATCGCCTCCTTCTCAAACTCAGTAAAAAAAAAAGGATCAGAATCGAGAAATCAAGGTAATAATGAATTTGAGATCAACAAGACAACAACCAATGAAACATTTTAGGGGTCACATTTGAAATGGAGAAGCATCATCATTAACTAATGAAACACTGCTATACAAGGCTGCAACCAAACGAACCTGAACGGTACAAAACCAAACGAACTAAACGTTTTGGACTATATGACTATCATCCTCTGAACTTGAAGATGATGTTCCACCTTCATTGTTGGGAGAATCTCTACATAAAAGCCAAAATAACACTCATCATTTAAAGATTGAGATATCTAAAAACTTTTACTATTACTTAAATATTACTTACTGATGTACAACTATTGGACAATTCCTTTTGTCATGTGTTTGTCCAACTTTCCCACAACCATGACAACGTCTACCTTTTGAGTTCTTTACCTTTCCTAATGCCCTTTCTTTCCCTCCTTTAAGTCTTTTGCCACATCCTTTTGCCCTCACTTGATTTGGTTCATTGTACATATGGTCTTTATTGCAACTCATCTTCCCCAGAGACTACACTTGCACCAGTTCCACATTGTGAACTTTTACCACTATCTGCAACAAGATAGATTAATTCGAGTGCACGAGCCAAAGCATCTTTATAAATATTAATTCCTTCTTGGCTTGTGAGGGCGTTATTAATAACATCCAAAGAACATTGAATTAATTCACTCCACTTGATTAGATATTCTTTGTCACTATTTATCATTATGCCACTTTCATTATCGACCACTATCACGGAGTTTGCCTTCTTAGTTCACCTCTTCAAGATGTATTGTTGGGGTAATTCATCAAAATAATGTATTTTGAGCAAGTAACCAAGCACATGTCTACATGGTATCCCCATACTCTCAAACTTGTGGCAACTACATGAAGCAAAACCCAATCCTTTGTCATAAACAAGTTGTCGTACCCTACGTGTGGACAATTTTTTTCTATGAACTTGAAACATGCATTGATTGTCACTCTCCTTGATAAGCTCAAAACGGTAATTCAAGCATTCCCATATCTCATCTTCAAATTTATAAAACATTTCCCGAGTGTAAATTGCAGCCATTTGGAACACAAAGTCATGATTCATCTTCACTTTAGGCTTCTCAATCAAATCTTCGTGATCGACCAACAACTCTTCTTGACGTTGGCGTACTAGCCCCCTATTAAATTGGATCATGAAATCAACTAATGAATTATTCTTAGAAACATATCTTTTAAAAAAGCGTGAGAGCTTTCCACTCGTTGGCTACTTGACATATTGGCTGAGAAAACATGATTACAATAAGCTGGCACCCAATTTGTACGAATGTCATACATTGTTTGTAACCATTTTTTGTCATGTAACCCGCTCCTCCCAACAAGCTCAATCCATGTCAAATCAAACTCTTCTTTATACTCTGAATTCCAAATACAATCGGCAAATTCATTATAGTGAGCATTATACTTCACTGAGTCTAATTTTTCTAAAAATTTCGTCAATATGTGCCAACTACATAATCTATGAAAAGTATCTGGAAGAGTTTCTAATATTGCTTTGGACATCGCGGGATCTTGATCAGTAAGGATCATTTTAGGGGCATCACCTGGCATAGCCTCTAAAAATTGGTTGAATAGCCAAACAAATGAATCCGAGGTCTCGTCACTTAAGAATGCACAAGCAAAAATTATGGTTTGACCATGTTTGTTAACTCCCATCAGTGGTGCAAAAATCAGCCCATAGCGATTGGTGTTGTATGTAGTATCGAAGACGACTACATCACCATAAAAACTATATGCCCTTCTAGAGGTAAAGATCACCAAAAACAATGTGTTATCCTCTCGCTCATTATCGACCTTAATTTTATAAGTGAATGATGGATTCTTGCCCTTTTCTAATTTGCAAAACTCACTAAACATTTCTCCGCCATGCCCTTCAACTCATTACGCCTATCCCTTTCATAATTATATAAATCGTTTGTGTACACCCAATGTTTTCAAACCCTCCAAATTGCATCTCCAAAGAAATTGAATTGTTGATGTGAGGGTATATTTATCATGGAAAGTTGTTGAGTCAAACACTTTTGCGCACTCGAAACACTTTGGTGAGATCTTAACAGATGCTTCTTTGATGGAGTTGCCAAAGGGTGACTATGGCCCTCAATAAATTGGGTGACTACATAAGCCTCAGAATTTATTTTTAACACAGCTACCTTTGCTTTGCAACTCTCTTTTATCGATCCCCGACGCCTTTTAGTTTCAACATCCGCAATTGTTATTCCTTTACCTTGTTTAAAACCGACATACTCTTTCCTTTTGACTTCATCACTTCCTTCGAATTTCTTAGTAGCCCAACTTCGAATACTAAATCCTTCCTCTTTAGCATATGCATTGTAGAAATCCTTAACTTCATTTATTGTTTTGAATTCTTTCCCAACACTAGGTTTGAGATGATCGGCTACTTGCAGATTATAAAGAAAATTTTCCCTATCTTCATCACTCTCCCCTTCAATTCTCTTATTCTCTACTTCCATTTCACTATTGTCAATAGTATCACCACATTCGTCACTACCCCGTACTTCATCCTCTAAATTACCATACATCCCTGCAATTAAAAAAAACAAACAACATTTAAGTCCAAACAACAACAATTAGAAGAACATTGAGAATTTTGCCCAAACATTCTCATCTGAAGATAGAAGTCATATAAAAACTTTGGTTTTATCATCAATATAAAATTAAACAGGTATGTATCTTTTCATAAATATTAATTGCAAATTATATAAGATAACTCTCAACACCACAACCAGTCACAAGTTAGACATGGCATCACATAAAACTAATCACACGTTTTACTTTACAGAAGCTACTATGCAGTTCGTTAATAAACTACCTTTGCAAATCAATCACTTAGCTAATAAGGATTCTTAAGTTTATGAATTTTAACTGATTGTTTGATTTAGTCAACTGATCTCTTATTCAAAAACTGCCACAACTAGCTACAAGATTCAGTAGTAAATGATTCACTTGTCCAGTTATACACAACCAATTGCACTTACCACAACACTAAAGGGGAATCTAATTCAAAAATGTATTCATTACCTTTTTACCAAAACAAATGAAAGTTTTTCATGTAATAATTCATAGAAAGAAATATGTGTTTAAAAAAAACCCCACAAAATGTAATTATACAGAGAAATGTAAAAATTTGCGAGCTTCACTTTCTGGGTTTTTCAACTTTTTCCAAAAAATATTCAACTTCTCAATCAATTAGTAATAGCCATCTCAAATATACAAAGAAGAATTTTTAAAGAACAAACCCTAGATTTTGAAATGTCTGACGGCCAAAAATTGCAAGCCCAATAAAGTTATGGAGCTTTACCTTCCTTTCCGTTTGCTATGGTTTCGAGCTCAGACCTTCATGCGAGAGAGATGGAAGCAGTTTGAGGAGAGAGAAAGGAGTCTTCCGTCTGCTATCCGATAATCGTGTGAGAGATGATGGAAGCGTAAGAGAGAAAGGAGTCAAGCTTTTTCTCGAGCACTAGAGCAAAGGTTCTATTTTGCTTGCCCAATTTTGATCCCGCGATTTTTTCCCCAATTTTAATTCCAGACTCATTCGACCCGCGTGTTTTTGGCCCAATTCGCTTTCAGTTCGCTTTTTCAGCTTTGCTTTAGAAGGATTTCATATATATATATATATATATATATATATATATATATATCCTTCTTATATTTAAACTTGTTGGGCAAAGTAGTTGTTCACTCTTGTTATATCATGATAACATATTCAGATTAAGACGAAGATTCGAAGAAACACAAAGACAAGGATAAATTCCAATAGTATCTTATTATGCGTTAATTATTATGTTACCTTAAATAGGTTGATTATATGTAAACCTTTTTAATTGTTTAAGGTATATAATGAGTTAAGGTTGTAGACCTTGGGAAAATTTTGTAGAATCATTTTGAAAGGAACAATGTATGTTTATATATATTCCGCGTTAGTTATAAAATGTGTGAGACGATGTTGCACCATAACACACCAGATACGAGGTTCAAGGTACCCGGATTTGGGGGTGCTACACTAAACATAAATAACATATAGGGTTCTTAATTAAGGGTTCTTAAATATATAGTATACATTACCCAAATTAAACCTAATTAAGGGTTCTTAAACATAGAGTATACATTACCCAGATTAATCAAATTTATGTATATATATATATATATATATATATATATATATATATATTCATAGCAACATATCAACATATCAATATCATAGCAACATGCACTACAAAAAAATGGTGATTTTGCAACAAACAGTTTTCGTTGTTAAAGGTGCGAAATTTCGTTGCTAAATACCATTTGCAATGATTTTTTTGACGTTAAACATTTCGTTGCGCAATGAGCGTTGCTAATTGTCTAGCAAAAATAAAAATTCCGTTGCAGAAAGTAATATATTTCGCAACGAAATTTTGTTTTCATGTAAAATCATATAGATCATTTAGCAACAAAATATTTTGTAGCAAATTTATTAAGAAATTGTTACTGAAAAGCAATTTTTGTTGCAAAATACGCCTTGACAACGAAAAAGAATCTTTTTTTGCCAATGAAGATAAAATTCGTTGCATTTAATACACATTTGCCAATGATGTTTGTCGTTGCTTAACAGTATGAATATTGTTGCCTTAATCGGTTTTCTTTGCTAATTGTATACTTTTTAGTAACGATATTTGTTGCTAAATGTACAAAATAAACCGGTCATATATTAATTTGCAACGAAATTTTTCGTTGTCGTTGGTTTTTTTATGGATAATTATGATCAATTAGCAACGATACTATTTGAAATTGATTGTTTTTTGAGCAACAAAAGTTGTCGTCAATTAGCAACGTCACTGTACATTTCCAAATCTATTATCGACTTTGTCGTTTACCGAATGTCGAAATTATTTTACAAACAAAATAAATTATGGCTCAATGACCCCATAACAAATTATGATATGAATACATAAAGCTCAAATATTATTAATCAAATCATCTAATACATTATCATTCATCATCTTTACAATTAATTATCTATTATAAAAGAATAATCAACTATCTACACAACTTTTTCTTCAAAAATGCAAGCTATCAGAAGGCCGGAGGACAGATCAAAAGAGGCAGCATCCACATATATATACCTTCCTGAATTTTTATAAGATATTTAAATTAAAAAAAATCATTTGTTAGTAATCAAGTTCATAAAACGTAATACAAGTAATAAGACATACCAAACTTCCAGGAATATGATTCTCGTTGTGAGCTTTATCAAATATAATTATAAGTACAATGTTGTTCTACTCGATGCTCAAATATAAGTACATTGTTAATCTTTCAACATGAATGAACAAGGACCTGGATGGACATAATTATGCTTATATGTGAAATCAAGGTCATAATTAAAGTTTAACTTCCATATCTTGTATACAAATTCAAGGCCTCATGCCAGTAAGCATTACATGTGCATGAGTTATAAGTAATACAACTATGAATGACAGTATCCAAAAATGAAACATTAGACTGAACTAGTTTTAAAATGTAGCATATTAGCAGTAATGCCCACAAATGAGCATACGACCAACTGAAAACCTAAAGGAACATGCAACAAATGTAGCGAAACATTAAGACTTACAAGTATAATTTTTGTTTCATCCAGTTCCCTTTGAATCTTCAAAAGTTTGGCCGCCTTAACAAGATCATGAATAGTTGAAAAGTAAAATAAAATTAAATGTGATTCAATTTAGCAAAAAAATGTGATTCTTTTCATTTGCAACATAAGTTCAAAAACTAATTTTAAAGAAGACAATAGTGGAGAACAATAACGCTATGGTTTTTATCATTACTATTCATAACAATAATAAAGAAACTTAATATTTACCTGAAATTTAGTAAAAGATTTATTGAGGTAGGGTCATGGTTGTGTTATCTTCTTATCATTTCAAGACAATAAAAAGGTCAACACCCCTCCAAACACCTAAACCAGCGCAGAGTGGAGAAATGTTTTCAAGGGTCATCTATATTTTACATACTTTTTACTTTCTTATATAGAATGAAACCTTGTCCTTCCTTAAGTCTCTTGTTATTCATTTAAAATAATTATTTGAGTTATATCTTTAAAATATAGACCACAAGCTTATTATATATCAACATTACTTATAGTAATAAAAAAAAATAGTCTAATAAAAAAAAAATTCTCAAAATCTATTATATGTAGACATAGTCACAAGTGTCGTATAATATGACAACCTTTAAAGACCGAGATAGTGGGATTAAAAAATTGGAGCATATGTGTAAAATGTGTATTTTAAACCGATAAATGTTGTTTTGTCTTGAGAGAGACATTCCTCAGCTTCAAACTTTTATTCATCAAATGTGTTCATGAATCCACCAAGAATGGCAACTCCATTACAGTCTCCACACAAAATCTCCTTTTTACTTCTTCAAAGGGCAAATAATTTAATAATACACACAAAGACAAATAAAATAGGGACTTGTAAGAAATCGCTATGATCCGCAGAAGCTGCATTAATAAACTACAAATTCCTCTACTACAAGCAATGACAACAAAACTTTAAATAACCAAATGTCATTTCAAAGTTCTATATGTATGCTCAGAGTTAAAGAAACATTCAATAGAGTTTGATAATAAATAGGCATTACTTAACATGCGAGGAAACATAAAAATTCAATAGTCTGCTAATAAATCAGGCACTTAAACGTAAGGAAACATAAAATGAATAATTATTAATTAATGACATCATTTTTCTTGAAGGATAAATACAAAACTGGCCAGATGAGTCCTTACACATAACATATCTACGTTTATCAGCAATGATGAGAATGAGTTTACTGATACTAAGACGAGTGGCTTACCCCTTCTAGTTTGGGATGAAAGACTTTGAGTTGAGTTTCTATAAGCATAATAGCTTTTTATTTTTACTTAAATTTATATGACAAGTGACTGATCGATCGACAATAACAATCAGGACATACCTACAAAGCCAACATAATCCATCAGCTTTGAACTGTCCATTAAAGTGATCCACAGAGTTAACTCCATTATCCTGGCATTGTTTACACACTATAGCACCTAGTAATCATATAGGAAGACAATAAACAGTCGATGAACTCACATTCTACAAAGATCTATTTTTTTGACAAGTCACATTCTATAAAGATTTTTGTATCCAAAAAATTGAAATCTTTAATCAAGTTGCTGAAAGTAGTAATGATGTAGAGAAAATTATTGAAATGGTATTTATAGATACAAATGCTGATCTATTTATGCTTAACCAACTAATTTAATTATTTACTGGCTCAGATAGATTCACTTTACAGTAGAACTGTTGCATTACAACAAGATAAAGATAGAACATTGGGGTAAACATATCTTCCCGATCAAGAATGTTGTTCAATCAAAAAAACATTATCAAAAAAATGTGCATAAACTTTTGATCAAGAATACTTTTATTTCATAAAATTCGGGGTCTCTCAACTCGAAGGACTCAAGAAAGAAGCTTCTTTGAATCCTCATACTAACACGCTTCCGGATTCCTAGTTCGCGCCACGCACATTGGAGTAATAACTCACCGTTTTCTCCCCTATTCAATCAATCAATCAATTTCATGGCTTCTTCGCGATTTCTCCTCCTCTCACCAACACGAAATCCCAACCCTAGCAAGGTGCGATTTCCTTTCCCACATGATGCAATCAATTAAAATACATTGCAATCATTGTTAATTAAAACATATATTGTGAGACCCCAGATTTTATGAATAAATATTTAATTTTCTCGAAATAATTTTTTTTAATATTGTGGTGTGGATTTGATATAATATTATAGTTGTGGATAGTATTTATAAATTTTGCAAAGTAAGCAAGTGGTTATATAATATTCGATTGGTCGGGGAATATTTGTTTTAACAGGAAATATTGTACGATGGCACAATCATTGGTGGACCCCACAACGAAAGTATTGTCGTAGTTAGAAAATGACAAAATTATCTTTCTATAAAAATAACGGCGGAGGTGTTACCGTTAAAACTGTTGAACTACCCGGTAGTAAAGAAAAGTGTAAAGAATATCGCTGTGGTTGCATAAGAAGCACTCAGATTGATTATCGATGCTTACGTAAGAAGTCACTAAGTTATACTCAATCATCGTACAAGAATTGTTGCATCATATCTCTCTCATATTATCGATTCAATTATTGTTACAATATCATCTGCATAATATGATATATTATTAAATCAATAATCGAGACTAATAAAGTTATTCATATTATTATTTGCAATATTGATAATGTCTGTACATTACATCGAGGAGAGGTTTGGTCACCTAATCAAGCTACCAATAAGGAGAAATCCTTATCGGAAAGTCAACTCTTTCCTGGGAACGACCTGGTTATTAAATATTATGAGTTATAAAATTAATGATGAATAAGTTCGTGTTGATTAAAGATGAATTTTATAGTTCCGTTGTGTTGAAATTATTTGTGTTAGTGGAAATTGACATTTGTTTCGATAATAATTGATGTCTGGAGGTTATATTGTTCAATCGGGTATTCGGTGCACTTTTCGTGTCGGAGTACTATTCACGAGTTACTACTCACGAGTACTGTGACACCCCCAAATCCGGGTACTTAAATTTCCACATGATTTGGTGTTCAGTGTACAAATATCATCTATCTATCTACCCATAATAAATGCAATCCATGCAATAGATAGAAATAAATCCTCCCCTTATGGGGTTACAACATCTGAATAATAAATACAATCCCAGGTCAAACTAACCTTAAACATCTGTGCGAAAACATAAACAAATAATAAGTCTTAAACAACATCAAGTCTTAACAATAACATTCTTAAAAATTAAATAACAAGTCTTCATCACTTATTAGCTTTGCCCTTGCCTTTGCTAGTAGAAGGCTCATCGTACCTTTTGTTCTTAACTGCAATGTTATTATTACGCAAGAGTGAGCATGTTTGCCCACAAGTATAAAAATGAAATAACAATATATAATAACATGCGAGTAAATCAAAGACTTCTGAAATAAAAGCTCAACTTTTGAATCAAGAATGAATAACAAGAATTCAAAAGATTTTTGAGGGTCATAAGACCTTGAACTATGTCCTAGGTTATCAAGTGTGAGACCCCGAATTTTATGAAATAAAAGTATACAATTTTTCTATTTTGGTAAATAGTTAAATTGATAAAAGTTTAAAGTTAAGGGTGATATGTAAAAAAATTTCAAAGTAGACAAGTTGTCATAAAATACCCGATTACTATTCACTCTAGTATTGTTCACTCGAGTATTTGGGGCACTTTTTGTGTCGGGGTACTATTCACGAGTTACTATTCACGGGTTACTATTCACCTAAATTACTATTCACTCGGGTATTTAGGGTATTTTTCTTGTCGGAATACTATTCACGAGTTACTATTCACGAGTTACTATTCACCCGATTACTATTCACTCTAGTATTGTTCACTCGGGTATTTGGGACACTTTTTGTGTCTGGGTACTATTCACATGGTACTATTCCGTAAAGTACAATTCACTTGGTAATTATTCAATTAAAAAATATATTTCTTTTCATTCCCAAATCATTTTTGGGTACAATATTATTCCATGAAGAGATGTACTAATTTTTCAGACTCATTGGGTTGAAATTATAATGTAAACGCTTTTTATATAAAATGAATACTTTTATAAAGTTATTCTATAAATAGAATATATTATATTTTATTATGCATAGTGTTTGCATAGTGCCCGTGATAAGAGTTTGCATAGTAAAATCTTTTATATAAATAGAATATATTATATTTTATTTAAAAGATTTTTCTTTAAATATGGACCATCGATTAAAGTAAATCAATCTGGACCGCTCATGGATTAGTTACTATGCATTCCATTTTCCTATAAATAAAGCTCATTCCTTCTTTATTTTCTTACTTAATTCAATTGAACTCTGAGAGAGAAACTATAGAGAGAGACTATAGAGATAGAAGAAAAGTTTTCTCGCTACTTCACTACTCTTATATCAAGTATTATTTTACTGTGAGGGATATTATTCTTTTGTATTCAAGAAGAGAACTTCTGTTATTCCATTTCTTTATTGTTCTATTGGAATAACCTGTATACGCGGGCTACCCTATACTTGGTGACATTCTTCTATTATTCTGCCTTTATTATTCTGTCGGAATATCCTGTCTGTGCTATACGCCGGACCTGGTTCCATTTTTATTATTCCGTCTTTATTATTCTATTGGAATATCCTGTCATCTTATATACGCCGGATTCGGGTCCATCATTTATTATTCCGCATTTATTATTCTCATTGAACATCCCGTCTTGCGTGTGAATTTCACACGACTTCGGTTCCGTTATTATTATTCTCCGCTGAATAACCGCCATGCGCTGGCAATCGCATGCATGATGATATCTTTTGTTATTCCATTTGGTATTATACTCACCGATTAAAATTTTGACTTCTATACTCCATGAAATTAGTGGAATATCCTCGATATTTGCGCTTCATCCAAAGATTTTCATGGAAATATTCTTCGAGCATTCTTGAATTTTATTCTACAAAGAAGTATCATGTTGACAATTTGGACGTTATCGTTCCTGGACAAATTAATTCTTGAACTTGTTTAATTGAATTCTTATATCATTGTCATCATCCTCATGTTTATGTTATGTTGAAAGTCATCTGTGACCTGTAGTGCATAGATGGACTTGGTATGATTATGACCAAGGATTATTAGGTATAATCATGACCGTAATGTTATAAATGATGTGAAAATTAAAAGTCCTCATTGGCCCGTAGTGCATTGATGGACAGTTTTTGGTATGATTATGGCTATGGATTCTCTTCGGCCAAGGGAGCAAAGATGAATTGTTTTATTGCATGATCAGGACCGTTGATGAAAACACGATTATCTTTGGCCCGTAGTGCATGGATAATTCGTGGTCGTGATATTAAAGAATATCCTTGGCCTGTAGTGTAGGGATGATTTAATGATCTGGATTATTTATTGAGCTGAGTCTCAGCGATAAAAGTGATGATAAACTTTTTTAATCATAAAAGATAGTAGATTTTATTTTCTATTTGACTCTTTTAATGGATTGCTTGTTCCGCTGCAGTTAAACTTGATGTCTATTGTATTTTATCAGTTTAACATTGTTGGAGGCTAATGATAATTTATTCTGTATTATCTTAGCCATAATATTTCTTATTGAGCTAGTTGAGCTCACCCTTTCTTTCACTGTTCTCTTGTGAAATGAATATAAATTTGGGACAAGTCGGGGAACGGAGTGATGGACCAGATGATAGTATTAGTAGTCCTCACTATTCTATAAAATAGTGTGTTAATAATTGTAATGAGGACTCCTTTTGAGTTTGTATAACCTCTAGTAGACAATAATTGTATTCAAACTCACAGTTATGTTTTGTCGTGTATTGTACACTTATAAATGTATTAGTAAATTGTATTTGAATTCTGTACCATGTATCTGGCGACCCAAGATGGGTGATGTATACCTAATTTTGGGGGCGTCACAATTGGTATCAAAGCTTAGGGATATGATCCCTGGCTGAGGTGTGAGACAAGAACTAGGAGGGGAGAGACGGGGAATTCCTTCGCTACTATGACCTACCTAAGTTTATTTATTATTTAATTGGTCGGTCAGAGTATAGGGGTATTATGTGGTATGTCAATTAACCCTTATTTTGAAACTATATTCTAGAATGATATTTGAAATACAGGAGATGAGAAATGGAAAATCATGATAGAGTGGAAATAACCAGGAAGGTACAATCCGAAAAGAAAGCAAGGTATTCTCATCTCTTCGAATATTAGGTACGTACGTAAATTTCGAGGGCGAAATTTCATAAGGAGGGGAGATTGTGAAACCCCGAATTTTATGAAATAAAAGTATTCAATTTTTCTATTTTGGTAAATAGTTAAATTGATAAAAGTTTAATGTTAAGGGTGATATGTGAAATTTTTTTCAAAGTAGACAAGTTGTCATAAAATACCCGGTTACTATTCACTCTAGTATTGTTCACTCAAGTATTTGGGGCACTTTTTGTGTCGGGGTACTATTCACGAGTTACTATTCACGGGTTACTATTCACCTAAATCACTATTCACTCGAGTATTTAGGGTATTTTTCGTGTCGGAATACTATTCACGAGTTACTATTTACGGATTACTATTCACCCGATTACTATTCACTCTAGTATTGTTCACTCGGGTATTTGGGACACTTTTTGTGTCGGGGTACTATTCACATGGTACTATTCCCGAAAGTACAATTCATGGGTACTTATTCAATTTAAAAATATATTTCTTTTCGGTCCAAATCATTTTTGGGTACAATATTATTCCATGAAGAGATGTACTAATTTTTCAGACCGTTGGTTGAAATTATAACAGAAACGCTTTTTATATAAAACAAAATACTTTTATAAAGTTATTCTATAAATAGAATAAATTATATTTTATTATGCATAGTATTTGCATAGTGCCCGCATAGTGTTTGCATAGTAAAAATCTTTTTATATAAATAGAATATATTTGTAAGACCCTCAATTTTATGAAATAAAAAAGTATTAAATTTTTCTTATAATTACTATTCAAGAAATGGTTAAATTGATAAAAGTTAAAGTTAAGGGTGATATATGAATTGTTTTTCAAAATACACAAGTGGTTATAAAATATTCATTGTTGTTTGGGAATATTCGTTTGGTCGTGGAATATTCTTTACGTTGGGAATATTCGTATTATGACTGACCAGTAAGACCATTTTGGGCCCCATAATGTAATAACCGCCGATGAAGAAAACGACAAAATTAAGTTTTTATAAATAACTACAGTAATCATTACTGCTAACACTTTGTTGAATATGCCGGTGGTTAAAATACGAATACGCTGTCTTCGCGTGTTAGAATAATAACCTTGGCTTTTACGATTTTTTGAATTATTGATCCTTACATAAGAAGGCACTACTCAATAATTGTTAAAGTAATTATCGCTTCAATATTTTATTGATTCAATAATTGTCTTTGCGTTGATATTTTATATTATTATTGTTTCAATAATTATCATCGCATAATATTTCTCATTATCGATCAATAATTCATATTATTTGAATAATATTATTAGATAGCACTATTGGCAATGTCTAGAAAGTTCTGTCTAAGGAGAGGTTTGGTCACCTAATTGCGCGCCAGTAAGGAGAAATTCTTATTGGAAAGCCTCCTCTTTCCTGGGAACTGCCTGGTTGTCATTATTGTGATTCTGTAATATTATTTGTGAATAATTAGTTATTGATTTATATGATAAGGAAATATTTATTTGATGTGGATATAAATGATGGATTTATTTATGTGGTTATAAATGAAGGAATTAATGTTGAGGTATTTTATCAGTATTTTTGTCGGAATGAAGATATTAAAAATTAAATCAGTGTTCTTCAGCTATATTGCGTGAGTTATAAATTTTGATCCGACCGTTGGATCGTTGTAATTTTTGGATATGTTATACATACATAAGTTGAGTATATGTCCACAAATTTTGAACCGTTAAAAATGAACGAATGATTTGTTATGAATTTTAAGAGGTGACTGATTCGGAAATTAGGTTTATAATTGATTTTGGTGGAAAATTCTAGAATTGAGTGGGCCCCACTTGTGGTTGGTGAAGAAATGTGCTGAATTTTATTTCAAATGTGGTGGGTGGGAATAATAGCGAGTAAAAGCCATCGGGTTGCGGTCAAGTCTGCTAAAAATTTCCTATAAATAGAGGGCTGTTTATAATTGAAAATCACACCGAAACATAAATTTTCTCTTTTCTCTCTAGATTATCGAGTGTATTTTGTGAGTATTTAGATACTTGGTGAGTTGATAATTCATCGGTCTGAAGTTTCCTTCATATCGTATCGATCGATATCCAATTGGCGTCTTTTTTCTTTTGAGGTAAGGATAGTAAGGGATATTATTTTTTTTCGTAATGATATTATTTCTTCAATATCATTATCTTTGAAATATTGGTTGAAACTTTTTATCAAATTTGAAACTTTTTCATGTCGGGTTACTATTCACGAAGTTACTATTCACGAGTTACTATTCATGAGTTACTTATTCACGAGTTACTATTCACGAGTACTATTCATGAAGCGTGAAGATATTTTTTTTTTGGAATTTCTATCTTTTGGTGTCGGTTACTATTCACGATACTGACGACTATTCACGTTATACTGACACTATTCATGAATACTGCAGACTATTCAATAGAAAAATGAAAATTTTTCTTTTAAATCTAAAATATCTATTCGGATACTAGCTTTGATTGTATCCATGTTTTGATCATTCTTGAATTTTACACCACTATGACTATTTTGAGGTATTTTTGGATGTATAGATTAGGAGTTATGAATTTTATAAGAAAAGACTATTTTAAAAGTAACTATTTATAACTCCTTGCGGTTAACTCCAAAATTGATGAAATTTTTATTGAGAGTACATCTATATAATATCGATTGTACTCTTGAATTTCTAATTTTTGGATAAAAGTACAATTTATGATAAATGTTTAAATATTCTATGTGGTTTTGGCCATATGAAAAATAGTAAATGAATTTTAAAATTTCGAGAAAATATATGTTCAATATGGGACTATTTTATGCTAAATCCTTAAAAAAGAAATATTTTTGGAACCGATTTGGTATTTTTCATGAAAATGTTCTAGTTATGAGTAAATGAATTAAATATGTTATGTGAAGTAAGAAAATTAGAAAATATGATTTTATGGTTTGAGAATCATATATGAGGTATATCTGATTTTTTTGATGAGGGTTTTGGTTATTGGTGATGAAATTTTATGAGTTTGGCATTTTATGATGATTAAATGCATTAATTAGTAAAGTGTAAACAATTTAATTAAATTGTTTATAAGTTTAAGAAATGATTAAAATATTATTATAATATTAATAATATTAGATTATGAGATTTCTAAGTGATTTATAACATTTGGATTAAGGTGTTATAAATATGGATATGAATTATTGATGAATATCTTTGGAAGAATGTAAAAGATGACTTGTTGATGAATATCTTTAGCTTTTGTAGTGCAAAGATGAATTATTGATGAATATCTTTGGCTTGTAATGCAAAGATGACTTGTTGATGAATATCTTTAGCTTTAGAGTGCAAAGATGAATTATTGATGAATATCTTTGGCTTGTAATGCAAAAGATGACTTGTTGATGAATATCTTTGCTTTGTAGTCAAAGATGAATTATTGATGAATATCTTTGGCTCGTAATGCAAAGATGACTTGTTGTTGAATATCTTTAGCATTTGTAGTGCAAAGATGAATTATTGATGAATATCTTTGGCTCGTAATGCAAAGATGACTGTTGTTGTTGAATATCTTTAAATTGTAGTGTAAAGATGAACTGTTGATGAATATCTTTGGCGCGTGGTGCAGATGAATTTATTAGTATGATTATGAACAGAACTGCGTGATTTGGTATAACCATGATCTTTGATGTTTCGTAAAGACAAGTGATGAAAATTATCTTTGTCTTGGATGAGGAAAGGAATTTAGAACTACAATTACGATTATGAAGTTATACACGTGATTGTGGGCGAAATTGTTGATTGATGTTACAGGGATAAAACATTGTTGGTGGACTTTTAACATGGAGAAGATAATAGATTTTATGGTCTATTCGACTCTTCTAATGGATTGTTCATTCCACCGCAACTATGGTTGAAAAGTTTTATCATCTACCATATGTTCTAAATCTACGATTTATTCGATGAAGACTATTGATAATTTATTTATCTTTAGTCATAATATTCTTTATCGAGCTAGTTGTGCTCACCCTTTTGTTTCACAATTCCTTTCGTAATAAAGGTGTAGGCCGGGTCGAGCGGGGATAGCGAGGAATAGAGTGGTGGTCTATAGATGTTGAGGGTGAGGTGAATTTAACTTGGAAGGGTGTTTTGTCACTATCATACAAGATGTCTAATGACATACAACCTCAGGTTATCATAAGACACGGTTGTGCACATCCACTTCTTGAGTATATTTACAAGCACTACCTATATAATCTTGGTGTTTGTTTGGAGTATAATACCCAATTAGAGACAAGGAGATAATGATATGTCAAGAAAAGACTCACCATTGGGAAGAATATGATAGTAATCTTCTCGTTTTTCTTTGGGGTCTTTTAGGTCAACCAAGAGATAATTACGTGGCCATATGATATCTACCATAACCGAAAAGCATGGCCTCCCATATGAAGGTTTCCTTGAACACTTCCCAAAGTTTCTAATTTCTAAAACAGCTTTTGATTGTACCTTTATGTAAGGTGTCATGGTGACGTGTTATCCAAGTTGGTGTCCAGAGTTACATTTGGTATATATTGGTATCCAAACTCACAAACATATGTGTTGTTGTATTTTGCCACGACAATTGTTGTAATAAAGTTGTAGTTATTTCGTACCATATATTTGGCGACTCGTAATGGGTTGGATGGAATGGACCTATTTTGGGGTCGTTATAATATTATATTTTATTTAAAAGATTTTCTTTAAATATGGACCATCGATTAAAGTAAATCAATCTGGACCGCTCATGGATTAGTTACTTATGCATTCCATTTTCCTATAAATAGAAGCTCATTCCTTCATTATTTTTACGAATTCAATTTGAACTCTAGAGAGAAACTATAGAGAGAGACTATAGAGAGATAGAAGAAAAGTTTTCTGCTACTTCACTACTCTTATATCAAGTATTATTTTACTGTGAGGATATTATTCTTTTTGTATTCAAGAAGAGAACTTACATTATTCCATTTCTTTATTGTTACATTGGAATAACTCAGATATCACGCTGCTACCCTATACTTGGTGACATTCTTCTATTATTACATCTTTATTATTCATTCGAAAATATCCTGTTTTTGTGCTATCTGTGGGACTTCGGTTCCATTTTTATTATTCCGCCTTTATTATTCTGTTTGAATATCCTGTGCATCTTATATGCCGACACAGGTTCCATCATTTATTATTCTCCATTTATTATTCTTTGGAACATTCTGCTTGTAAATTTCACGACTGGTTCCGTTATTATTATTCTGTTGAATAACCGCATCATGCAATCTGCATGCATGATGATATCTTTTGTTATTCCATTCGGTATTATACTCAGTTGATTAAAATTTTGACTTCTATACTCCATGAAATTATTTGAATATCCTTGATATTTGCGCTTCATCCAGTATTTTTCATGGAAATATTCTTCTGAGCATTCTTGAATTTTATTCTACAAAGAAGTATCATGTTGACAATTTGGATGTTATTGGTTCCTGGACAAATTAATTCTTGAACTTGTTTAATTATATTCTTATATCATTGTCATCATCCTCATGTTTATGTTATGTTGAAAGTCATCTGTGGCCTGTAGTGCATAGATGGACTTGGTATGATTATGACCAGGGATTATTCGGTATAATCATGACTGTAATGTTATAAATGATGTGAAAATTAAAAGTCCTCATTGGCCGTAGTGCATTGATGGGCGCTTTTTAGTATGATTATGGCTACTTGATTCTCTTGACGAGGAGCAAAGATGAATTATTTTATGGCATGATCAGGACCGTTGATGAAAACACGATTATCTTTGGCCCGTAGTGCATGGATAATTCATGGTCGTGATACTAAAGAATATCTTTGGCTTGTAGTGCAGGGATGATTTAATGATGTGGATTATTTATTGAGCTGAGTCTCAGCGATAAAAGTGATGAAAAACTTTTTTAATCATAAAAGATAGTAGATTTTATTTTCTATTTGACTCTTTTAATGGATTGCTTGTTCCGCTGCAGTTAAACTTGATGTCTATTGTATTTTATCAGTTTAACATTGTTGGAGGCTAATGATAATTTATTCTGTATTATCTTAGCCATAATATTTCTTATTGAGCTAGTTGAGCTCACCCTTTCTTTCACTGTTCTCTTCAGAAAATGAGAATATAGCTGGGATGAGTCGGGGAACGGAGTGATGGACCAGATGATAGTATTAGTAGTCCTCAATATTCTATAAAATAGTGTGTTAATAATTGTAATGAGGACTCCTTTTGAGTTTGTATAATCTCTAGTAGACAATAATTGTATTCAAACTCACAGTTATGTTTTGTTGTATTGTACACGACAGTTGTATTAGTAAATTGTATTTGAATTCTGTACCATGTATCTGGCGACCCAAGATGGGTGATGTATACCTAATTTTGGGGCGTCACAACAGGTATCAAAGCTTAGGATATGATCCTGGTGAAGGTGTGAGACAAGAACTAGGAGGGGAGAGCGGGGAATTCCTTCGCTAGTATGACTTTCCTAAGTTTATTTGTTATTTAATTGGTCACGTAATATAGGGGTATTATGTGGTATGTCAATTAACCCTTATTTTGAAACTATATTCTAGAATGATATTTGAAATACGAGGAGATGAGAAATGGAAAATCATGATAGAGAGGAAATAACCAGGAAGGTACAATCCGAAAAGAAAGCAAGGTATTCTCATCTCTTCAATATCGTAATGCGTCGTAAATTAACCCTTATGCATGGTGAATGATCCTTTGTATTCATTCCTTATTAAATTGTGGAAATGATCTATATCGTGATTACTGCGTGGCGGTGAAAATCCATTTGCGCTTTCATATATTCTATTATACTCAATTGGTTAAAGTTTTGGCTTCTATACTCCATGAAATTAGTGGAATATCCTTGATATTTGCGCTTCATCTAAAGATCTTTTCATGGAAATATTCTTATGAGCATTCTTGAATTTTACCGCAAAGCGCAATCATGTTGACAATTTGGACGTTATTGAGTTCGTGATAAATTAACTTATAAATCTTTAAAATTTATTCTTGAACTTGTTTTATTGAATTGTCATCATCCTCATGCTTATATTATGTTGAAAGTCATCTTTGGCTTACGTGCGTAGATGGACTTGGTATGATTATGACCGAGGATTATTCGGTATAATCATGGCCCGTAATGTGACGAATGATGTGGTAAAAGTCCTCATTGGCCTGTAGTTCATTGGTGGATAGTTGTTGGTATGATTATGACCAGGAATTATTTGGTATAGTCATGACCATTGATGATTACATGAATATCCTTAACCGTGGAGTAGGGATGATTCAATTTTATTTATTAAGCTGAGTCTCAGCGATAAAAGTGATGAAAAACCTTTTAAATCATAGAAGATAGTTGATTTTATTCTCTACTTGACTCTTCAAATGGATTACTTGTTCCGCTGCAGTTAAACTTGATGTTTATTATATTTTATCAGTTTAACACTGTTAAAGGCTAATGATAATTTATTCTGCATTATCTTAGTCATAATATTTCTTACTGGGCTAGTTGAGCTCACCCTTTCTTTCACTGTTCTCTTCAGGAAATGAGAACGTTGCTGGGATTAGTCGGGGAACAGAGTGATGATTCTAGATGGTGTATTAGTAGTCCTCACTATTCTGTGAAATAGTGTAATAATAAATGTAATGAGGACTCCATTAAGTGTGGATATTGTCTAGATGATAATATTTGTATTAAAACTCATGACTTATGTTTTGTCGTATTTTTTTACGAATTGTTGTATAATTAAGTTGTATTTATATTCAAGATTTCCTTCTCAAGCACTTCAAGATGTATGAGACCCCAGATTTTATGAATAAAGATTTTATTTTCTCGAAATATTTTTTATAATATTATGGTATGGATTTGATATAATGTTATAGTTGTGGGTAGTATTTATAAATTTTGAAAAGTATGCAAGTTGTTGTATAATATTTGATTGGTCGGGGAATATCCGTACGACGATACAATCATTGGTGGACCCCACAATGTAATTATTAATCGATTGAGAAAACGACAAAATACTTTATGAAAATAACTACGTAAAGTTTTACTGTTAATCAATGAAACACCCGGTGTTAAAAGTATAATAATACGCGCGTGGTTGCATAGTAAGCACACCAGTATTGATTATTGATGCTTATGTGATAAGTCACTCAGTTTTATTTTATTGGTATTATTAATGTAATAAAATGAATACTTTTATAAAGTTATTCTATAAATAGAATATATTATATTTTATTATGCATAGTGTTTGCATAGTAAAATCTTTTTATATAAAACAAAATACTTTTATAAAGTTATTTGTTTTATTAGACAATAATTAGAATATATTATATTTTATTATGCATAGTGTTTGCATAGTACCTGCATAGTGTTTGCATACTAAAATCTTTTATAAAGTTATTCGTTTTATTAGATTATAAATAGAATATATTATATTTTATTTAAAAGATTTTGCTTTAAATATGGACCGTCAGATTAAAGTAAATCAATCTCGACCGTTCATGAGTTAGTTACTATGCATTCCATTTTTCTATAAATAGAAGCTCATTCATTCATTATTTCTTACGAATTCACTAAAACTCTAGAGAGAGAAACTATAGAGAGAGTTCTTCTTCTATAATCTTGAGCGTATTTTTTTAGAGTTTAAGAAAGCTTTGAGCGTAGTATAAGTTTTCTTCGAGTATATCCTCGCCCTACCAGTCGGAATACTCTTCTTTCAAAGGTAAGGGATATTATTTGTTGTACATGTAAGGGGTATTATTCTTTTGTATTCATGAAGAGGACTTCAGTTATTCCATTCTTTATTATTATGTTGGAATAACTCGCTCATGCAAGAACCGCATACATGGTGAAATTCTTCTATTATTCCATTCTTTATTATTATGTTGAATAACTTGTTTATGCAAATACCGCATACATGCCAAATTCTTCTATTATTCCGTTCTTTATTATTCAGCCGGAATATCACATGTGTGTAATTTACTGTGGACTTGGTTCCAATATTTATTATTCATCGGGATATCCCTTCTGCATGCATTTTACGCCTTAACCGGATCCATTATTTATTATTCTCATTGGGAATAACCTCGTCATACGATCTATCGCACGCATGGTGAATCCTTCATTATTCCATTCTTTATTATTCTGTTGAATAACTCGCTCATGTGGATTACCACATGCATGGTGAATGATCCTTTGTATTCATTCCTTATTAAATTGTGAAAATGATCTCAGATCGTGGATTACCGAATGGGCGGGTGAAAATCCATTTGCGCTTTCATATATTCTATTATACTCGAGTTGGTTAAAGTATTAGTTTCTATACTCTATGAAATTAGTGGAATATCCTTGATATTTACGCATCATCCAGTATCTTTTCATAGAAGTATTCTTCTGAGCATTCTTGAATTTTACTCTATAAAGCAGTATCATGTTGACAATTTGGGCGTTATCGGGTTCTAGATAAATTAATTCTTGAACTTGTTTTATTGAATTCTTATATCATTGTCATCATCCTCATGTTTATATTTTGTTGAAAGTCATCTCGTGGGCCGTAAGTAGTATGTAGATGGACTTGGTATGATTATGACTGAGGATTATTCGGTATGTAATCATGACCGTAATGTTATAAATGATGTGGAAAAAGTCCTCATTGGCCCGTAGTGCATTGATGGACGCTTTTTGGTATGATTATGGCTATGGATTCTCTTTGGTAGTAGTCTGAAAGATGAATTGTTTTATGGCATGATCAGACTGGTTGATGAAAACACGATTATCTTTGGCCCAGAGTGCATGGATAATTCGTGGTCGTGATACTAAAAATATCATCGGCTTCGTAGTGCGTGGATGAGTTAATGATATGGATTATTTATTGTTTGAGTCTCAAATGATAAAGTTGATGAAAACCTTTTAAATCATAGAAGATAGTAGATTTTATTCCCTACTTGACTCTTCTAATGGATTGCTTGTTCACTAAGCAGCTTAAACTTGATAGTTATTATATTTTATCGCTTTAACACTTTGTTGAAGGCTAACGATAAATTATTCTACATTATCTTAGTCATAATATTTCTTCTCGGGCTAGTTGAGCTCACCTTTCTTTCACCGTTTTCTTCGTGAAATGAGAACGTAGTCTGCGGACTAGTCGGGGAACAGAGTGATGGTCCTAGATGGTGCATTAGTAGTCCTCACTATTCTATGAAATAGTGTGATAATAATTGTAATGAGGACTCCTTTTGAGTTTGTATACTCTCTAGTAGACAATATTTGTATTCAAACTCAAAGTTTATGTTTTGTCGTATTGCATACCCATAGTTGTATATTTGAATTCATACCATGTATCTCGGCGACTCAAGATGGGTGATGTATACCTAATTTTGGGGCGCCACACGGTTGGTATCAAAGCTTAGGGATATGATTCTGGCTGGGATGTGAGAATAGAACTAGGAGGGAGAGACGGGAATTCCTTCGCTAGTATGACCTACCTAAGTTTATTTGGTATTTAATTGGTCTCGTTAGTAGTATAGGGATAATATGTGATATGTTAATTAACCCTTGTTTTGTGATAGTGTTTGAAAATGGCATATGAAAATGCTTTGAGATAAGCAATGAAGCACATGAGACCGCTGAGTCACCTTTTAACCAAAAGGTAACGACCAACAACACGATAATAATCATAACCGGTGGCAACGAATTAGTCGAACAATGATAACCATCGTGGGGAAATTATCATGCCAAGAATGGTAACCACTTGATTGGTAATCATGGCAAGATAATAGAAGTGGAATTTCTAGAAGAGAAGGTCACCTAGCTCGATTTTATCGTCAAGTCAAGTCCAGCTGGGATAGTGATGCCAAAAGATGTCTCAGACAAATCAAAGCCGGTAGTTTAAGTGAAAGCGTTTATCAAGGAACCCGAACGAGGTTATTACGGGTAAGTTAATCATAAGCTCTTGCGAAATCTATACCTTATTAGATACCGGTTCTACCTATTCTTTTATATCTCTTGCTTGCGCTCAACGTTTAAATTTAACTCCGGAGAAGTTAGACTTTGATTTATTGGTTGAAACTTCGTTAGTAGAAACCTTCGTTACATCCACTATTTATAAATTTTGTTTAATTCAAATTGACACTTTCACGTTACGTGTCGATCTTGTCTCTTTGAAAATACTTGCCTTTGATGTGATTTTTGGAAACGATTGGTTAACTACTCATCATGCTTTTCGTAAGGTTGTTAGCTTTTATACTCCTAACCAACCTGTTATGCGAATTCAAAGTAACCAAACCACTAAAGTCAATCATTGTCATATCAAGCCATAAGTAAAGAGCCGCGATTCTTTCGTTGTTGACTTCCTTGTGTGGGATGCACCGAAGCCAGACTTTCCGTAGGAGACATTGTGAATGACGATGGCAAGTTGATAGGTATCAATGTGACGTGGTATCCAAGTCTTGGATGAGAGTCACAGTTTTGAATGATATTTCTATTGTTAATAAATTTCTTGACGTATTTTTGAAGACTTCCTGTTCTACCCTAGAGCGTGAAATCGAATTTTGTATTGACCCCAGTACAAAACCCATTTCTTAAATCCTCAAATATTTCTTCAACTAAAATGAACGTATAACGTGCCAAAGACGTTGACTCAAGCTGTTGAAGATTACCATCATACTATTCAATACCATTATGGGAAAACGAATGTGGTAGCTGACATGTTGAGTAGAAGATCGGATGAGTTTGCGAGTGCGATGTTGTTAACATAAAGACTCATTTCGTATAACTTACAAGTGATGAAGATAGAGTTAAAGACTCTAGGGACCCAAGTGAAGATAATGAATATACGAGTAGAATCGACTTTAATCGATAAAGTTAAAGCCGCTCAAGCTACACACCCGGAGCTGATAAATGTGAAGAAGAAGGTTCAAGAGGGCGTTATTCTAGAAGCAAGAATCGACGAAGAGAGGAAATCTCAACCCTCGATTTAATTGGTCAATTTGTAATCCTCGATGAAGTAGGAAGTGTGACCTATAGACTCGTTTTACCGCCAAGTATGTTGCGTGTTCATAACGTTTTTAACGTATCGATGTTACGTAAATATGTGGACGACTCGAACCACATTATTAAATTAGAACTAAACGATATAGCAGAAGATTGAACGTATGAGGAGATACGTGTTAAAATCTTGGATAAGAAGGATCGTATTCAACACTCAAAGGTTATACTTCAAGAATTAGAATCTGAAATGAAGTCAAGAGATCCTCACCTCTTTGGTATACCAGGTACGTACGTAAATTTCGAGGGCAAAATTTCATAAGTAGGGGAGATTGTGAGACCCCAGATTTTATGAATAAAGATTTTATTTTCTTGAAATATTTTTTAAATATTATGGTGTGGATTTGATATAATGTTATAGTTGTGGGTAGTATTTATAAATTTTGCAAAGTACGCAAGTTGTTATATAATATTCGATTGGTCGAGGAATATTCTTTTTGTCGGGAAATATCCGTACGACGGTACAATCATTGGTGGACCCCACAACGGAATTATTTTTGGATTGAGAAAATGACAAAAATACTTTATGAAAATAACTATGGAGTTTTATCGTTAATTGTTGAAACACCTTAAGTTGTTAAAAAGAATATGTCTGCGTGTTGCATAAGACACTGTATTATTGATTATTGATGCTTATGTGAAAAGTCACTCGGTTTTGTTTTATTGGTATTATTAATGTAATAAAATGTAAAACATTTTAAATACTTTTATAAAGTTATTCTATAAATAGAATATATTATATTTTATTATGCATAGTGTTTTTAGCATAGTAAAATCTTTTTATATAAAATAAAATACTTTTATAAAGTTATTTGTTTTATTAGACAATAATTAGAATATATTATATGTTATTATTACGCGTAGTGTTTGCATAATAGTCTGCGTAGTGTATAAAAATAGTAAAATTTTTATAAAGTTATTCGTTTTATTAGATTATAAATAGAATATATTATATTTTATTTAAAAGATTTTGCTTTAAATATGGATCGATCGTATTAAAAAGTAAATCAATCTCGACCGTTCATGAGTTAGTTACTATGCATTCCATTTTTCTATAAATAGAAGCTCATTTATTCATTATTTCTTACGAATTCACTAAAACTCTAGAGAGAGTTCTTCTTCTATAATCTTGAGCGTATTTTTTTAGAGTTTAAGAAAGCTTTGAGCGTAGTACAAGTTTTCTTCGAGTATATCCTCGCCCTACCAGTCGGAATACTCTTCTTTCAAAGGTAAGGGATATTATTTGTTGTACCTGTAAGGGGTATTATTCTTTTGTATTCATGAAGAGGACTTCTATTATTCCATTCTTTATTATTATGTTGGAATAACCTGTCTATGCGAAGTACCACATACATGGTGAAATTCTTCTATTATTTCATTCTTTATTATTATGTTGGAATAACCTGTTTATGCGAAGTACCGCATACATGGTGAAATTCTTCTATTATTCCGTTCTTTATTATTCTGTCGGAATATCCTGTTGGTGCGAATTTTGCCTGACCTGGTTCCATTATTTATTATTCCGTTCTTTATTATTCTGTCGAAATATCCTGTATGTGCGTTTACGCCGGACCTGGTTCTAATATTTATTATTCTATCTAATATCCCATGCATGCATTTCTGTGGGACCGGTTCCATTATTTATTGTTCATTGGGAATAACTTCGTCTGCATGCGATCTATTGCACGCATGGTGAATCCTTCTGTTATTCAATTCTTTATTATTCTGTTGGAATAACCTGTCTATGCGGATTACCACATGTATGATGAATGATCCTTTGTATTCATTCCTTATTAAATTGTGGAAATGATCTATATACGTGGATTACCGCATGGCGGGTGAAAATCCATTTGCAGTTTCATATATTCTATTATACTCAGTTGGTTAAAGTTTTAGTTTCTATACTCCATGAAATTAGTGGAATATCCTTGACATTTGCGCTTCATCCAGTATCTTTTCATAGAAATATTCTTCTGAGCATTCTTGAATTTTACTCTACAAAGCAGTATCATGTTGACAATTTGGACGTTATCGGTTCCTAGATAAATTAATTCTTGAACTTGTTTTATTGAATTCTTATATCATTGTCATCATCCTCATGTTTATATTTTGTTGAAAGTCATCTGTGGCCCATGAAGTGCATAGATGGACTTGGTATGACTATGATTAGGGGATTATTCTAAGATAATCATAACCGTAATGTTACAAATGATGTGGAAAAGTCCTCATTGGCCCGTAGTGCATTGATGGACAGTTTTTGGTATGATTATGGCTATGGATTCTCTTTGGTCGTAGTGCAAAGATGAATTGTTTTATGGCATGATCAAGACCGTTGATGAAAACATGATTATCTTAAGCCGTAGTTCATGGATAATTCGTGGTCGTGATACTAAAGAATATCCTTGGCCTGTAGTGCAGGGATGATTTGATGATGTGGATTATTTATTAAGCTGAGTCTCAGCGATAAAAGTCATGACAAACCTTTTAAATCATAGAAGATAGTAGATTTTATTCTCTACTTGACTCTTTTAATGGATTGCTTGTTCCGCTGCAGTTAAACTCGATGTTTGTTAAATTGTATCAGTTTAACATTGTTTAAGGCTAACAATAAATTATTCTGCATTATCTTAGTTATAATATTTCTTACTAGGCTAGTTGAGCTCACCCTTTCTTTCACTGTTCTCTTCAGGAAATGAGAACGTAGCTGGGACTAGTCGGGGAACAGAGTGATGGTCCTAGATGGTGTATTAGTAGTCCTCACTATTCTGTGAAATAGTGTGATAATAATTGTAATGAGGACTCCTTTTGAGTTTGTATACTCTCTCTAGAGATGATATTTTGTATTCAAACTCACAGTTTATGTTTTGTCGTATTGTACACGACAGTTGTATTATTAAGTTGTATTTGAATTCTATAGCATGTATCTGGCGACTCAAGATGGGTGATGTATACCTAATTTTGGGGGCGTCACAAGATGGGTGATGTATACCTGTTTTGGGGGCATCACAGTTGGCATCAAAGCCATAGAAAAGAGCCCCGAGCCTTTATCTGGTGACTTCCAAGTCTTGGGATGCACCAAAGCCATACTTTTCGTAGGGGACGCTGTGAGTAACGGTGGCAAGTTAATAAGTATCATTGTGAGGTGCTATCCAAGTCTTGGATGCGGGTCATAGTTGGTATCAAAGCTTAGGGATATGATCCCTGGCTGAGATGTGAGACAAAAACTAGGAGGGGAGAGACGGAGAATTCCTTCGCTAGTATGACCTACCTAAGTTTATTTGGTATTTAATTGGTTGGTAGAGTATAGGGATAATATGTGATATGTCAATTAACCCTTGTTTTGTGACAGTGTTTGAAAATGACATCTGAAAATGTCGAGATAAGCAATGAAGCACATGAGACCATTGAGTCGGCTGAACCAAAAGGTAACGACCAACAACACGATAATAATTGTACCGGTGGCAACAATGATAACCATCGTGGGGGAAATTATCATGCCAAGAATGGTAACCACTTCGGTGGTAATCATGGCCAAGATAATAGAAGTGGAAATTTCAAGAAGAGAAGGTCATTTAGCTCTATTTTATCGTATAGTGAAGTCAAGACCAGCTGGGACGGTGGCAACAAAGCGGATACGGACAAAACAAAGTCGGTGGTTTCAGGAAGAGCATTTTTTGTGACTTCTCAAAAAGCGAGTAATCCAAACGAAGTTAGCACGGGTTAGTTAATTATAAATTTTTGCGAAGTCTATACCTTATTAGATACCGGTTCTACCCATTCGTTTATCTCTCTTGCTTGCGCTCAACGTTTAAATTTGACTCCTGAGAAATTAAACTTTGACTTATCTGTTGAAACTCCGTTGAGAGAAATCTTCATTACATGTGTTATCCAAGTCTTGGATGAGAGTCACAGTTTTGAATGATAATTATATTGTTAATAAATTTTCTGACGTATTCTTGAAGACTTCTTAGCCTACCCCTAGAGCGTGAAATCAAATTTTGTATTGACCCCGGTACAAAACCCATTTCTTAAACCCTCAAATATTTCTTCAACTTTAATGAACGTAACATGCGCCAAAGACGTTGGCTCAAGCTGTTGAAGATTACGATCGTACCATTCAATACCATCGTGGGAAAAATGAACGTGGTAGCTAACGCGTTGAGTAGAAGATCATATGTGTTTACAAGTGCGATGTTGTTAACACAAAGACCCATTTCGTACGACTTACAAATGATGAAGATAGAGTTAAAGACTCTAGGAACCCACGTGAAGATAACGAATATATGAGTAGAATAGACTTTAATCGATAAAGTTAAAGCCGCTCAAGCTACACACCTGGAGCTGATGAATGTGAAGAATTAAGAAGGTTCAAGAGGGCGTTATTCTAGAAGCAAGAATCGATGAAGAGAGGAAATCTCAACCCTCGATTTAATTGGCCCATTTGAAATCCTCGATGAAGTAGGAAGTGTGGCCTATAGACTCGTTTTACCGCCAAGTATGTTGCGTGTTCAGAACATTTTTTTTTTTACGTATCGATGTTACGTAAATATGTGGACGACCCGAACCACATTATTAAATTAGAACTAAACGATATAGCAGAAGATTGAACGTATGAGGAGATACGTGTTAAAATCTTGGATAAGAAGGATCGTATTCAACACTCAAAGGTTATACCTCAAGAGTTAGAATCTGAAATGAAGTCAAGGTATCCTCACCTCGTCAGCAGACCAGGTACATACGTAAATTTTGAGGGTAAAATTCCATAAGGAGGGGAGATTGTGAGACCCCAGATTTTATAAATAAATATTTAATTTTCTCGAAATAATTTTTTTTAATATTATGGTGTGGATTTGATATAATATTATACTTGTGGATAATATTTATTAATTTTGCAAAGTAAGCAAGTGGTTATATAATATTCGATTGGTCGGGGAATATTCGTTTTAACGAGGGAATATTATGACGATGGCACAATCATTAGTGGACCCTAACGGAAGTATTGTCGTAGTTAAGAAAAACGAAAAATTATCTTTCTATAAAAATAACTACGGAGGTATTCTTTGTTAAAACCGCTGAACTACACCGTAGTAAAAGTACAATGTCTGGCGTGGTTGCATAAGAAGCACACGGTATTGATTATTGATGCTTACGTAAGAAGTCACTAAGTTATACTCAATTATTGATACAAGAATTCTTTGATCATATCTCTCATATTATTGATTAAATTATTGTTACAAAGATCATCTCGTGATAATATGATATATTATTAAATCAATAATTGAGGCGGTAAAGTTATTCATATTATTATTTGCAATATTGACAATGTCTAGTAGTTCATCGAGGAGAGGTTTGGTCACCTAATTGTGCGCCAATAAGGAGAAATCCTTATCGGAAAGCCCCCTCTTTCTTGGGAATGACCTGGTTGTTAAATATTATGAGTTAGAATATTAATGATGAATAAGTTCGTGTTGATTACAGATGAATTTTATAGTTCCATTGTGTTGGAATTATTTGTGTTAGTGGAAATTGACATTTATTTCGATAATAATTGATGTCTGGAGGTTATATTGTTCAATCGGGTATTCGGGGCACTTTTCGTGTCGAAGTACTATTCACGAGTTACTATTCAAGAGTTACTATTTACGAGTACTATTCACGAGTTACTATTCACGAGTTACTATTCACGAGTTATTATTCACGAGTTACTATTCACAGGGTACTATTCACCCGTAAGATATATTTCTTTTCAGTCCAAATTATTTTTGGGTACAATATTATTCCATGAGGAGATGTTAATTTTTCAGACCGTTGGTTGAAGATATAATAGTGAATCAATATGGACCGTTGGTGGAAAGTTATAATAGTGAATCAATATGGATCGCTGGTTTAAAGTTTTAATAGTAAATCAGTATGGACCGTTGCTTTAAGTTTTAATAGTAAACCAATATGGACCGTCTGCTTAAAAGTAAATCAATCTGAATTTGTTCATGAATTAGTTACTTATTCATCCATTCTCCTATAAATAAAGCTCATTCCTTCATTATATCTTACGAATTCACCAAAACTCTAGAGAGAAAACTATAGAGAGAAAGAAGAAAAGTATTCTCGCTACTTCACTACTCCAATATCCAGCTTCTTCTAAGGTAGGGATATTATTTGTTGTACTCGTAAGGGGTATTTTTTCTTTCGTGTTCATGAAGAGAACTTCATTATTCCATTCTTTATTATTACATTGGAATAACGTCTGCGCGGCGGTTTATCGCATGCACAGTGAATTCTGTTTGTTATTTCATTCTATTATTCTCATTGGAATAACTTTTGTTTATGCAAAGTATCGCATATACATGGTGAAATTCTTCTAATATTCCGTTCTTTATTATTCCGTTAATATCCATGCATCGCGTTCTGCCGGACTGGTTTCATTATTTATTATTCGCTTAATATCATATACGTAAGTGCTTACGGGACCACTTCCATTATTTATTATTCTATTGGGAATAACTCGTATGCATGTAGTCCATTGCACGCATGGTAAATCCTTCATTATTCCATTCTTTATTATTACATTGGAATAACCTGTTTGTGCGGTCTATCGCATGCCTGGTGAATTATGTTGTTATTCCATTCTTATTATTATGTTGGAATAACCTTTTAAATCATAGAACTAC
Organism: Panax quinquefolius; assembly: GCA_020205615.1. NCBI lineage: Eukaryota > Viridiplantae > Streptophyta > Magnoliopsida > Apiales > Araliaceae > Panax > Panax quinquefolius. The sequence goes on along the minus strand of CM035174.1, from coordinate 82,115,902 downwards.
GGCCAAGGATATTCATTAGTATCACAACCACAAATTATCCATGCACTACGGGCCAAGGATATTCGTGTATTCATCAACGGTCATGATCATACCAACAACTGTCCATCAATGCACTACGGCCAATGAGGATTTTTACCACATCATTTGTAACATTACAGTCATGATTATATCGAATAATCCCTGGTCATAATCATACCAAGTCCATCTATGCACTACAGGTGTAAGACCCCAACTTATTATAAATAAAATCGAATTTCCTCTAATTATTATTGTGAATAATAAGGTATTAATTTGATATAATTCTACAGTTATGGGTGAAATGTGCAAATTTTGCAAAATATGCAAGTGGTTATAAAATAATCATTGTTGTTAGGGAATATTCATTTGGTCGTGGAATATTCTTGTTGTTTTGGGAATATTCGTATGCGACCATAGCTTGATCATTTAGGGCCCCATAATGAGAATAATTGTCAGGGAATATTCATACGAATCCTTACTATTTGTCCTTACATCTCACTAAATTCATTTTCTTTAAAATATTTTCATCATCCTCGGTCCTAAATGATGATATTCTTTGAATATCTTTGGCACAGTAGTGCAAAGATGAATGATTAATCGATGAATATCTTTGTCCCAGAGTGCAAAGATGAGCAGTGTTGAGATAAACATGACCAACTGGTGATATGAAAATGAATATCTTTGGCTCAGTAGTGCAAAGATGAATATTGATTAAAGATGTATATTGATTGTTGTTACGGGGATAAAATTGATGATGGACTTTTAAATCTTAGAAGATAATAGAACTCATTCTCTACTTGACTCTTCTAATGGATTCTTTGTTTTCACCGCAGCTTGTTGATCTAAAACTTGTTGTCTATTATATTTTATCGATTTTTCCTCATTGAATAATAACGATAATTTGTTGTATATTATCTTAGTCATAATATTCTTTCTTTGGGCTAGTTGAGCTCACCTTTTCCTTTTTGTTCCATTTTTCTCGGAGGTGAGAACATAGCAGGAACTAATCGAGTACGGAGTGATGGTTCTAGAAAGATGTTTTAGCAGTCCTCACTATTTCTGTAAAATAGTGTTTGGATAATTGTAATGAGGACTTATTTGAGTGTGGATGTTGTCTAGAAGACAATATTTGTATTTAAACTCACAGTATGTGTTGTCGTATTTTGCACGACAATTGTATTATTGAAGTTGTAGTTTGCTTTCTGTACCATGTATTTGGCGACTCAGAATGGGTGTTGTATACCTATTTTGGGGGCGTCACAGTTGGTATCAAAGCTTAGGGATATGGTTTCTGGTGGAGATCGGTGAATAGAACTAGGAGAGGAGAGATGAGTAAATCCTTCGCTAGTGTGTCCTATCTAAGCTTATTTGTTGGTCAGTCATAATATAGGGATATTATGTGATATGTTAATTTATTTAATTAACCCTTATTTTATGGCGATTTAGGAATGGTCACGAGAACGTTAACAATGGAGTGTATGAGGCGTGGAACAACCTTTAGTTACAAAACCGGAAGAAGCGTGTGACGGAAGGCAATAATCCTCCACAGTAAACAACACTACCGAACAAATGATGAATGATGGGATGTTCAAAAGTTTTTTGCATTTTATGCAAAACCATACGAGGGAAACTTCGTGCACGAATCTGGTGGAAATGCTAGCAATGCGCGGCTTGTCACAGCCAAGCATTTCAAAGAGTTGGGACCACCGAATTTAAGGGAAAGCCGGATCCGATCATGGCGGGAAATGTGGGTCAAGCAAATTACCAAGATATTCGATGTCTTGGGATGCACGGAGGAACAGAAAGTTCCATTCGTCACCTTTATGTTCATGCGATGAGGCGGACTTCACCGTGGGAGTCTCAGTGAAGCACTCCAACCACCGCACTCAAAGATGTCTTGGGAAACATTTCAGAACTATTCAATGACAAGTACTTTCACGAAAGTATTCGTCATATGAAGGAGGTGGATTTTATCGGTCGAATAAAACAACATGACGGTGTCCCAAAGACGAGGCAAAGTTTGCGAGTTATCGAGTTTACCTCATTTGGTCGAAAATGAGGAACGGATGACAAGGATGTTTCGAGAAGTCTAAAGCTTAGATTCTATAATATCTTATATCTCATAAATTTTTTTTATATTCAGATGTTGTAAACAAGGCTCAATTATTAGAGCAAGATAATGAGTATGTGCAACCGAGGGACCACAACCAGGGTCATACCGGTGACAGCAGTCATAAGAGCAATGATAACCAACGAGGAGGGAAAAATACGAACAAAGGCGGTAACCACTCGGGTGGTCATCGTGGCCATGATAATAGGAGAGGTGAGTCAAGTGGAAATTTCAGAAAGAAGAGATTTAACAATGATGGGAAGACATCAGCAGCAGCACCAGCACCAATAACAAGGAAGGCCACATAGCTCGAGATTATTCTTTAGCAAAACCAAGTTCAATGGGGATGGTGACTCCAAGGGCTGTCCCGGATAAGTCGAAATCAGCGGTTCCTGGAAGAGCGTTTGTCGTGACTGGCCAAAACGCGAGGAACCCGAACGAGGTGATTACGGGTAAGCTAATCCTGAACTCTTGCGAAGTTTATACCTTACTAGATACCGGTTCTACCCATTCTTTTATCTCTCCTACTTGTGCTCAACGTTTAAACTTGACACCGGAGAAATTAGACTTTGATTTATCAGTGGAGACTCCGTTGGGTGAAACTTTTGTTACATCCACAGTTTATAAATCTTGAATGATCCAAGTTGGCACTATCACATTACCTGTTGATCTTATCTCTTTAAAGATACTTGCTTTTGATGTGATTTTAGAAATTTATTGGTTAACCACTCATTATGCCAAAATTGATTTTTTTCGTAAGGTTGTTAGTTTTATATTCCTAACCAACTGTTATAATGAATTCAAACAACTAAACCACTAAAATCACCATTATCATATCAAGCCATAAAGCTATTCGTTTATTGAAAAAGCGGATGTCAAGCTTTCTTAGCCCATGTTATGGATTTGAACAAAGACAAGTCGATTTGAATAATATTTACATTGTTGTTAGAGAATTTCCCGATGTATTTCTGAAGAACTTCCCTGCTCTACCCCGAATGTGATGTTGAATTCTTTATTGACCTTGGTAGACAAAAAACCCATTTCTAAAACTCCATATCGAATGGCTCTATTGAACTTCGTGAGTTAAAAGTCCAACTACAGAATTGTTAGACATAGGTTTCATTCGTCCCAAGTACATCTCCTTGGGGTGCTCCTGCTTTATTCAGTAAAGAAGAAAAAAGCGGGAGTATGCGACTTTAGATATTGACTACAGAGAATTAAACCATGTCACCATCAAGAATAGGTATCTGCTACCTCGCATTGATGACCTGTTCGACCAGTTACAAGGAACACAATTCTTTTCAAAGATCGATCTTCATTCTGGATATCATCAGTTGAAGATTAAAATTGAGGATATTCCAAAGACTGCCTTTAGAACTCGGTACGGGCATTATGAATTCTTAGTCATGTCTTTTGGATTGACTAATGCTCCTGCTACTTTCATGGATATGATGAACCGTGTATTCAAGGAATATTTGGATCAGTTTGTTGTTATCTTTATTGATGACATCCTCATCTATTCCAAAAGCCGTGAAGATCATGAGCACCATTTGAAGCTGATACTTGAAAGGCTTCGTGAAAATAAGCTTTATGCTAAGCTGAAGAAATGTGAGTTCTGGCTTGAGGAAGTAGCATTCCTTGGGCACGTGGTGTCAAAACATGGAGTATCTGTTGACCCGGCAAAGATTGAAGCAGTACAAAGTTGGGAGCAACCAAAGTCGGTGACCGAAATGCGTAGCTTTCTGGGCTTAGCTGGTTATTATCGGAGATTCGTGGAAGGATTTTCTCGAATCGCTACTCCGTTAACTCAATGTGACTCGGAAAGATAAAAATTGTGATGGAGCGAGGAATGCGAGAAGAGTTTCCAAGAGCTCAAGAGGAGACTCATTTCAGACTGTTCGCAATACCATCCGAATGCGGATGGATTTGTTATATACATATGCTTCAAGCAAAGGGTTAGGATGCGTTCTCATGCAACATGGGAAAGTCATAGCCTTATGCCTCATGACAACTCAAAGAATATGAGAGAATTATCCTACTCATGATCTAGAGTTAGCGCAATCGATTCATGTTGAAAATTTGGAGACACTACTTGTATGGGAAGAAAGTGGAGATTTATACGGACCATAAAAGCCTCAAATATTTCTTCACCCAAAAAGAACTCAATATGCGGCAACGACGTTGGCTTGAACTATTAAAAGATTACGATCACACTATTCAATATCATCCTGAAAAAGCGAACGTAGTAGCTAACGCGTTTGAGTAGAAGATCATATGCGAGTACGAAAAGCGATATTGTCAATCAAAGGCCCATTTCTAGATGACTTGAAAAGGATGGAGGTAGAATTAAAGACTCCAGGGACCCACCTAATGATGGCGAATATACGAGTAGAACCGACTTCAATCGATAAAGTTAAAGTTTTCGCCAAGCTACGGACCGAGTCGTCATACGTATGAAGAAGAAAGTGCAAGAAGGAGTTATTCCAGAAGCGAGAATCGATGAAGAAGGAATACTTAGATTCAACTCCAGACTTTGTGTTCTTAACGATTCTGACTTGAAGCATAGAATCATGATGGAGGCACATAACACACCGTTTGCAATCCATCCTGGGAGTACCAAAATGTATCATGATCTTCGACATACATTTTGGTGGAGTAATATAAAAAGAGAGATCGCGGAGTTTATCTCGAGGTGTTTAACTTGTCAACATGTAAAGGCGGAGCATCAAATGCCAAAGGGTCCATTACAACCACTTGAGATTCTGAAATGGAAGTGGGAACACATTACTATGGATTTCGTTACGGGTCTTCCCAAAGTTTCTCAAGGCATAGATGCGATTTGGGTTATTGTTGATAGATTAACCAAGTCTGCCCATTTCTTACCGATACGTGAGACTTATTCCCTTGACGTCTTGCTAGTATGTACGTGAATGAGATTGTGAGATTGCATGGCATGCCAGTATCCATAGTTTCGGATCGTAGCCCAAGATTCACTTCACGATTTTGGGTTAGCTTACAGAAAGCTATGGGCACGGATTTACGATTCAGTTCGGCATACCATCCTTAAACGGACGGACAATCAGAGAGGACTATTCAAACCCTTGAAAATCTATTAAGACTTTGTGTCCTAGATTTTAAAAGAAGTTGGGATAAGTACTTGCCACTGGTGGAATTCTCCTACAACAACAGTTATCAAGCAAGTATAGGCATGGCTCCATTTAAGGCGTTGTATGGATGAAAGTGTCGTTCTCTAGTATGCTGGGACGAGGTGGGAGAAGCAACGTTGTTGGGACCGGAATTAGTACGCATGACTACAGAAAAGATCCAAATGATTCGACAACGTATTCAAACCTCACAAGATCGACAAAAGAGTTATCTTTGATCTTCATAGAAAGGACGTGGAGTTTAATATCGGAGATCATGTATTGTTACGTGTTGCTCCATGGAAGGGAGTTACAAGATTTGGAAAGAGAGAGAAAGCTCAATCCATGATTTGTTGATCCATTTGAGATTCTTGACCGAATAGGAAATGTGGCCTATAGACTCGCATTACTTCCAAGTATGTCTCGTGTTCATAATGTTTTCACATATCCATGCTTCAGAAATATGAAAGACCCAACCATATTATTGCGTTAGAACCAGACGAGATAGTCAGAAGATTTAACGTCACGAAGAAGTACTGTTAAGATCTTGGATAGGAAGAGCATGTCCTACGCACTAAGGTTATACCACAAGTTAAGGTTTTGTGGAGAAACCATGCTATTGAAGAAATGACCTGGGAGTTGGAATCAGAAATGAAAGTGAGGTATCCTCACCTTTTCAAACACCAGTGCACGTATATGTCAATTTTGAGGACGAAATTTCATAAGGAGGGAGGTTGTAAGACCCCAACTTATTATAAATAAAATCGAATTTCCTCTAATTATTATTGTGAATAATAAGGTATTAATTTGATATAATTCTCTCGTTATGGGTGAAATGTGCAAATTTACGCAAAATATGCAAGTGGTTATAAAATAATCATTGTTGTTTGGGAATATTCATTTGGTCGTGGAATATTCTTATTGTCGTGGGAATATTAAATGACTAGCAGTGCGATCATTTGTGGGCCCCCATAACGTAATAATTATCGGATGAAGAAAAACGATAAGTTTGAGTTTTTATAAATAACGGTGTAGTTAGTTATTCACAGAACATCGCTTGGAATACCCGGTGGTTAAAATACGATGTCTGGCGTGGATGCATAGTATTGATGAATTATTGATCCTCATGCGTGAAAGGCACTACTCAATAATTGTTACACGATGAATTCTTTATTCAATATTTTATTTTATTGATTCAATAATTGGTGCGTTGATATTTTATATTATTGTTGTTTCAATAATTGTCACACGCACGATATTTTCCATTATCGATCAATAATTCATATTATTTGAATAATATTATTAGATAGCATTATTGGCAATGTCTAGAAAGTTCTGTCAAGGAGAGGTTTGGTCACCTAATTGCTCGCTAGTAAAGAAAAATTCTTATTGAAAGCCCCCTCTTTCCTGTGAACTACCGGTTGTCATAAATGTGATTACGTGTATTATTATTTGTGAATAATTAATTATTGATTCATATGATAAGGAAATATTTATTTTATGTGGATATAAATGTTGGATATATTTATTGTGGTTAAAAATGAAGGAGTTAATGTTGAGGTGTTTTATCAAGATTTTTTGTTTGAATGGATGTATTAAAATTAAACCGTGTTTTTGAGATATATTATGTGAGTTATAATTTTTAATCCGAATTGTTGGATCGTTGTAATTTTGGATATGTTATACATATATAAGTTGAGTATATGTCCACAAATTTTGAACCGTTAAAAATGAACGTATGATTTGTTATGAATTTTAAGATGTGACTGGTTCAGAAATTGTTGAAGTATCCGAATTTAGCATTTTGGTGGAAAATTCTAGAATTGAGTGGGCCGCACTTGTGGTGGGTTAAGAAATGTGCTGAATTTTATTTCAAATGTGGTGGGTGGGAATAGTAGCAGGTAAAGCCATCAGGTTACAGGTCAAGTCTGCTAACATTTTCCTATAAATAGAGGGCTAAGTTAGAATTAAAAATCACACCAGAAACATAAGCTTTCTCTCTTTCTCTCTAGATTATTGAGTGTATTTTTTGAGTATTTAGATACTTTGTGAGTTTCTATTCATCAGTGCAAGTTTCCTTTAGCCTTATACCGATATTCCGATCAGAAGTACTAATATTTTTAGGTAATGGGTGTTATATTCTTCTTAAAATGATATTTTCTTCAATATCATTATACCGAAATGTTGGTATGAACTTTTTATCAAATTTGGAACTTTTTGTGTCGGGGTTACTATTCACGTATACGGACGGCACTATTCACGGATACGACACTATTCAATTTAAAAATGATTTTCTTCTTTTTGTCCAAGATGTCTATTATGGTTACTATCTTTGATTGTATCCATGTTTTGATCTTTATTCTTGAATTTTGCTTCAAAATTAGTTATTATGGAGTATTATTGATCTTGGATAAACTGTCATACGAATCCTTACTATTTGTCCTTCTGTCTCACTAAATTCATTTTCTTTAAAATATTTTTCATCATCATCAGTCCTAAATGATGATATTACTGAATATCTTTGGCCTGTAGTGCAAAGATGAATGATTAACTGATGAATATCTTTGGCCAGTAGTGCAAAGATGAACAGGTGTTGAGATGAACATGACCAACAGGTGATACAAATGAATATCTTTGACCTGTAGTGCAAAGATGAATATTGATTAAAGATGTATATTGATTGTTGTTACAGGGATAAAATTGATGATGGACTTTTATTTGAGTGATGGTTCTAGAAAGATGTTTTAGCAGTCCTCACTATTTCTGTAAAATAGTGTTTGAATAATTGTAATGAGGACTTATTTGAGTGTGGATATTGTCTAAAGGACAATATTTGTATTTAAACTCACAGATATGTGTTGTCGTATTTTTGCGACAATTGTATTATTGAAGTTGTAGTTTGCTTTACGTACCATGTATTTGGCGACTTCGAGAATGGGTGTTGTATACCTATTTTGGAGGCGTCACACTTGATATCAAAGCTTATGGATATGGTCTCTACAAGCGGAGATCGGGAATTGAACTAGGAGGGAGAGATGAGTAAATCCTTGATGTGTGTCTATCTAAGCTTATTTGTTGGTCACCATAATATAGGGATATTATGTGATATGTTAATTTGTTTAATTAACCCTTGTTTTATGTCGATTTAGGAATGGTCACGAGAACGTTAACAATGGAGTGTATGAGACCGTGGAACAACCTTTAGTTACAAACCAAAAGAACGTACAATGTGAAGGCAATAATCCTCCTGTAAACAACACTCACCGAACAAATGATGAATGATGG
>CM035174.1:81892766-82107246 GCA_020205615.1 Panax quinquefolius | reverse complement strand
GGATTTAAATTATATACTTGTGCATTTTAAATTCTTGAGGATTTTATATAAGCATCATTATCAATTGACCCATATAAATAGGTTGTAACAACATCCATTAGTACATATCTAGTTTTTCATGGGTTGCCGGGCTAATAAGATACCGTGATGTAATTGATCTACCATGAGAGAATATGTTTCATCATAATCAATGCCGGTAGATTGTATGAAACCCTTGTGCCACAAGTCGTGCCTTATATCTTACGATTTCATTTTTCTCATTTCTTTTTCGCACAAATACCCATTTGTATCCAACTGGCTTTACTCCTTCGGGTGTTTGGACTACAAGTCCAAAAACTTCACGTTTTGCAAGTGAATTTAATCCTGCCTGGATTGCTTCTTTCCATTTTGGCTAATCATTTCTGCGTCTACATTCTTCGACAAAATTAGGTTCAGAATCCTCATTTTCATTAATTATATCAAGTGATATATTAAATGAAAAACTGTTGTCAACAACTGTCTCACTTCGGTTCCATCTTTTCTTTGTAGAGGCATAACTTATCGAGATCTCATCATTTTTATTGTTTTCAGGTACCTGAACCTCTTCTGGGGTTTTATGATTAGCTATGTCTATATCCTCATGAATATTTTCCTCCTTAATAATGCCAACTTGTCTATTTAATTCTTTTCTTTTTCGATAATTTTTGTCTTTCGAACCGATTGGTCTACCACTCTTCTGGCGTGCCTTAGACTCATTTGCTATAATTTTTGTGAATTGTCCTATTGGAACTTCAATCCGAGTTGGAGCATTTACAGCTGGTATATGAGATTTGGTTACTCCTTTTGAGTCAGTGAATGCATTTGGTAGCTGATTTGCTATATTTTGCAAACGAAGTATCTTTTGAACTTCTTGTTCATATTGTTTTGTACGAGGATAAAAATTCAATAATGATAATGCATTCCAAGTTATATCTTTATCCAGCTGTTAATTTCTCCCCCTAATGCTGGGAACATAGTCTCGTCAAAATGACAGTCGGCAAATCGTGCTGTAAATAAATCACTTGTTAAGGGTTCAAGATATTTAATTATTGATGGGGACTCAAACCCAATATATATTTCCAGCCTCCTTTGAGGACCCATCTTTATACGTTGTGGAGGATAAATTGGAACATATACCACACAACCAAAGATTCTTAGATGAGAAATATTTGGCTCATGACCAAAAACCAATTGTAATGGGGAGAGTTTATGATATGATGTTGGCCTAATGCGAATAAGTGCTGCTGCATGTAAAATAGCATGCCCCCAAATAGAGACATGAAGTTTTGTTCTCATGAGCAATGGTCTTGCAATTAACTGGAGGCGTTTAATAAATGATTCAGCAAGACCATTCTGAGTATGAACATGGGCAACAAGATGTTCATTATTTATCTCAAGTGACATGCAATAATCATTAAATGTTTGTGATGTAAATTCGCCAGCATTGTCAAGAGCGAATAGTCTTGATTGTACGATCCAAAATTGATCTAGTAATTTGAGCGAAGTAATCTCATAAACGCCTTGAGTTGCGAAGTTGATAATAAACACACGTGTGACCATCTTGTAGATGCATCAATTAAAACCATAAAATATCTAAATGGTCCACTTGGTGGGTGAATAGGCCCTACAAATATCTCCTGAATACGCTTCTAGAAACCTTGGAGATTCAATCCCAATTTTATGGGTGATGGTCTAATGACCAATTTGCCTTGAGAACAAGCAGCACATGAGAATTCCTTAAATTGAAGAATCTTCTAGTTCTTCAATGGATGACCATGTGAATTCTCAATAATTTTTCGCATTATTATTGATCCAGGATGACCCAACCGGTCATGCCAAATAATAAAATTATTTGGTTCATTGAACTTCTGGTTCATTATTGCATTGACTTTAATTGTACTAATACTCACTACAAAAAATGGGGCTTCAGCAACAACTAATTTTCGTTGCTAAAGGTGCCAAATTTCGTTGCTAAAGGGTTTGGGCAACGACTTTCTTGTCATTCGTCTTTTCGTTCTTGCAATGAGCGTTGCTAATTGTTCGCAACGAACGTATTTTTTTCGTTGCCAAAAGTAATACATTTTGCAACGAAATTTGACTTTCGTAGAGAGACATCGATCCTTTAGCAACAAAATGTATTGTTGCAGAATAATTAACATTTCGTTGCTAAATAGCCCATTTCGTTTCAAAAGCCTTCTAATTGGCAACAAAATGAACTCTTTTTTTTTGCAACGACCATGCCTTTTCGTTGCAATTGACACCATTTTGCAACGACATTTTTCGTTGCAGTAAATTATGAAAATTGTTGCCTAAGCTTGCTTTCGTTGCGGAGTGTAAATTTTTTAGCAACAATTTTCGTTGCTAATTAGATTATTTGGCAACGACATTATCTTTGAATCAAGAATGAAAATGTTTGTTGCTAGTTATTTTCAATAGCAATGAAAGTCGTCGATTAGCAATGACATTATATGTTCGCTTTCTTTATATGTACAATGAAAGTTGATATGATTTGCAACGATTAAAAATGTTGCCTTTTTATTTTAGTATTAGCAACAATATCCTCTCCGTTGTTATTATGTTAATTTTTGTTGCCAAATATTATATTTTTAATGTCATTAGCAACAAAATTTGTTACTAAATGTATAAAAAATTATTGCTATATTAAATCTTGTTCAATAGTTTTGTAATCTAATTATATTGTTGTTAAATCAAAATTTGACATTCTTTTTGTGTACCTAGTGGCTCAATGTCCCCATAGCAAATAATGGCAAAAATACAAAAAACTAAAATATTATTAACTTAATAAAATCATCCACTACATAATCATTCATTATCTTTACAATTAACCATCTAAAGCTACCACAATTATTCAATCAAAGTATATATCTAAATATATAGAGTTAGTACAGTTCATAATTTCGTCCCTTGTCTTCCGTAAACGTAGCACGGAAATTTGATACCCAGTATTGTAAGGCAGGTTGTAAAAGCAGTTTTCCTGCACATTTAAATATAATAGCAAGTCAGGAAAATGAAGCAAATAGGTCACCAGAGCCACTTAGTGCCAAAATCAATACACAAAGACAATAGAGTTGCTACGTGGTTGGTACTAACAATTATTGCTAGATATAAACATATAGCTTCCAAAGCACACATACCAACTCTTGCTCCACATCCAGGTAGGTAATTGTCTTCATATCTCCAGAAAGCACCTAAAATTTCAATAAATATCTATGCCATGCTGGATATAACATTTCAACATTTACAACTACAAATTTCTTTACCTTCTGACGCAGTTCTTCTAGTCGTATTATTTCATCTGCTGACATGTCGCCAAAAAAAATAAAGGCACAAGTAACTCGACGACCTGCATCCATGCAACTATTCCCCCACCCACATTCAAAAAAAATAGTACAAATATTCAAAGATTGCCTCGCTAACATGTGTGTTCACATGAGCAATCGCCATGTAAGCACAAATGTTTATGCATGCACATATATTTTAGGCTTCGCTCAAGACTTTTGACACATTTTTCTTTTGACTAAACCATATAATATTCTAGTTGATTTCTCATCAAAGAAACTGATATTATTATGATCACTACTCCTAGTCCTCTATCAATAGACTCAACTCTTATTCCTTGTGCTCCTTAATGATTGATGCGAAAAAAAAGACTATTGTTTACACGAGCTAAAAGGTATTTTCCGTGAGTATACCTGGTCAATAATAGCAAGTACTCCACCACTGACAACTGGAATATATTTCTTGTCTATCTGTTGAAGAACTTTGGCACCCTTGAGACAATCCTTACTGATGGATTTAGGAACTAATGAATCACTAGCAAGGTGCAATATCCTAGAGGAAATATCAAGTATATTTGCTTCTTTATTGTAAAGATTGTTCGACTTCTCTCCACTCTAATTAATCAGTGAAAAACTCATAATTATCAGAGTTAAAATGTAATGAAACCAATCATATAGTGAACCAACACATTAAAATGTAATAAATAAATTCTTAGGCTACTCAACTGTAGTCAGATAGCTGCTCGATCGTGCTATCCCAGAAGCTAATGAATCTCGACTATATAGAGCAAAAAGAATGGGCAGATCAGTGCTATGTCTCATCAGTGCAAGTAGAGAAATTTTTTCCACAAATTGACCTATGCTTAACATTTTTAGAAAAAGAGAAGTGAATTAGAACTTTGAACATGACAAAATTTAATCTCACTGCAGGAGCGAGCAGATGTTGAGGGGCTTGAGGCACATTTCTCAATGTGAATTCAAATCAATGAAGGATAAAAACTTAGAACCGAATACTACAAATATTGCGAAGAACCAAACAGAGTTATTGATATACAATGATGTGCAACTTAAAACGAAATCCCAAATCAAGTAAACCTAATGGAGTCGGTATTGGTTGAGGGACTCGAGGCACACTTTTTGCTATATAGTGAATCATCCTCAAGCGAAATGACACATTTAATTTCCGGGATTCTTAGCGCTTTTGCTCAAGAGCATACCGCCTATTTTGGAACCAATTCCACAAATCTTCCGACGACAAATAACTTGCAGTATCAAAGAAGACCTCTTCTTTTTCATCAAAGCTCAGCATGTATCAATTGCAATAGTGTATTCTGTAGCCCCAAAGATCAGTTCTAGTGCTATATAATTCCATGAATGATGTATGATATATTCGGTTCACCGAGGCTCTGCAACAAGACCAATGGATTTCAAAACTAACACACAAAAATATAAATCCATGATTTTTTTGAAAACAAACTTACCAACATCTTCAGACTCCCAAAATCACATAGCTTCACGGTGATGGGTGTGAGGATTGACCGCACCAAACATCAATAACCTCGATTCGTAAACTTTAATAAACAACTATAATAATAATGTCTTTGGCACATAATATAATATTATAGCATTTCAAGATCATCACTAAATTTCCACCAATAAGCATATTTAAGTGTTTGTCTAAGATCGCTAATAATAGCTAAGTTGCAGTACCACTGCAGATATTTAGGTTGATTGTGAGCACATACTGAAAGAGATATTTGCTTCCTTCCAGAGCTTACCTCCGGATCAAGACGATTTATTTTGTTTGTTGTCTCTTTTAAGTTGAACCTTCAACATTTTACCACCTAAGCGGCAATCATTCATCATATTAATGGCGTTAATGCAAATTTGCTTGGTGAGTCATAACCGATAAATCCTACTATGGAAGGATGATTAGAGGCACACACAAAAAAGTTGACGGTATTTATTTGGTCTTAAAAAGTATAATAAAGACTCCGATCGAAACATTTCTTCGACTCGGTTGCTTTTTGTCAACAAAATCTTGGAATTCAAGACCCTACCAAATGCTTGAAATGCATTTGCAAGCTCTTGATCACCAAATTCTTGAGGAATGTGGTAGATAAATATATTAGCACCAGGTGGACGTTCACATCACATTTTTTTATCAATTGTGCCATGGAAAGGAATATATTAAAAAAAATCTAATAACAATGAGGGAAACTAGCAAAAAACAACCTTCAAGCTGACCCCCTGAACTAGTAGCGACACTTCACGATGCTGCAGGGTGAGTGTTTGCAGCAGCAGCAGGTGGTACAGGACTCGGAGGACCACTCAAGTGTCTGTTACCCATCATTATTTAAACATCATGCTTCCAAAAAATTAGAGGACCAAAATTTGTAATAACATAAACCAATAACATATTTAAGTCAATAAATCAAAGTTAAGAAGTAGAATAATACCAAGTTTTATTCAGGTGCATTTGGCCCAAGTGACAAAGCTACACTTTGAGGTATAATAGGAACTACCTTGACTCCTAAATTGGGACGACCAGCTGCATTAGAACGGGCAAACAAAGGTTGTTCTAAGGAGCCGGTAGAATGAGATTTTCGGACACCTGAACTAGAACCTGAACCAGAACGACAATCTGACTAAACTAAATAATTAAGCATCATTCAAATGTTTCAACTTTGATAAGATGAAAGGCATACCTTATTTGATTCTAGTTCTGATCATCTTTCTCTTCCTCATCCATACTTTGTTCTTCTTCACTACGATAATCTCTGGTGTATCATCCTCACTACACCCCTCGTCAATTCATCCTCCTCAAAATCATCCTCATCGACATCATCATCTATGTCTCCATCCAATAAGATATTGTGTTTAATGTTAATTTTTGAGTTCTTTGTCTTAAAGACCTTTGTTATTTATTGTTTTCGGATCAACATCATCTCTATTCATGGTTTCTATATCCCGATCTTGAACAATAATGTCAATATCGGGTGAGTCATCATCAAGGTTAACAACATTGTCAATGGTATATTCTTCAATCTATTCCATTTCATCCTCCTAACATCAAATACGTGTCGTTGGTTAAACCTTTGAACAATTTTTCGATTTGTAGCCTAATTTCAAATCATCAACAAAAAAAAACTTGTTTTTTGCTTGAGAAGCTAATATGTATGGGTCGTTTCTATACCATGTGCTACTTTACATTTACACTTGTAAAGTGTGTATCCTTCCTACCTATATACCGATTAGATAAATCAAACCACTCACAAGAAAATATAAACACATTATACCCTTTTCCATACTCTATTTTGATAATATCATTTAATAAGCCAAAAAAGTCGATACTTTTCCCATCGTGTTCTCCTTCACATGTTATTCCACTATTTTGGCTTTTACTTAATGATTGTCACGATCTTTGACAAGAAACCTTACTCCATTTACAATGCATCCTTTATATTTCCATACTCGTAAATTTGGACCACTTGTTAATGCAAATAGTTGATCACTAATGACATTTGATGTGGTATTCCAAAGATGATGAATCCATTAGAGGAAAAAATTTAAATTAATCATTGATTTTCAAATAGCAACAAACAACTTTAAAAGGGGAAGAAATATTATTATACCTTCTTTTTAAACCACTGAGGAAATCTTTTTTCCAATTCGATGTTGTTTTGGTAAGGTAGTTTCAATTCCTCCTCACATTCCCTATAAGAATAATATTAGTACAAAAAACACAGTATGCAGCAATAATTATTTGAATAATTTAATAATAAAATGTATAACTTACATAATATAAGGTTGCACGTCTTTACAATTATTCAAGGCATACCAATGAGCCATTTGAATCTCCTTGGAATCAGCATAGTCAAAAAGAAAACCACCTAATGGTTTAACATTTTGAGAAATGACAGAAAGAGCATCTTTTCTAACTTTTCCATCAGGATTACGATCCTTTTATTGAACTTGCTCTCACTTCGCCGTGGTAAGTACAAGGAACAAAATGTCAAACATTCATCTCATGACATACCTTCAAAGAATTGATCCTTCGGATGTGCTTTGTTCTTACGTACTTTTTTCAGTGCATAGATACCTTTAAAAAAAATTACGAAATTAAGTATGACACAACTATAAAGTTCATAGATAACCGTAAATATATAGTTACATACCTTTTCAATTGGATACATCCACGAATAGCATATGAGGGCTGTAAACATTGCTTTTTGTGGTAGATGAACAGCCAAGTAAACACAAATATCAATGAAGGTCGGTGGATAAATCCTCTCAATCTTGCATAAGATAATTATAATATCCTTCTCCATTTTTCTTAAGTCATCCACTTTTAGTGTCCTACTACATAGATTTTAAAGAAACGCACCCAACTCGCTTAATGTTGTTGCCACATCATCATTAAGATTCCTCGCACTCCAAAGCAGGATTAATCGTTGTAAAAGAACATGGGCAATCATGCGTCTTGTATCTCGACATGCTATTATCACTTGTATTAACACATCTAGCAATATTTGATGCATATCCAAATGGGAATTTGATGATCGTATAAAGGACAAGAATTTGTCTCTCTCTTTTTGGAAAAAGAAAAGGTTGGTTGTGGCTTGTCAAACTTATCTCCCGTGGTCTTAAGTGAAGCTTCTTTACGATATTCATATCCTCTAAATCTTGTCGAGCCTTGTAAGTGTCCTTATTTTTACCTTCAATCTTTAGTAATGTCCCAAGTATGTTATCACAAATATTCTTCTCGATGTGCATTACATCGAGCTTATGTCTGACCTTCAAATCTTTCCAATATGGTAGCTTAAAAAAAATACTTTTCTTCGTCCAATTAGAGTTGGATGGAGTTGTTGTCCTCTTTCGCTTTCTTTCTCTATTCATACTTACATTTTTCGGATGCTTGCCAAAATCCCCGAAATTGATTGATTCTACATGGTGTAAAATTTCAGATCCACCTAGGATCTTAGGTGGTCTACGGAGTTCCTCCTTTCCATCATAGTCTACACTCTTTCTCCACCTACAAGGGCAAGATAAACCATACGAAGTAAATTATGTGAAAAATATGAAGATGAAATTAAAATAAGTTACATATTAAAAATACCTATGATTAGGACCGAGAAATGCACGATGCCCCCCGTAAGAGATTTTACTCATCAACCTAGTTGAGCGTGTATCTACATTGCAAGTTGGACAAAGCCATATACCCTTTGGTACTCCATCCGTAAAGATTTGCCAAAGGCAGGAAAATAGTTAATTGTCCATAAAATGAAGCATGCATGTTGAAATTGCACCCAGTATAAGAGTCATATGTTTGAATTCCTTGTTCCCATAAATCAACAAGATCATCTATTAAAGGACGTAAATAAACATCGATTTCATTACCTGGTGCTTTTGGTCCAGGAATCAAAAGTGACATTATGAAAAAGGGCTCCTTCATGCACATCCAAGGGGCAAATTATAAGGAGTGAGTATTACAGGCCACACGCTATATGAAAGCAACTCATATTTCCAAATGGATTGAATCCATCCGTAGGCTAGGCAAGACGAATGTTTCTTGGATCATTGGAAAACCATTCATACTTTCTATCAAACTCCTTCCACGATACAGAATCTGCTGGATGCCTCAGTTCACCTTCTACTGAAATAAGTTTTTCCTTGTGCCACCGCATGTCTTTTGTAATTTTTTTTGACATAAAAAGTCTTTGCAACCGCGGTTTTATAGGAAAGTATCTCAAAATCTTTGTGGGATTTTTTTACCCTTCATTAACTTTCCATCTTGATTCCCGGCATACTGGACACTCTTCCAAATCCTTATTTTCTTGCCAAAAAAGGGCACAATCATACCTTCAACAAAAATGAGACAGGTTAAATATATATGAATGAGTGTTATATTTAAGGACTTTTTGATATGTTATTTTACTTACTTGCATGCGTGTATTGGAAGGTATCCAAGGCCAATTTCACATAGCATTGTCTTTGCCTCGTAGTATGATTTTGGCAAATTCGCACCATCCGAAAGAACATCTTTAATCAACTCAATTAGCATGTCTATGGACTTATTTGTCTAATGGTTGAAAACCTTCAAATGCAGCAATTTTATAATAAATGACAAAATGGAGTACTTTTGGTATCCCGGATATAACTCTTTGTCTAACATATATAGCATTTGTTCAAATATGGTATGATTTCGATTTTGGAAGGTATCTTCATTCCCACCAACAGCAAAGGTTCCTCGATTAATATCTTCCATTAGTGTCTCAATTTCATCCTCATCGCAATCTAAATCATAGTCCATAAACTCCTCATTTTGAGAGAAAATATTCTGACCATGTTCATTGGGTATACTTGGAATGGGTTCACCGTGGTAAATCCACTTATCATAACAAGGCATTATCCCATTTATGCACAAATATGAAGACACCTCTTCTTGGGTTTTAGTGTATAGGTTCATACACTTGATACAAGGACATCTAATGTCAACTGTTGGGCCAAATATTGCACGTACATGCTCAATGAAGCTTTTGACCCCATTGCTATAAGTCGATGATATACACTCATGATGTGTCCAACTCTTATCCATGAAATTAAGTTCAACCTAAAATTTATTCATCAACTCAATTACATCAACTCAACCAGTGATTTAAACAATAACACAATACACAAAAATCAGATAAAGCTTGATTTGTAACTCGTGTGTCTTTTAAATTTGCAAGTGAGGTAACTTAATAAGACATTATTATGTGTTTGCGATATGCTTAAGAGTAGAGACACACAATCAGAAAATCTAAACTTGTATAAGACCAACATAAGAGAAACTGTTTGGAATATCAAAAGACTAAAGGTTTTGTGACATTGGAGTGATTATCTGCATTTCCCCTTTCATATTTGCAGACTGTAAATAAATTGTTAACATCCAAAGAAACATAGCGATTCAAATTGTATGATAAGCCTTGGCATGAATGCCTTGATGTGCAATGTGAGTAAATAAAATACATCTATTTTTATACGGAAGTTAGAATCTGGTCCAACTATTGTTTTTAATAGTTTTCCTTCTATTTTTATTCTCTCGCCATAACTTTTAGTATATATTTGATGATCTTAAATAATTGTAAGCTTCTCACGAATAATTTTTTTCAATCACTTTTATTTCCCTTATTGCAGCTTTTATAGAATTGTTACATTCAAGTAATGGTACCACACAGAGGGAGGCAGATAACGGAGATGTGCAGGATGAAAAACCGAAACATGTGAAAGCCTTGAGAAAACGAGAGAAGAAGAATGTTTCTATTGTTCCTTCACATTTCATTCAGATCGATGTTTCTTATATCAAGGGGAAGACCTTGATATTTTTCAGATATGGTATTTTGTATCCCTGTCACCACTTCTATAAAAAGTACATCATCTCCTTCCACATACATGACCAAGAAATGTTTTTGAAATATACGCGGTTTCTTTGGAAGGATTTGGGAACCCAGTGGTTTTGGGGTGTTGGGAGGGAGGGAGGGAGGGAGGGAGGGAGGGAGAGGGAGGGAAAAATAGTGAGGCCATTATTATTTTGGTGGATGCAGACAAAGTTATAGCAATTACTGCACTGTCTAGTTGATAAAATCTCTTAAGTTGAAGTACCATAGATATGAGGGCAAATGCACTTTCATCTACTAAAATCATGGCTATGATTGGGGGTTTTGGTTATGTAATAAAACCGATTAGATTGATATTGGAATCCTTTCGTCAAATTGCTCAGGGCTCTATTATTTTGTGTTCGTGATATAACAGCTAGCACATTGTTTCCTTAAATTAAAATTTTACACTTAAATTCTGCACTTTTGACTTGAATTCTA
Organism: Panax quinquefolius; assembly: GCA_020205615.1. Lineage (NCBI taxonomy): Eukaryota > Viridiplantae > Streptophyta > Magnoliopsida > Apiales > Araliaceae > Panax > Panax quinquefolius. Next base: position 82,096,070 of record CM035174.1, on the reverse strand, counting down.
CACTACCCAGTTTTAGCAAGTAGAATATTTAGCAAGTAGAATATTCCACATATTTAAAATTAACATAACCTTATCAGTACAACAAGATTGAAAAATAAATCAAATGATTAAAAGTGCATAATATTTGACAAATGTCCACAGATTCAAAGATTAGAGCAACATTTTTCATCCAACTTAAAAATAGCACGTATTTCATCCAACCAAAACAGGTGTGATAGCCAAATGGTAATGACATATTACCAATATCAGATTTGATCATCACATATACCCAATTTCAGATTTGATTAAGTGCAAATGAATAAACAAAGTGCAGATATTAAGAAATAAATAAACTGAGATTTGATTTCTTACCAAGTTGAAAGAGAATAGAAGAAGAAAAATAACCCTAGAACCCGGATGGGATCGACTTGAGTGCAAGCGAAGCTACGGATGGAGGAGAGAAGTAGGACATGTGCTTGTGATGGAGGACATGAGTGCAAGTGAACTACGGATGGGATGGATGTGAGTTTTGGCTATACTACGCAAGGAAGGAGAAGAAACCCAAATTGTTAAATTGCTATTCGTAAGTTTTGCTAAGAAAGGAACCCAAATTAGCCTCTTTCTTCCATATAACACCAAACAACTGTTTGGTAAGTTAGGGATTCAGTTCCAAAAACAGAGTTTGATAACATTATTTTAAAAAAATAAAAATTAGAAGGATTATCCTTAAATTATTATTTTTAATAAATTTAAATTTTAGGATATTACAAATTAATTATAACAAACTCAAATATAACTCTTTTTGTAGAATAAATAAACATTTATAGTCTGTTCTGCAAAAAAAGTAATAATTATTATAATTTTGTTTATTGTCAATTAACAATATTTTAATTTTTTAAATTATTATAAGTTAATATTCTATTTAATACAATTAATAATTTAAATTACTTAAAAATATTATTAAGAATAAAAATTGTATTAAAATATTAATTACATTACAACTTGAATTGTAGTATATTATAAATTAAAGAATAAACTCAAACTTTACTCTTTCTCGTAAAACATATGTTTTTTTCATTTGTGCTATATATTCCACATAAAAGCGCCACCATCATATTGTAATTTTCTATTTCTTTATTATATGGTTAATGTATGAAATTTTAAATTTTAAAGTAGTGGAAATATATTTACTTTATAGATTATTATAGTCCATAATCGATATTGTAAGTTACGTAAATAGTGTTATTAAAATTAAATTTAATATTGTTAAAATTTTAATGCATTTATATATAATATAATTTATATTCACTATAATTTATATCATGGGAGAACATATTCATAAGTAATGTTAAATTAATATAAATATTCAAATCCCAATAATATTTTTTCAAATAAACATAATCCTAAAGTTTTGACCGTAAAAATTTCATGTGATCCCCAATCATTTAAAATATACAAAACTATATATATGCATACGTGATATGATAAGTGAAAAACAGACGCTTTTTCTACATAAGATCATTTAGTCATATAGATAATATATCAATGTTGAAATTAATATTTTGTTTTGAATTACATGAAATTAACATGAAATTTAATAAAATATTTATATATAAATTTTGGAGTGGAATGGAATGTATAAAATATTTATGAATGAAAAAATTTAAAATTTTGGAACATAGGTAGTCTTTTAAATATTTAAGTACAATAAGTATTAATACTAAAAATAAAGTAAATCAAATAAGAAGAAATAAAGATTTTCTTAATTTTTTAATATAATTAATATATATGATAAATAAATTTATATCAATATTATATTTGACAAATATTTAAGAATGAAATATACTACTAAGGTTTTATAACCGAGAATTTTGATTATGATATCTTAATAAATTAGATCATCTCAATATTTTTAAGTTTATCTAAAAAATGTTTGATTTTCATAACATATATTATCTTTTAATACATTATTTTAATTTTAAAGTTTCATATTTTATTTTTATAATTTTAAATATTCAATTTAATAAAATGATATAATAGGAATATATTTATATAAAAAATTAAAGATAACTCTTAATTATTAAGATTTCATTTTCTGTCTTACCGATTAAGAGGCATTCAGAGGAAACAAAGAAAGAAAAAAACAACATCATGTCTCTTAGCGAATAAGAGGCAGTCCATTAAGAGACAATCAGATGTAAACAAACAACACCTTATTGTTTATGCAAAACATATTATTTATAAATTAGTAGACGTATAAATAATTATCTATATAATACTCCTAATAAACTCCATAATGTGACTTTGATGGTCTAATAAATAATTTTAAAAATTATTTATACATAAATTTTAAATTCCGAATCTTGACAATTGTAGTAAATTATCCATAATTTATTACGGTCATAATCGATAGATAGATATATTTTATTTTTTTTTAAAAAATAATTTCAAAATGGTCAATTTCACGTAACAAAATCAAATGAAGACGTTTAATATATGACGAAGAGTACTAATTATCTAAAAATAATAATAATTATCTATTAAATTAACAATATTATTATGTATTTTTAATAAATATCATGTATATCACAAGTCCGGAGATATGAAAAGAAATTATTTTTCATCTCTAATATTACAAATATGTAAAAAAAGTGTTAAATTTTTCTTTATTTATATTTAATCTAAGAGACATCGATATTAATTAATCTAAGTCACAATATTATTATAAATTTATCCCCCGCTATAATTTTTGCTCCAATATATTATATTTCCCTCCAAAAATCGTTTAGTCGCTAAGATATATATGATATTTTGCTCCAATTAATATATTACTCTTTCTTCTCATTCACTTCTCATTCACTTATTCCCAAAATAAGGGCTAGGTCTCTCTTCGCGAATGGCGTGGGTTTTTTTTTTTGGTCGGGAAAATATCTTCTTATTGACTTCGATTTATACTGTTGTTTGTTTTTATAATCAGTTTATTTGTGATTATGTTGAATATGGAGTAAATATCGTGGATTATTTATGGATCGATGTGGTTTATGTTTTGATTTTGGTCTAGCTTGATGAGTTTATGTACTTCTCTTCATGTGCTTTTGGAGGTAAAATATAGGTTTTACTCTCTTACCTGTATTAATAGTTCTTGAATGCAAAAGAGATTTACATTTCCATTTAGCTACTCCATTTTAGATTTGACATAACTATTGTTGTTGTTGGGCAAATTAAGTAGTGGAATATTCCACTCGTTTTATCTAATTGATTTAGGTTTCTGCTGTTATACTTTAATAAATGAATTAGCTTCTTTTGGATGTGTGAATTTAGGCATGCATGGTGAACCTAATGATTATTTTGAGATGTATGACATGCTTAAGTATTACTTTCTAGTACTATACATGTCTTATTTACTAATACATATAACTGATCTGATTATGTAGTTTCAGAAATTTACTCATCTTGCATAATTGGTACTTCAAAATGTCTGGCCCTAGATTTAAGAGGAAAGGAGCAGCTCAAACAAGAAAATATTTAGCCTCGCAAAATGTTGAGGTCTTTGAGGATAATGAAGAAGTTGAACTAAACTTAACTGAAGGTTCAAATCCTCGTGTAAAAAGAAGAATTATGCTTACATCAAGTCCTCCAAGAAGCCCAATCACAAGATCACGAATTTTGCTGACATCAAGTCCTCCAAGAAGCCCAATCACAAGATCACAAACTCGATCTGCTCAACCATCACCTGTGGGTCGAACAAGCAAATTACGTTCAATGATTGCACGTTCACCGAATGCCAATGATGGTCATGCGAATGAAGTGCGTACTCCCATTTCTACCTCGATGCAACGTACTAATGACACTATAGTTGGTGAAAATTCTACCCCACCAATGTAATGTGGCCCGACAACCGACGTCCAGATGAGCAAGGGTCTCGCATGATGTGAGTTTTATGTAAACCCATTTAGTAGACATATATATGTTATACGTGTGTGTATATATATATATATATATATATATATGATATACATAATTATTGTTTTCTTGTTAATTTGTTGTTCCTTTTACTTTTTGACATCTAATATTTTGAATAACTTCATCTTCAGCAAAGAAAATACGCGGACCTACTCGCGGTATTGGTCTTGAGAAACTCACCAAGTCAAAAGGAAAGAAGTTGGCTATCAATGTGTCACCTAGTAAAGGAAGGCCCATAGATCCTCTGCATAATCGACTAAGTTGTCAAATCGAGATAGGATTGATGGTCCGCCACCACCTCCCAATGAATACCAAGTTCAAGGATATTACAGAGGGAGTAATTGAAGAATCATTGTCAAGGGTTGAAGTAAGATGCATAATATTAAATTATGTCAAATATTGTTATTCATAGTTGAGTCTGCATTTGTCCTTATTGGCAATTAGTTTTTGTTTTATACCTTGTCTATAAATCCATGGAGAATGACACTCATTAGGATACATGATTTGTTAGATAAAAGGTGCGAGTAACAATTGAATTCATGGATTAGAGTTTAATAGGCTAATTTTGTTGTTTTTTATCTCATGAACTAGTTAATTTTGCTAGATTATTTTTTTCTTTAGGCTCGCTTCGATATCGACCTTTCGAAACCTCATGTGAAGCGTGGTGCACTTGGAATAATGAAGGATAGGAATAGAGGGCATAGGTGTAAGCTTTACAAATTATTCAAAACTTTTCAATCAACCGAAGATGCAAGAAAAAATCCTCCAAACAACATTGATATTGCCAAGTGGACTGAAATGTGTGATTATTGGACATCGCCAAAATTTATTGTATGATTATTCTAACTTTCATCGTTTTTTATATGCTTATGATATTCAGTTTTTTTTAAAAGATTAGATTTTTATTATTTGTTCAATGATATTTTTTTCCAGCATCTCTCGGAAGTAAACAAGAAAAATCGAGGCAATAATGTCATCCACAATGGAGGGTCAAAACCATTTGTTGTTCATCATTCTGAGAAGGTATGTAATTATGAATGTTCAAAATCATTCTTGTGTGAACCAGCCTATTATTTTAAGCAATTAGGATCTTTTAAGATCGCCTAATAGGCCATTGAGTGTTTCATTTTACTCTTTAACTGGAACAGAATCAACCACTGCGCGCCCTATGAAGTAGCTAGAATAACTAATGATTACTATCAAGGTTCTACAATATATAGGTATTAGGCATACTCTCATTTTAAGCACTTGGGAAAAGTACACCAATTTCATTATAGGGATTATAAGGATGGTCATGCATGTAACCGTGGAGGGCGAACCATAAGATTATCGCTACTAGTTGGTTTTCGATTCGAGAATAAACACTTTGTTGGAAGTGAGGTGAGGTAGATGATGTTCCCTTCCCCTTTGCCATCATACATCATGTACGTATTTCCTTGGGAGAGTGTAGGTTGGGATCAAGAAGCGAGTGTACCCATCCTCGGGTCAGGCTTCAAAATTGGCCTTCGATCTTGAGGTGGAAGCTGTGATCGAACTGGTATACTAAAAAAGCAGTGATGTGGGCCTAAACCGAGCACAAAAAAAGATGTTTATTGCGGTGGTTGACCTCACGCAGAGGCAAATCTGGGACCATTGAGCCTTATCTGCATGTAATAAGTGATTTTGTGGAGTCGATTTACTTGAGATTGTGTAGGTTTGTGGTGGAGAGATGTCTTGAGAATCGGATGGTATATAATGACCACGAGTCGGTGAACACAACACTTGGAAACATAAAATGACAAGCTATGCTTTAAACTAGAAAACCGGGATACTTAAGCCTTAATTCATGTTCCTTGTACATAAAAATTATACAATAATGCTCTCGTTATTAATTATTCTAATTTGATTTTTAGGGAGATCCAATCGAAGGAAACAAACGACTGGATACAACCTGGAAATGAAGCTGCATACGTAAGTTATACAAACCTTATCTTGTTTTTAAATTTGGGATTATGTAATGAATTAGTTACATTTGTTATTAATTTCACAGAATGAAATGAAATTACTTGAGTCTGAATGCACCTCTGAGATGAACGCAGAATCTGGAAATTTTGACAATAATGACAAAAGGGAGATTATGACTCGAGTGTTGGGTAAGAAGGCAGGGAGATTGATTGGCTTTGGATTAGGACCTCGAGCAGAGAAGTCTTCATTTATCGATAAAGAAAAAGTTTCATTGGCAACAGAGTTAGAAGCGTCTCACAAAAAAAATGAAGAGCTTGAAGCAACCATTCAGGCACAAGGAAAACAGATGGACAATCTTGAGAATTTACTTAACAAGTTAGCCGATAATCCACAATTTCTATAGTTGATTCAAGGCAACAGCAGCTCAGGGACAGAAAGAGTTGGAAACAACTCTTGATCGATATTTATGGACATTCAAAACTGTTAGAACTTTTTTTGTGAACACTACTTAATATTTTGGATATTAATGTTGAACTTTATGTTAGACTTGGTAAATCAGTAATTTATAGTATAATGGATGGTATTTGGATTTTGATTTTCCAATTTTTGGTTAAATATGATGGAAAGATTTGATTTAGCTAATTTATTGTTGTAGTTGATGGTTTGCTATTGTTACAGTTCTTAACTTGTTTCAAGCCAAAAATTGGTTGGTTTTGTCTATGTTTTCTGTTGTTTGGACTGTCTTGCTATGAATTTGTTAACTTGTTTGGACTGTCTTAACTTGTCTATGCCTCTTGGGTCCCATAAATGTTCAAATTCAGAATTACTGGAATATGGGTTCATCAACATTACCATGTATCTTATTTCAGGCAAGTTTAAAGAAGAACTCACCTATGATTCATGCTAAGGCATTACGAGCAGCAAGTAGAAGTGTCAATGAATTCTCAAGTCACTTGCTATTGCGGTGACCACTTATTATCTTTCTTTTTGTGGACTTACTTCATGTGCTCCTTGTTTTTTATGAGATCAGGTTAGTATTATTGTTGAAGCTGATTCGAAGGCTTTGCATGATAAGCTTGTTCAAACTGCTGTTAAAGGAAGGTTCTGCGACTCTTCTATATCTCATATGAAATAGCTCTCGAACTTGTTGGTCGGCATATTACCTCACATCCTCGATGTTGGTTTGAAGGTATTTACAATTTTAACTTGCTCATCCCATATATCTTTGGTTGCCATAATACTAATACTCTCTAAACTTCGCCCAATTTTTTTGTGTTTCTCATAGTATTTTGAAAAAGTTCTTTGAAAGAATAATTTCTGAAGTAGTCTTAGTAGTCTTTGTGTCCCTCGAGTTGGTTTTGATTTTTTTTTTTGTATTTTGGGTGGTTGATTGGTTAGCTGTGAGTTTTTTCCCCTGTTTTATTCATTTAGTTTGTCACATTGATTCATTTTGACATTACTCGTTTTCCTGAGGCATCTTCGCTTCTGTCAAATTAAAAATTGTATTTCTCAACAGGTTTTTCATAGTCTTTTCATTGGAGCACAACAAACAGTCCATTCAAAACTTGTGGATTTTAAAATTGAACTTGTTACTTTACAAGTTTGACTATGTCCTGATGTTCATCATAGTTGTTTCCATGAGTTTTCATTAAAAAAGAGACAAGACTGTTATGGCAATTCTTCCTCACTTTAAACTTGATGTATGTACTATATTGGAAAAGATTATCTTTGGTCATTCGTTTTACCGATTCATTATATATGAACTTTAAATGACGCGTTTGCTTTTCCTTTTCTTCTCTTTAGTTCTTCAAGTAATTAATGCATGTCTTTATAGATATTTATGAGGTTAGGGTAGTATGAAGTTTAATCTTAATTTGTATTCTTGAGCGATTGAAGATGATCCAAAGTATTGGGAAGTTGTATCATCTGCACTAGCAATTGGCTGGCTTGATATTGTGGTATGTATTGTGTCCCAGTTATAAATTACATTTAACATCTTACTAACAATTGGCTGGCTTCAACTCTAGTTGCCTACAGTTGTTTGATGAATTGATTATATCAAAACACTCATCTATTCTTCTCAAAATTTCTCAATCTCAGTCTTCTTCTCTTATCAACCATCACAAAAAATTGTTTGATTTTCTTGAACCATTTGGAAACTAGTTTCAAAGAACCTCCATTTGTTGATCAAACTCTGCAAACAACCAAATCGATTAAATCTACTACGAATGTTGTAAGAGAGTCTATATCTGATGTCTCAGTGAGAGTAGTACTCTCACATTGATATTAGTTGTTTATTGTTGTAGTTGATGGTTTCTTTATTATTACAGTTCTTAACTTGTTTTAGGCCAAAATTGGTAGTATAATGGATGGTTTGATTTAATTTTTGCTTTTAAGACACACCAATGTGGTATGAGGTAATCGTATTAAGAGACCACTAAAGGCCTTTTTTTTTTGAATTTGGGTCCGTTTTTCCAGTAATGTGGTCTAGCAACAACTTTTGTATTGTCTATTAGTAAAAAATTTTTTGGGATGATTGACATCGATTCTTTGTCTTGGAAGACCTAAAAGATGAAGCTGCAGAGGAAGTGGATGTTGAGGATGAACCTAGACCAAGTGAGACTAACACAGAGGCAACAGAGCCAAATTCCAAGATCGATGAAAGGCGATGTGGCTTATGTGGGGGAGGAACTGATGGCAAACCTCCAAAAGTATTAGTACAGGATGGTCAGCTATCACTGATTATATCATATCCTACCCTCAGACCCAATTTTGGTAAGTACCTGTTGCATGTTAGTTTTGCTGTTGTCTACAGAATTTGGCAGGAACTCAATGCTAGGATGTTTACTAACACTGCTATCCCAACCCAGTCCATTACTCAAGATATCATTCACCTGTTAAAATTTGAACTCCATACTAATGCTAGGTTTCAGAGAGTTAAAACTACACCATGTTATCTCCATTTACATTTAGATCTGTAATTCCCCCTCTCTCTCTCCACACACACACACTACACACTCTTTGTCTTGTTTCTTACAATATTTTCAGCCATATTATCTTCTCCCGATAGTTCGCATTCTTATAGGTTTGATAAGTTGCGATAGTGTAGATTAAGCAAGTGTTCAACGACACAAATGATGCAACTTTCGTGGGTGGCTCTCTTGAAGGGATGGCTTTGCTTCACATTCACGGGGCCATGTGTATCTTCGCATGAAGCACGGAACATTACGAAGGGTGTCAAGTATGTCTTACTGATCGATGTAGCTTTTGCCGATATGTGTCTGCGGTGTATGAATTTTGGTAAGTCTACATCCCATTATCACTTTTAACTGCCATAAATTTCCAGTTACCTCTCATATGTGACTATCTTATTTCATCCCTGAGTTGCTGATTCTTTTGGCCATGCTCTTTATGGCTGATCAATCACCATTATCATCCATTTTGTACTTACAAGTTACAAATATTTGGGAAAATACAGTGAAAATTTGTGATTTGAGAGTTGTTTTGATGGCATTTGTAATTCTAGAGTATGGAATTAAAAAGGAAATTATATTTTGATAAGAAGTCCAGTTTATTTTTATCTTGAAAAGCAAAAGCATGTCTTAAAATGATATTTGAATGGCACCTCAAAGAATACTAATTAAGTATTACATTTGACAGTAGCAATTAAAACTAGAGTTGCAAATGTGTTCACTTTTAATGATGTATTGCAAGTTTATTCAAATATTCATTGATTAATTGGTAGAGCTCAACTTACATTTGCAACTCTAATGTAATTCCATTTTCTGATACACGTGTAGTATCTATATAACAGAAAAGCAATTACATTTGAAGGTTGCGTACATGTGCAAATCATTCTACTCTAGATCACAGATGTAATAGTGTTTCTTAATTCCATCTCTGAAACAATTTGATTTCTTTATTCAGTTTTTTATTTTGCAATGAATTTTGTTTGAAAATCGCCAAGGGGCTTACATGGAGTACTTACTTAAAGATGGAAATAATTGGAGTGGTAGTATTTGCCAATGCTAAAGGATTAGTCTAGCAAGATATCAAGAACGATTGTTGTAACTAAGTTAATTGGCATAACATCGATAAATGTGGGCTCCTTTAAAACCATCTTTTGTTCTTGATTATTAGATCAGGTTTAATACATTTATCATGTGGTATCAGGTTTTGTCAAATCAAGAAGTCGTGGATTGTATCAAACACATTAAGGATGCTTGATCAGCATGCAAAACACCTTACCAAAGAGGCACTTGCTAGGAAGAGCACTGATGACATTTCCTGTGTGGTTGTAAAGTTCCGGTGATCCTAGACAGTTCCTCCCACATCTCAACCCCCAGCTTGTTTAAGTTAAAAAATTGTCATTGTTAGTAATTTGTATCTTAATTGGTAATTGTTAGCATGCTGCTGTATAAATAATTGGTGTTCAATTTCACGATAAAGTACTGTTCATGTTTGTTTTGAGTTTATGTCTTTGAATAAATCATGGATGCTTTAGACTGTGGTCATTTCAAGGCATATCTAGGAAATGGTAGAACAATCAGTCAAAGTCACAGAGATCTTTAAAGAAAAAAGTTTGTTAAAAGTCATCATTCATAGTTTTGTTTTTATGCTCAACTAATTTGGCATGTAATTCGAAGAGACAGGTGAACTGAATAAAGTTTCCAACAAAAAAAGTAATAATTTCAGACTCCAAAATACTACTAAATAATACCAAGTACTATATGTTAAGAATGACCAACACACTTTTTCTCTCGTTTTGGCTTAAAAGGCAACTATATTATTATTATTATTATTATTATTATTATTATTATTATTATTATTATTATTATTATTATTATTATTATTCATTATTATTATTATTATTGTTATTGTTATTATTATTATTAGTATTATTATTATTAATTTTTTTTTTATTATTATTATTATTATTATTATTATTATTATCTTAATTTAAGGCAACATTTTAATAGTCGTTGCAAAAGTTGTATAAATATGCAACGAAAATAAAAATTGTTGCCAATGAATGTGGTCCATATTAGATAAATCTAAATATAGTAACAAAAAAACTTTACGTTGCCTTACGATGAGGAGAAATCAAGTGGTTAGAAATTTTGCAACAAATTTTAACTAATTTTGTTTCAAAATTTTGCAACTACTTTATAATTTCGTTGCAAAAGTAAAAGCCTCGATAACAATCAAGAACGAAGGACAAGTTTCGTTGCTAAACATACACTTTTAGCAACGACTTTGCATGAAAAATCATTGCTAAAGCCCCATTTTTAGCAACAAAAAAACTTTCATTGCCCAAGCTGACGGGAAAACAAGTGGCCGAAAATTTTGCAACGAATTTCTAACGAAAATTTTTCCCGCCAATGAATTAACAACGAAATTTTGCAACCACTTACGAATTTTGTTGCAAAAAAGTGAAAGCCTGACACAATCTGCAACGAAGGATAAATTTCGTTGCTAAACATATACTTTTAGCAACGACTTATAAAGTCGTTTCCTGAAAAATCGTTGCTAAAGGCCCATTTTTTTGTAGTGACTTGTATAGTACAAACCTGAAGATAGAACGGGTAATTTTTCTAATATTTGTTTTCCAGTAGAGACATTTGATATGATGTAAAGATATTCTATACCATTGTCATTGGTTGTCTCAATATGATACCCGTTAAGTCGTATATCTTTAAAACTTAGCAGATTCCTCCTTGATTTAGTGGAAAATAAAGCATTATCAATAATAAATTTTGTTCCACTAAGAAGCATTATATTGGCTCTTCCAGTGCCTTCAATCAAGTCTGATGAACCTGATATTGTATTCACTTTTGCTTTCATCATTCTTAGATTTGAAAAATATTGTTTTTGTCTGAGAATGGTATGTGTCGTTGCACTATCTGCTAAGCATATATCTCCACCATTGATATTAGGCTCATGTATAGCATGACGCATATTCATATTTTCTTCATAAAAGGAATAAATATATAATAAGTTCATAATAAGACATAATATTATATATATTTAATAACACAATTCAAAGAAAACAAAATACATTAAATAAGCCAACATGTCAGCATAAAATAAACACACTTAAAATGACTAACATAATTCTGAACTAATTATTTTCATTACAAGGAATATTAACTTGCTCATTAGTAAAGAAATCTGCAACGTCAAGGTGTGTTATATCCATAGGATCAAAATAGATATCATCGTTATCTTGATGTGGATCATGAGAAAAATTTATTTCTATGTTCTTCTCCTTTCCTTTCAATGAGGACTGATATAAATCAACAAGATGTTTGGCTGTACGACAGGTACGAGACCAATGTCCTTTCATTCCACACCGATAACAAATATTTTCTTTCTTCTTGGTATCTCTGTTATTTATATTCTTCCCCTTTTCTTGTTTCTCCTCATTCTTTGAAGATTTGGTATCATGGTTGCGGTAATTAAAACTTTCTCGTCTGTGGCCACAATCACGACCACGACCTCTATTACGACCACGACCACGCACGACCATAATTATTATTATATCTTGTAACATTCGCTTCAAGGAATGGAGCTGAACCAGTTGGTCGCAATTCATGATTTTTCATTAAAAGCTCATTATGTTGTTCAACCACAAGGAGACATGAAATCAGTTCAGAATATTTCTTAAAACCTCGTTCTCTATATTGCTGCTGCAGAAGCACTTCGAGGCATGAAAAGTAGAGAATGTTTTTTCTAACATATCTCCATCAGTGATATTATCTCCACACAACTTCAATTTAGAACTGATTTTAAACATTACATAATTATATTCACTTACCGATTTAAAATCCTGCAATCATAAATGTATCTAATCATAACGAGCTTTTGGGAGAATAACTGTCTTTTGATGGTCATATTTTTCTTTAAAATTTTTCCAAAGAATAAGAGGATCTTTTATTGTGAGATACCCTAACTTCAAATCCTCATGGAGATGATGGCGTAAGAATATCATGGCCTTTGCCTAGTTTTGGCTTGATGTTTCATTACCATCTTTAATGGTGTCTCCAAGACCCATGGCATCAAGATGAATTTCGGCATCAAGGATCCATGACAAATAATTCTTACCCGTAATATCAAATTCCACGAATTCAAGTTTGGCAAGATTTGTCATTGTCACTTCATACAAAAATTTATCAAAAAAAGGTCATTGGAAATATATCAAATATGCAACTATGCATGCCAAAAGGAAATATATCAAAAATCATTAGAAATATATCAGATACGCTACCATGCATGCCAAAAGGAAATATATCAAAAATCATTTGAAATATATCAAAAGATTGTTTTAGTATGAAAACTAAAAAGTACTAAAACATCATGTATTTTATTGGATCCCTTTTGATTTATTTAGATTGGAAGGAATGCAAAATTACAATGCACTTTTATAAAAATAAACACCGTACAATAATTGAAGTTTAGATATTTCATCGTATAACAACAAGACAATTTGAGGGTGGTATGAGTATGACGGTCATTAGCATGCTAGAACCAAGAATCAACAAATTCTAATAATAGGTTATGAATGGAATAACATGCAGTATGTTATACTAAAAAAATAAATTCGTATCCATATATATATATATATATATATAATAGATAAATATATCTTCTCCTTTAAATCAAATATGATTATCTTCAAGACGAATGTGAGAAGCAATTCGTGCTGATAACGTGTTATAAAAGATTACTAAACTTAAGAACAAAAATGATTAGAGAAAAGAGGCATGTCTCATAATATTTTTTATATATTTTCATACTCTTTACATACTCTTATACAATCCTCTTATTTATAGATATATGGACTTGAAAATTTCAAAACTCAAAAGTGTTTAAAATTTAATGAACATGGGGGTTCCAAAATTTCAAAGATCATTACAATTAAATCTAGACATCCATAAATATATATGTTATAATTTTATAACATATTTTCATTTTTGGGTAATGGAATTATAATACACTTATATTACACCGAACGTGATAGTGATGAAAATGGACAAAACAGCACTAGTTTGTTGAATGGGGAACATTTTCAAGAATATTCCAACATTACAATGTCAATCCTATATATACCTTAATTATAAGAAGCCAAAATAATCGATAATTAGAAGATGCTGTTTTCTTAATAATCGAATCTTTCGATGTTTTTCATTTTCTAGGTGTAATACTCCTTCAATTCATCATTTACAAAATTAATAAACATTAAAGATGTATTTTAAGGTATTTAATATTTATCCTAAATTAATGAATTCTCATGAAAATAAAATATTATCTTCATTTAGAAAGATATGATAAATATTGTCTTTTTGAATTCAATTTGAGATATATTCAAATTAAAAATTCATATGAACTCTTTTAATTTTTACAATACAATTAGAATAAAATAAATCACATCATTTTCTAATTTAAATATATCTCATATTTTTTGATCGACAAAAATAAAGTTTTATTGATTCTAACTTCAAACACTTAATATTTATCCAAAAGGTTTGGATAAATCTAAGAACAAATATACTTATTTAGTTATTTTTAAAAGTAAAAGTTGATAATAAATTTGAGAATATTAATTATGTCATTTTAAACTCTAACAAATGGATGTGTCCTAGACAAAAGCGGATTGTTTTCCTGAACCAATTTGGGAATATATTTGATTGGGCACGGGCGTTCCTATCCTTACTTAGAGGTCAAATTGCCACCTGTATATCATCCAAGGCGAACTAAAGATTTTGCAAATGGGTTTCTTTTATAGGCTTATACATTTTTAATTAAGTCTCGTTATAGATCGTGAAAATTTTCATATATATATATATATATATATATATATATATATATGTGTATAAATAGTTATCGTAGGTGTTAGCTAATTGCAAGTTCATTAAAATTTCTAATATAGTTGTTTTTCTTCTATGTAAGCAAGTAATTAAGATATTTTAGGTCGGAGTCAGATAGAGGGGGAGAGAGAGAGAGATGGCTACTTCTAGTACTTCATTTGGGAAATTCTCTGCCGATCAGAGGCATTACATTTCACTCACTTTTGATCACTTCAAGAACACACTCACCTCTTCCTTTAGGGTAAATCCTCTTTAAATATATATATATATATATATATATATATATATATATATATATATATATATATATATATATATATATACACTATCCAGGATCTTAAGATCACCTCTTATCCAACTCACCCGGAAACTCATCCCTTTAATGATAGACCCGACGACGGTTCGATCATACAACCGTCATCTATACTTTTAAGCGACGATATATATATATATATATATATATATATATATATATATATATATATATGATTTGAATCTTAAAATTTCACCTTTATTCAACTCACCCGAGCTCACTCCCTTCAAATGACGGACGTGACGGATTTGATCTTTACAATACATACAATTGTCGCCTACTTTTAGTGATGAGACAACATATAGTGTCGCTAAAAGTATGTATTGATTTGATGTATTAATCAATCGTCGTCTTCTGTCAACAAAAAGTGGTAACTCAGTGAAATTGATATAAGTGCTTTTAAAATCGGACCGTATATATATATATATATATATATATATATATATATATATATATATATATATATATATATATATGGCTCGATTGAAGTCAGATCTCTTATCATTTACATTGCATTACTCTTTTATTTAGGCGATGTTTTTGATATACAAAGTCGCCTATACTTTTAGTGACGAACAACATATAACGTCAGTTAAAAGTATAGAGAAATTGACAGAATGACTAAAACCGTCGCTAAAGAGAAAGCGAAAGACGTGAAGTAAGATAGAAGCGAGATATCTTATTTGATCTCTCTCTCTCTCTCTCTCCTATATATATATATATATATATATATATATATATATATATATATACAAACACGGTACTTTTTCAATGAACATTAAACAACTAATCAAAAGCGAATCGGTTATATCGATAGTTTTTTGAGCTATATCGACGGTTTGAACAGTCGCCATAACTATATTGTTGACGAAAAAAACTGTTACTATAACAGGTTCGTTGAGAATATATATATATATATATATATATATAAAGCTTGGTTCATTATAGTAGAATTAAGGAATTTCAAAAAAAAAAAAATTTGAAGTTCGGTTTAATGGATATATATGATGAACAGCCATTATTGAGAGAGTTTCAGCAAATTCCCCTGAAAATCGATGTTTCAAAAAGCTTGAAGAACACTTCAATGGAATTTTTAGATGCCCTTGTCGAATCAGTATTCAAATTCGTCGATCAGCCATATCTTCCGTCTCAGGTACACCTTGCATGCATGCATGCATGAAATTAATTACGTATATACCAACCTTAAAACTATATATCTATGGTGAATGACAAAAGGAGCATCATTTTTTTATTTTTATTTTTTTTGCTAGCAGAGTAATTTTGCTCCAATTGAAGAAATAGGCAATGAAGTTCTTGTTCATGTAGCTGAAGGAGAGATTCCAGATGATTTTCCAGAGGGTATTTACGTAAGAAATGGTAAGTTGTTTTATTTATTTTCTCTTAATACTAATATCAAATTACTAAATTCATTAGGGTCAAATTACTAAATTACATCCATAAAAAATCTATTACATTATATATATATATATATATATATATATATATAATTTAGTGGGGTCAATTGACCCCACAATCTAACACCTAGCTTCGCGCCCGACTAGAAGAAAATTTTATTTAAAACTTGAAAGATTACAAAAGTGATAAATCCAAAAGCTTTGAATAGATTTTTTTACACTAATTGATCACCATATGCTAAGATAGGATCTAAAACTGCCAAATGATGGCAACCTAATGGTTGAAAAATATCGGAAACATCCTATATATATATATATATATATATATATTTGTAGCTAAATGACTTGTTAAATCTCTACTTGATCAATAACGCAGGCCCTAATCCTCTATTTGGAGGGCTAAAATCGACATTTTCTATGTTTGGAAGATCAAATCACATATGGGTAGAAGGAGAAGGAATGATTCATGCTCTCTACTTTAATAAAGAAAGTGATGGAAGCTGGTATATATTGTACAACAATAGACATGTTCAAACAGACACATTCAAGCTAGAAAAAAGAAGGAACAAACCGTCTTTTATTCCAACAATTGAAGGCGATTCTCCGGCTATTTTGTCAGCTTATCTGCTAAATATGGTGTGTGCCAATATATTGTCCCTAAGATATTGCATGCACTAGTTAAATTATAACATGCTTAGCTTGCATTTGAATGTCCCTAAAAAATATATTATTTCATTTTTATAGTTTTTGATGATTTAATTAATTAGCTAATTAAGACCATTTACTTGGCCGTTTCTATTTCTTTCTAAAATCTAAGCAGTTGATATAAAAGTGATGTTACTAGAGCAATAAGTGTCACTAAAAAAAATTACAAAAGTGTCGTTAAATAGACATTTACTTTTACATCATTTTTTATTATGACAATATCAACTGTGTAAAACTTGATATTCATACTCCCAAGTTAGTGTCATCAAAACCAAATAAATGCACCATGCAATACTTTTTTCCTAACATTTTCTTTTAATACTACAATTGAGTTCAGGCCATGTATAGGAAATGTGTAGTTCACTAAAATAAGGCTGCTAGCTATTGATATTGATATTGTCATAATACATATAAATTACACAATTTAAATTCTTATATAATTTAATCTCACATACGTTATGATAGCAAACCAATTAAAGTTCACTTTATGGAATAATATAACTTATTATTAACGTTAATCTTGATTTTTGCAGTTGAGATTTGGGAAAATAAACAAATTTATTAGCAATACGAACGTTTTCGAGCATTCAGGGAAGTTCTACTCGATTGCTGAGACTGACATGCCACAGGAAATTGATATCCTAACACTTGAAACATTAGGGACATGGGATGTCAATGGAGCTTGGAATCGACCCTTCACCAGCCATCCAAAGGTATATATTTTATTTCTTAATTAACAAATTGACTTCTACAAAATAATTATTACTTTAATCGGATATTAAACAAGTTGGGCAATGATTAATGATAACCCTCGTAACTGGCTCTTTTAATTATATATTGAATATATTTCTTTTGCTAGTTTAATACATTTCAGTTGAAATAACATTTTTAAAAAAATAAAAACAAAATTCTAAAGAGCATTAATTATATAATGATATCTTTTTTTCTACTTCATTTTTTCGGCTCAAGTAACATTTATTTCTTTTTACAGAAAGCTCCAAGAACTGGGGAGCTACTTATAATAGGGGTTGACGCTAAGAAGACTTTCATTGAACTCGGTGTAATCTCAGGTACTTTCATTAAATGTAGGCACGCACGTAACTAGTGTGTGATACATGAAAGAAATAGAACGAAGGAAATTTTCAAACTTGGAGTCCATGCATATAAATGATCTATACTCTTACGACTAAATTGTCCTTTAATTTTGAATCATGTAACTTCGTTAAAAAAATGCTAAATCTAGTGGCAAGAAGATTTTATATATTGAAATTTAGGAACATTAAAGTTTAATATTCTAAAATTAAAAAATAAGTATTTAAATCCTAAAATACCAAAAACTTGATGGTTTAATGTGTATTTAAGCTCTAGTAACTTTGAGAAGAATTGCCTCCCGGCAGTGTAATTTTTTTTTAATCAAATAATCATATTTAACTAATTTGTTTCATTTCAATCAAATTCTTCAGCTGATGGGACGAAATTGGTTCATAAAGTGGATCTCAAATATAATAGGTGTAGCCTATGCCATGATTTAGGTGTCACGCAGAGGTATAATAGCAATCTGATATATATATATATATATATATATATATATATAGAATCAGGTTAACATGATGTGAACTTTATTTACGTATTCGATCAATATCAAGATCGACAACAAAAACGGAAGATAATCTTTCCATGACGTGTTAAGATCTTGTTTTGAAATATAAAGTGAACTTAGTATGAAGTTCACTTCATGATAATCACTTATATATATATATAAATGAACTTAGTTTTTTGAAGGCTTGCAATGTTTGATTAGTGATAAATGTTCATCTAATGCAGCTCTAATTTGCAGGTACAATGTGATAATGGACTTCCCATTGATTTTAGATATAAATAGACTCATTCAAGGAGGCCCGTGAGTGTTATTTATTTCTTGAACTTCCATTTTACATGCCTAAAAGAATAAAAGACATAATTAACAAATTCTTTAGCTCATGCCAAAAAGTGAATAGTCTATTATTTATTTTTTAGATTAATAAGGTATGAGGACAAAGAGTACGCGAGGATTGGAGTGATGCCACGTTATGGTGATGCAGATTCCATTCAATGGTTTGATGTGCAAGCAAGTAGTGCATTTCATATAATTAATTGTTTTAAAGATGGGGATGAGGTAACTAATAAATTAAGATTAATTGTAATTTTAGATTTAGATTTAGTCTAAACTCTAAATCATTTTTGGTTTTTCTTTTTTTGATATTAGAACTTGTTATGTGTCTCGAATTTTTATTCGAATTTGATATTTAACTTGACTTGATTTATATTTTAGGACGACTTGAAAAAAAAGAAAGATGATATTTAGTAATGCTATGGACATATTATGTTTTATGGATCCATTATATTTTTAATTAGGATATATATATATATATATATATATATATATATATATATATATATATATGTTATTTAGATAGAGTTTCGGTATTATTTTTCTTTCTAAATTTTAGCTAGAAAGCGATATTGGTTCTATTAATCATACTTTGATATAGCAACATCTTTTACCGCATGAACTTTTTTTACATGAATCTTGTATTGTTGCTATTTTAACTCTTTTTTTTTTTTGCTACATTGACACACACTCCACACACACACACTCCTTACTGTCATCAAATTTTCTTTAGCTTCATTTGTTGGTTTCTGTATTTGTCATAATTTGTTGTAACTGATTTTACGCAATCTATTTTATATATTGTGTATTAATTTGTTAATTTATATTAGGTTGTTTTGTTTCAGATTTATATAATTGACGCGAAGAGATTTTTGGATGATCCTGTGGCGATAATTGAATTACCTTGTAGAGTTCCATATGGTTTTCATGGAGCTTTCATGGAAATACCCTCTCATCTTTAAGAAGATTTAGCTGGAGAAGCTTTGGGATACCAGCATTTAGCAAAGTATAGTAAATAGTACATGATGGGTATTGATATGTATGGTTGTGGTCAGCAGTAATTAACTAAATCCCCAGAAATTGTGACTGAAAAAAAATTATGTTATGACAAACACAATAAATTAATGCAGAAATATAAAAATAATAACACAAGGTTTTTTGTAAAAATTCAAATCGAAAAAAAAATCACGGAGAAAACAGCTAGAATAAATCTACTAAATAAATATCTGGAGAATACAAGATAAAAAAAGAACTATGAGAATTTTAGAATACATTTGAATATATCTACTCCAAAAATTCAGCATATGTATTTATAGGTCATAAGAAAATTCCATAACCAAATAGGATAATAAATACTAAATTGAATATAATTTAGGAAAGATAACTTCCCTAAACTAAAACGGATTCTAAGTAATACCTAAATTCAAATCCAATAAGAATTCATGTCATACCCAACAAATATTCACCTTGACTTGAATCCTCCAAATATAGCACAAAGAGTAAACTTTCTCCTCTTCTCAAATGCATAACTCAAGTGCATTGAACACTAACCAGGTCCAAGAAATGTTCGAACTTGGTGTGTGATAATGGCTTCGTTAACATGTCAGATGGATTGTCTGCAGTACCAATCTTCAAGATCTTAATGTCACCATCTTCAACAATGTCTCGAACAAAATGATATCTGACATCAATATGTTTCGTCCTTAATTTCATGATACATCTGATCCTCTTGGTCAAGTGTATAGCACTCTGACATCATGATACAATTTCTTAATTCTGCAATCTCGTTGTCTCCATGCCAATAATCTTCTTAGCAGCCCCTACATCTTTCATCTCAAACTCGGTGCTCAACTATGATTCCAGTTTACTAATCTCTAGACTATCTTTTGTTGCAATTAACATATCATCAACATAAAGCAACAAATAAATAAATGAGACATCCTGAAGTTTTTTAAAGTACATACAACTATCTTATTGGCTCCTGCTATATTCAATACCAACCATAAATGAATGAAATCGTTTATGCCACTGCCTTGAGATTGCTTTAAACCATATAAGGACTTTTTCAACAAGCAAACATATATGGTCTTCCTTCCTTGAATCTGAAATCTATGAGGTTGACGCAAATAAATCTTTTTGTCAAGTTCACCATGCAAGAATTATGTTTTCACATCGACTTGTTCCAACTCCAAATCATACATAGCAACCAAACCAAGTAATACTCGAATAGAGTGTTTTATAACCGGTGAAAACACATTATTGAAGTCAATCCTCTCGACTTGAATGAATCCCTTAGCTATTAGTCGAGCCTTGTACCTAGCGTCTTCAACTCCTATGATGCCTTCCTTTTTCTTAAATATCCATTTGCAACTCACAATTTTCTTACCTTTAGGTGGTTTCACAAGCTCCCAAGGTCTGATTTTTCTGAAGAGATTTCATCTCCTCGTTCATAACACACAACCACTTTTTCTGAATCATTCTAGGAAATAACAACTTTATAAGTCATAGGGTCATTGTACTCAACTGTCTCGACAGCTGAAAAGGCATAAACAATGATTAATAGGTTTTAGAACTACGAATTAGGTATTAAGTAATTGGAATTTTTGATTATTCTTGTGTTTTGTAGTTATTTTTTATGCATTTTCTGTCATTTGTGTAGGACTTGTGCTTGGGAATGGTTTTTGGCACCTTTTGGAAGGAAATAACATTCGAAGTCGATCAACGGCGGTATGACCGCCTAAAATGGTCTTACGAAAGCAAAGGCGGCCGTGCTGCACTTCATCCCGTAAAGATCCCTCTCATATAGCAAATACCGCTACCAAAAGCAAGATAAAAGGGTTACGACCGCCGCTTAGTTTAAGAGTTGACCAAGTTTGACTTTTCATTAAAGTAGTGTAATTGAGTTGTAACATGCATGGGTTTTAATAGTTTGACTAGCTAGGAATCATAGCAGAACTTATAAATAGATTTTTATGTCAGTTATTAGAGGGGTTATCTATATTTTATGCAAAAACCCTATATTGGATTGGATTTCTGGAGAATTGAAGCAATTGAGGATGCAAGAAGGATTCAAGACATGAGCAGAGAAGAGAAGAGAATGAGGATTGTAACACAGTTTTTACTCTTTTCCCTATCTTTTACTTTTGTATTCTGAATGATTAATCAATTGTGGATTATGGATTTTAATTCAATGACAATGAACTAATTCTCTATTTAAGAATGCAATGGATCTTATTGTGTAACTGTAATTGAAATGCTTCCTTGTTAAAATATTGTTTAATATTCTCGGATTCTCTATTATGATTTCAGTTTAAGTGCTTAATTGTCTGACTAGTAATTACCGTGATAATTTATATGAAAATGGAAAACGGATTATAGATTTAGATATGATCATAATAACATGTGATTGTGTTTTGTTCATGTCGATGAAATTCATGATTTTTGTTTGTAACGCCCCCAAATCCAAGTACATGTTACCTCAGACATGGTGCATTACTAATCAACCTTCATATGAATATTTATAACTTTATTAATAAAATAATGAATACAACATCGCTTTAATACCAATTAATACATTAATTCTTTCTATTTCCAAAATATGCAACCTTTACAACCCGGTATTACACTTTTAAATTATATTGATTTAAATTATACAGTTTAAGTTATAAATAATATGTTTCACTTGAATATATTGGATTTTAAGTATCCATGAACTCACAACTAGACTTAACTATTCTTCTATACAGTGTTCTTTGACTGTACAATTACAGTATGTCATATGAATGTTATCTAGCATAGCTAGAACCACTACAAAAAAAATGGAGATTTTGCAACAATCAATTTTTGTTGCTAAATGTGCGAAATTTCGTTGCCAAATGCCATTTGCAACGATTTTTCGATCGTTGGACATTTCGTTGCGCAATGAGCGTTGCTAATTGCCTAGCAACGAATTTTTTTCCCCGTTGCAGAAAGTAATATATTTCGCAACGAAATATTATTTTCGTGTAAAATCATATAAATCATTTAGCAACGAAATATTTTGTAGCAAATTTATTAAGAAATTGTTACTGAAAAACAATTTTCGTTGCAAAATACGCCTAATTGGCAACGAAAAAGAATCTTTTATTTTCCAACAAATATAAAATTCGTTGTATTTGATACACATTTGCCAACGAAGTTTGCCGTTACTAAACAATATAAAAATTGTTGCCTTAATTGATTTTCATTGCTAATTGTGTACTTTTTGGTAACGATGTTTGTTGCTAAATGTACATAATAAACTAGTTATATATTAATTTGCAACAAAATTTTGCGTTGCCGTTGGTTTTTTTATGGATAATTATGATGAATTAACAATGATACTATTCGAAGGTGATTGTTTTTAGAGAGCAATAAAAGTTATTGTCAATTAGCAACGACACTACGTTATCGTTTACTTTTCATGTACAACGAAATTTGTTATGATTTGCAACGATATAAATATTGCCTTTTCTTTTGTTATGTTACGAATGTCAAAATTATTTTATAAACAAAAAAAATTATGTCTCAATAACCCCATAACAAATTATGACAGAAATACAAAAAAACTAAAATATTATTAATTTAATAAAATCATCTGATACATGATCATTCATCATCTTTACAATCAAACTTCGTACGACTGAAAACTACAAAGCCTGTCTTAGTTGACACTAGTTGCCATCAAGAGGTTAACACTAGTGCCATATATGAAAAAAAAAATCAAGAAAGAAATGTTTATAATAGGAAACAATACTTAAGCTTACACAAGAGTTTCAACCATGGTCCATGTGACGAACGAGATTTTGTAATTTAATTCTTAATATTTATTGAAGTAAATAAATATTTTCGATGATTTAATTATTAGATTAAATAATTAATTGATGCAATTGTGGTAGATTAATTTAATTATATGTGTTATATTTATTTATGTGAGCTTATTGAATTAAAAGGAATATTTAATAAGCCTAATGTTATTTTAATTAATTTAATAATTAATTAAAGATTTAATAATTTAATTTAATTTATTAATGAGAAAATTAATTATATGATTATGTGAATTTATGATAAATTATTATATTTAATTTAATTTAAATTAAATAAGATATTTGAATTATTGTGTATGGGTGTGCCATTAATTAAACTATATTGTAGAGGTTTTATTAAATTAAATGGTTTTGTAATCTATTCTTGCTAAGCCAAACAAGGCCCTAGGGGGAGTTATCAGCAGTTAACCCATGATTGGGCCGGTGACCACTTTCTTTCGGTTTATTTAATTATTCGACGTCTTCTCTTCCTTTCTTTTCTTATTATTTTAAGTCTAGAAAATTATCACAGAGGTAAAACTTTCAGAGAGAAATTGTGAGTTTGTGAAGGAGATTGAGAGTGAGGAATCTAAGCCTACTAATTTATACTCTACAGGGTAATCTCTTCCTTCCCAATTTCTATTTTACGTTGTTAAGTTTCATGGATATGAGTTTCATAGTTTTTGATTTAAACCTCTGTAATTGGGAAAGGAGTAATGATTATGGTATGTATATGTGTTATGTCATATCAAATCGTATTTGATTATATATTTATTATGTAGACCATATCATCAGTATCATAAAACATGTCGTTATACGATGACTTGTTATTTCAAAATTTACAGAGTTTGGGTTGTGGCCATATGGCCTTATACATGATTTTAGTATGTCAAACATAAATGTTTTCGTAAAATTTACACTATTATTTTATTATGCATGTTGATACTGAAGAGACCAAACTTTTAAAGCGAAGCGGATTCTTGTTATAACGAATCAGTAGTGTTAAATTTCATGTATTGTTTTCAAAACCTTCAAAAACATCAAGAACAGTGAAAATTGCATGCTTTAATTCTGTAAATAAGTGTTTAAATTAGTTAAAGTCACTCTATAGATGTTGGGTAATGATTTTGTGTGAATTATATCATGGGTATGTCTAAATTGAGTAGAAATTAAGAAATTGATAGAAATTGGCATGTTCGCGATTTTCATGAATCGCCATTTCTCAAGAATCAATATAGCCACAAGAACGGCCGCAAACCTATTTCAATGCCATGACAGCACCCATACGCCATGAAAGACCAAGAGTTCAGTCAGAGCACCATCAAAAGCAGTAAATAGTATTAAGTCATCATTGAAATGCAATACCACTCTCGAAAAGTTCGTAAACAAAAATTTTAAAGTGTTTAAGTCCATGAATGTGATATTAATCTAATTTAATGAACATAAGAATATATTAGAAATACAAAGAAGATGTTAAAATAGATTATTATCATATCAATAACATAATTGCATGTGGATTGAATTATTGAATACATAATTAGTTGTTATTTGTGAAGTGTAAATTATGTGGCAATGAATGTGATAAATTGACTAAGTATAGTCATAATCAAAGTTTAGATAAAAGAATGAAATTATGATGGTTAATTATATTATAATTTAACTAGAGTTGTGAATGTAAATGATATGTAGGATTTAAATCAAAGAACGAGTTTAATTAAAGTGTAATCTACGCACGAGGCAAGTTTCTTACCCCTACTTGTTATCATTGTTCAAGTTTATTATTTACCTTGAGTAAATCCTCATTACTATTATTCAAGTTCGAATTGTTATATTAAAGATTTATTATCCTTTCAAAATATGAAATTGTTATACAATATTTGTTCTATTGTATACTTCTTGAGATTATTATTCAATTTGAATATCATTATTGTTGAACCTTGTTAGACTAGTAAACCTTATTGATTCGACTAGTCCATAGTTGATGAACGTTCTAAATTTCAGAACCCTTATTGAATTATCCAAACCAAACTTTCTTTTGGTGCGGACTCGAATGTCAAATCGAGATGAACAACCCCGCAAAGGGATTTACTTATCGTTAAGCGTTAAGATATTGTGTACAAGATGGTACTAAGTACGATCCCCCTAAGTCACGAAAGTAGAAAGGTCCATAGTCTTATGATCGTTAAAGGTTTCAAGTATAACCCATGATAACCTAGGACATAGTTCAAGGTCTTATGACCCTCAGTGTAAGACCCCGAAATTTTTAAATAAAAAGGAATTTCCTTTATTTATTATTTTGAAATAGTAAGGGTTGATTTGATTAATGTGGATAGTTAAGGGTTAAATACGCAAATATTTCAAAATAAGCAAGTGGTTATAAAATATTCATTGTTGTTGGGGAATATTCGTTTGGTCGTGGAATATTAAATCTTTGTCGGGGAATATTAAATGACATGCCAGTAATGACCATGTGTGGGCCCCATAACGGAAAGCGATTGGATGAAGAAAACGACAAATATAAGTTGTTTAAAAATAACTACAGAAGTTGTTACTGTTAACACTATTGGAATACCCGGTGGTTAAAACACAATGAATACGTTGTTGTTGCACAAGAAGGCACCTGCGGTATTGCACCAATTATTGATTCTTACGTAGAAGAAGGCACTACTCAATAATGGTTACAGTAATTTTATCGCTCAAAGATTTTATCGAGTTAATAATTCTTTGCGTTGATATTTTATATTGCTATTGTTTCAATAATTGTCATTACAAGATTTTTCATTATCGAAGCAATAATTCATATTATCTCGAATAATATTATTAGATAACATTATTGGCAATGTCTAGAAAGTTCGTCTAAGGAGAGGTTTGGTCACCTAATTGCGCCAAGAAGAAGAAATTCTTATTGAAAGCCCCTCTTCCCAGGGAACCGCACGGTTGTCAATATTGTGATTCGTAATATTATTTGTGAATAATTAATTATTGATTTATATGATGAGGAAAATATTGATTTTATGTGGATATAGATGGAGAAAATTTTAAAATGACAATTGTTGAAAATTAATATTTTATCTTTTTACGATAAAATAATTCATTTAAATATATAATTTTAATAATATATTAACGGTGATATTTTTACAACGTAATGTGGGATATATGAGTATACGAGGAGGAAGAGTATTTTTGTTGCAATAAATGTTTAAAACATGTTAAACATGTCGGTGGACCCCATTTATTGATCGAAATTTGATTATAGCTTTTGTAAAATTGCCCGCTTGTGGATTTTTGCCAATTTCTATTTGGAATTTGGAAAAACTTTCTTACGTAAAAGTAGAGAATTGAATTTCCTACAAAAACTCTCGAGATTCAATTTTCTGATGAAAGGGCTATTTATTATGAATTATTGAAGTTCAAGTCTCAAATAATTAATTTTTGGAAGTTTAAAATAATTTAAATTACAAAAACGTTTTTCTTACTTTTTTGAGAGGTGGGCTACATGTGTGGTTGATGGTTGAGTGTGCGTGTATGAGGATTTTGAAAAATATAATAATATTTAATAAATTTTCGCTTTGGTGTTCTAAGCAATTTCCTATAAATAGGGTGCTTAGGTTAGAATTGAAAATCACACCAGAAACTGAAGTTTTCTCTCTCTATATTATTGAGCGTATTCTTGTGAGTATTTTGAGTATACTTTGAGTATTGCTAGACGGTGCAAGTTTCCTTCAGCACTATACCCGGTATTCTAGCTAGAAGTACTGATCTTTCGAGGTAAGGGATATTATTTTTTCAGTAATGATATTATTTCTTCAATATCATTATATTGAAATGTTGATCCGAAGTTTTATCAAATTTGGAACTTTTTCATGTCTGGGTTACTATTCATGGGTTACTATTCATGAGTTATTATTCACGAGTTACTATTCATGAAAGTTACTTATTCACGAGTTACTATTCACGAGTACTATTCATGAAGCGTGAAGATGTTTTTGTGGAATTTCTATCTTTTGGTGTTCTGAGTTATTATTCACGATATGCAAGACTATTCACGATACTCTGACTATTCACGATATCAAGATTATTCATAGAAAAATAAAATTTCTTCTTTTGTCCAAAATATCTATTCGGATACTAACTCGATTCAGTATCCATGTTTTGATCATTCTTGAATTTTACACCACTATGATTATTTTTGAGGTATTTTTGGACGTGGATAAAACCAAGTACGAATCCTTAATCCTTAATCCTTGTCATTTTGTTTCTTTGGATTCGTTTCTTTAAAAAAAAAAATATTTTCATCATCCTCGGTCTTAAATGATGATATTATGGAATATCTTTGGCCCAGTAGTGTAAAAGATGAATGATTTCTTAAGAATATCTTTGGCCCGTAGTGCAAAAGATGAATGATTTCGAAGAATATCTTTGGCCCGTAGTGCAAAGATGAACAGTGTTTAAATGAAACATGACTAATCGATGAATATCTTTGCTCAGTAGTGCAAAGATGAATATTTGATTCGGATGTATATTGATTGATGTTACTGTGGATAAAAGATAGACGATGAACTTTTAAATTCATACATAGAAGATAGTAGTTTGCATTCTCTACTTAACTCTTCTAATGAATTATTATTTCACTGCGAATATTGATTTAAAATTTGTTGTCTATCAGATTCTATTATATTTTTCCTCGTTGAAGACTAACGATAATTTGTTGTATATTATCTTAGTCATAATATTCTTTATCGAGCTAGTTGAGCTCACCCTTTTCCTTTTGTTCCATTTTTCTCGGGGAGGCGAGAATATAGCGAGTACGAGTCTGGGTATGGAATGAAGGTTTTAGAAAGGATTGTTTAGTAGTCCTCACCATTTTGTAAAATAATGTATCAATAAATGTGATGAGGATTTATTTGGGTATAGATATTGTCTAGAAGATAATATTTGTATTCAAACTCACGCTTTATTGTTGTAATAATAAAGTTGTAGTTGTTTCATGCACTATGTATTGACAACTCGTAATAGGTGATGTATACCTATTTTGGGGGGCGCCACGGTTGGTATCGAGCTTTAGGATATGATCTGGCGGAGATCGGGGAATAGAACTAGGAGGGAGAGATTTAATAAATCCTTCGCTAGGTGTCCTACCTAAGCTTATTTGTTAGTTGGTCAAGATATAGGATATTATGTGATATATTGATTTCTTAATTAACCCTTGTTTTATGGCAAGATTTTGAGAATGTCAATCGAGAATATTAACAATGGAAATGAGACCGTGGAGAGATCAGACTCACCAACGAGGAGAACGCAACAAAGTCGGCAATGTTCCTCCCGTGAACAACACCACACCATTGAGCGAGATGATGAACGAGGGGATGTTTAGAAGTTTTTTTGCATAGCTTCATGCAAAATCGACGAGGGAAACTCGTGTTCAAAATACTGAGGAGGAAATGATAGCAATTCACGGGTTGTCACAAACCAAGCGATTCAAAGAGTGGGACCACGAATTTAAGGGAAAGCCGATCCGATCATGGCGGAAACATGGGTCAAACAAATTACCAAGATATTCGATGTCTTGGGATGCACGGAGAACAGAAGGTTCCATTCGCCACCTTTATGTTCCGTGGTGAAAGGCGTATCACTTGGTGGGAGTCTCAGGAAGCGTATCCATCCAACCGCACTCAAAGATGTCTTGGGAGACGTTTCAGAAGATATTTAATGACAAATACTTTCCGAAAGTGTTCGGCTATATGAAGGAAGTGGAGTTCATCGATTGGAACAAAACAACATGGCGGTGTCTCAAAGACGAGGCAAAGTTTGCAGAGTTATCGTGTTTGCACCTCATTTGGTGGAGAATGAGGAACGATGACGCGGATGTTTCTTAGAGGTTTGAAACCCCAGATACGCCAAGATCTCATTTTCATAAATTTTCTCTTTATTCGGATGTTGTAAACAGGCTCAATTATTAGAAGCGAGATAACGAAAGTACGGCCAACTGAGGGACCACAACCAGGATCGTATCAAAGATAGCGATCAATGTAATAATGATAACTGCGGAGAAAGAAACAGACTTCTGTAAATGGTTACCACTCTGGTGGTAATCATGGCCATGAAAATAGAAGAAGCGAGTCGAGGAGATTTTAAAAGAGGAGATTTAATAAATGATTATATGAAGACGCATAAATCTTGGCAAAGAATCGGGTTCTAAGGGAGGAGAACGACCACCCGGTCATATGCTACAAATGCGGAAAAGAGGGACATATCGGTCAAACCGCCCCAACAATTCAAGGTATGCTATAATTGTGGAAAGGAAGGACATATCGCTCGAGATTGTATAAAGAATGGAAACCTAGTTCAATGGGGACGGTGACTCAAAAGATCGTCCCGTAAAAGTCAAAGTCAACGATTCCGGGAAGAGCGTTTGTTGTGATCGGTCATAATGCGAGGAACCTAAACGAGGTGATCACGGGTAAGCTATTTATAAATTCTTGCGAAGTTTATACCTTACTTGACACCGGTTACCCATTCATTTATCTCTCCGCATGTGCTCAACGTTTAAACTTGACTCGGAGAAATTAGACTTTGACCTATCTGTGGAAACTCCGTTAGAGAAACTTTCATCACATCCACCGCTTATAAATCTTGTTTGATTCAAGTTGGCACCATCACCTTACACCGTTGACCTTATCTCTTTAAAGATACTTGCTTTTGATGTGATTTTAGGGATTGATTGGTTAACTACTCATCATGCCAAAATTGATTGTTTTCGTAAGGTTGTTAGTTTTCATATTCCTAACCAACCCGACTGTATTTAATTCAAGCAACTAAACCATTAAAATCGATCATCATCATATCTAATCATAAAGCTATTCGCTTATTAAAAACGGATGTCAAGCTTTCTTAGCCCATGTTATGGATTTGAATAAAGACACGCCAAATTTGAATAATATTCCGTTGTTATCGACTTTTATCGACGTATTTTTCAAGAACTTCCGGCCTACCCCGTAACGTGAAGTTCAATTCTTTATTGATCTTGAACCCCGCACAAAGCCCATTTCTAAAACCCCATATCGAATGGCTCCTATTGAACTTCGTGGAGTTAAAGGTCCAACTACGTGAATTGTTGGACATCGGTTTCATTCGCCCCAAGTACATCTCCTTGGGGTGCTCCCTTTTATTTGTAAAGAAGAAAGACGGAGTATGCGACTTTTGTATCGACTATCGTGAATTGAACCATGTCACCATCAAGAATAGGTATCCTCACCTCGTATTGATGACTTGTTTGACCGATTACAGTAAGGCACAATTCTTTTCAAAATTGATCTTCGCTCGATATCATCATTTGAAGATTTAACCGAGGATATTCCAAAGGCGCCTTGAGAACCCGGTATGGGCATTATGAATTCTTATTTATGTCTTTCGGACTAACTAATGCTCCTGCGGCTTTCATGGATATGATGAACCGAGTATTCAAGGAATATTTGGATCAATTCGTTGTTGTCTTTATTGATGACATCCTCATATATTCCAAAAGCCGTGAAGATCATGAGCACCATTTGAAGT
Organism: Panax quinquefolius; assembly: GCA_020205615.1. NCBI lineage: Eukaryota > Viridiplantae > Streptophyta > Magnoliopsida > Apiales > Araliaceae > Panax > Panax quinquefolius. The sequence continues at coordinate 82,064,577 of CM035174.1, read as the reverse complement.
CGGTACTCCAAAGGCTTCGTGAAAACCAACTATATGCCAAATTGAAGAAATGCGAGTTCGGCTTGAGGAAGTAGCATTCCTTGGGCACGTGATGTCAAAACATGGAGTATCTGTTGATCCGTGAAGATTGAAGCAATACAAAGTTGGGAGCAACAAAGTCTCGTTGATCAAGTACGTAGCTTTTGGGCCTAGCCGGTTATTATCTGAGATTCGTGGAAGGTTTTTCGAATCGCTACTCCATTAACTCGCCTAACTCGAAGGATACAAAATTCGCTTTGGAGCGAAGAATGCGAGAAAAGTTTCCAAGAGCTTAAGAGGAGACTTATTTTAAGACTGTTTCTAACAATACCATCTGGTTCGGATGGATTTGTTATCTACAAATGATGCTTCGTGCAAAGGGTTAGGATGTGTTCTCATGCAACGTGGAAAAGTCATAGCCTATGCCTCATGACAACTTAAAGAGTATGAGAGGAATTATCCTACTCATGATCTAGAGTTAGCGTGCAGCTTGTTTTCGCTGCTAAAAATATGGAGGCACTATCTATATGGGGAGAAAGTGGAGATATATTCGAGACCATAAAAGCCTTAAATATTTCTTCACTCAAAAAGAACTCAATACGCTGCGGCAATGACGTTGGCTCGAGCTATTGAAAGACTACGACCACACTATTCAATACCATCCCGGTAAAGTTTAACGTGGTAAATGACGCATTGAGTAGAAGATCATACGCGGAACGAAAGCGATGATGTCAAGTATACGACAGAGCCAACTTTAATAGAAAAAGTTAAGGTCGCTCAAGCCACCCCAATCTTGAAAGCCGATGCGTATGAAGAAGAAAGTACAAGAAGGAGCTATTCTAAGCGAGAATTGATGAAGAAGGAATACTTGAGTCCACTCTAGACTTTGTGTTCCTAACGACTTTGATTTGAAGTACAAGATTATGATGGAGGCACACAATACACCATTTGCAATCCATCTCGGAAGTACTAAAATGTATCGTGATCTTCAACATACATTTTGGTGGAACAATATGAAGAGAGAGATTGCAAAGTTTATCTCGATGTGTTTAAACTTGACGTGTAAAGGTGAGCATCTTGTACCTAAGGGTCCGTTGCAGAACCACTTGAGATTCGGAATGGAAGTGGGAACACATTACTATGGATTTCAAGCTACTGGTCTTCCCACGGTTTCTCAAGGCATCAATGCTATTTGGGTTATTGTTGATAGATTAACCACGCTCCGCTTCATTTTCTTGCCGACACGGAGACTTATTCCTTGAACGTCTTGCTAGTATGACGTGAATGAGATTGTAAGGTTGCATGGCATGCCAGTATCCATAGTTTTGGATCGTGACCCAAGATTCACTTCAAGATTTTGGGTTAGCTTGCAAAAAGCTATGGGCACGGATTTGCGATTTAGTTCAAAGATACCATCCCCAAACCGGGACGGACAATCAGAGAGGACTATTCAAACTCTTGAAGATCTATTAAGACTCTGTGTCCTGACTTCAAGGGTAGTTGGGATAAGTATTTACCATTGGTGGAATTCTCCTACAACAACAGCTTATCGTGCAAGTATAGGTGTGGCTCCATTTGAAGCATTATATGGACGAAAAATGTCGTTTCTCCAATATGTTGGGATGAGGTGGGTGAAGCAACATTGTTGGGACCCGAAAGTTAAGACGTATGATCACCGAAAAGATCCAAATGATTCGACAACGATTCAAACGGCACAAGATCGACAAAAGAGTTATGCGGATCTTCATCGAAAGGACGTGGAATTTAGTGTAGGGGATCATGTATTGTCATGAGTTGCTCCATGGAAGGAGTTACAAGATTTGGGAAGAGAGGAAAGCTCAATCCACGATTTATTGTTCCATTTCAAATTCTTGACCGAGTAGGAAATGTAGCCTATAGACTTACGTTACCTCGAGTATGTCTCGTGTTTCATAATGTGTTTCACATATCTCAGACTTCAGTAAATATGTGAAAGACCCGAACCACGTTATTGAGTTAGAACCGGACGAGATAGTCAAGACTTAACGTATGAGGAGGTACCACAAGATCTTGGATAGGAAGGAGCATGTCTTCACGCCAAGAAAGGTCATACCACAAGTTAAAGTTTTGTGGAGGAATCATGCTATAGAGGAAATGACCAGGGAATTGGAAACGGAAATGAAAGCGAGGTATCCTCACCTTTTCAAACACCAGTATCGCGACGTCAATTTCGAGGACTAAATTTCATAAGGAGGGGAGGTTGTAAGACCTCAAATTTTTAAATAAAAGGAATTTCCTTTATTTATTATTTTGAAATAGTAAGGGTTGATTTGATTAATGTGGATAGTTAAGGGTTAAATATGCAAATATTTCAAAATAAGCAAGTGGTTATAAAATATTCATTGTTGTCGGGAATATTCGTTTGGTCGTGGAATATTCAGATCGCTTGTGGGGAATATTAAAGACGACTGACCACATAGCACCCATGTGTGGGCCCCATAACTGAAAGCGATTGGATGAAGAAAACGACAAATATAAGTTGTTTAAAAATAATCTACAGAAGTTGTTACCGTTAACACTATTGGAATACCCGGTGGTTAAAAACAAGAATGTCGGCGTTGTTGCACAAAGAAGATAGCACCAGTATTGCACCAATTATTGATTCTTACGTAAGAAGGCACTACTCAATAATGGTTACTGATAATTTCTTATTCGATATTTTATTGAGTTAATAATTCTTTGCGTTGATATTTTATATTGTTGTTGTTTCAATAATTGTCATTTACACAATTATTTTTCATTATCGAAGCAATAATTCATATTATCCGAATAACATTATTAGATAACATTATTGGCAATGTCTAGAAAGTTCATTCAAGGAGAGGTTTGGTCACCTAATTCGCTGCCAAAGAAGAAGAAATTCTTATTCGAAAGCCCCTCTTTCCTGAACCGCCTCGTTGTCAATATTGTGATTCTGTAATATTATTTGTGAATAATTAATTATTGATTTATATGATGAGGAAAATATTGATTTTATGTGGATATAGATGGAGAAAATTTTTAAAATGACAATTGTTGAAAATTAATATTTTATCTTTTCTCGATAAAATAATTCATTTAAATATATAATTTTAATAATATATTAACGGTGATATTTTTACAACGAATGTGGGATATATGAGTATACGAGGAGGAAGAGTATTTTGTTGCAATAAATGTTTAAAACATGTTAAACATGTCGGTGGACCCCATTTATCGACCGAAATTTGATTATAGCTTTGTAAAATTGCCCGCTTATGGATTTGGTCAATTTCTATTTGGAATTTGGAAAAACTTTCTTCCGTAAAAAGTTGTAGAGAATTGAATTTCCTACAAAAACTTCGCTAGTGATTCGAATTTTTCCGATGAAAGGGCTATTTATTATGAATTATTAAAGTTCAAGTTCAAATAATTAATTTTGGAAGTTTAAAATAATTTAAATTACAAAAACGTTTTTCTTACTTTTTTGAGAGGTGGGCTACATGTGTGGGTTGATGGTTGAGTGTGCGTATGAGGATTTTGAAAAAATATAATAATATTTAATAAATTTTCTTTTTGGTGTTCTAAGCAATTTCCTATAAATAGGTGCTTAGGTTAGAATTGAAAATCACACTTAAACTCAAGTTTTCTCTCTATATTATCGAGCGTATTCTTGTGAGTATTTTGAGTATACTTTGAGTATTGCTAGACGGTGCAAGTTTTCTTCAAAGACTATACCCAGATTCTAGCTACAGCTAAATCGATCTTCGAGGTAAGGAATATTATTTTTTCAGAATGATATTATTTCTTCAATATCATTATATTTGAAATGTTGATCTCAAGTTTTTATCAAATTTGGAACTTTTTTCATGTCTGGGTTACTATTCATGGGTTCTTATTCATGAGTTACTATTCACGAGTTACTATTCATGAGTTACTATTCACGAAGTTACTATTCACGAGTACTATTCATGAAGCGTGAAGATGTTTTTTGTGGAATTTCTATCTTTTGGTGTCTGAGTTACTATTCACGATATCTAAGACTATTCACGATATCTGAGACTATTCACGTATACTAAGATTATTCAATAGAAAAATAAAATTTCTTCTTTTTGTCCAAAATATCTATTCGGATACTAACTCGATTGTATCCATGTTTTGATCATTCTTGAATTTTACACCACTATGATTATTTTTGAGGTATTTTTGGACGTGGATAAAACCAAGTACGAATCCTTAATCCTTAATCCTTGTCATTTTGTTTCACTGGATTCGTTTCTAAAAAAAAAAAAATATTTTTCATCATCCTCAGTCTTAAATGATGATATTATGGAATATCTTTGGCCTGTAGTGCAAAGATGAATGATTTCTTAAGAATATCTTTGGCCCTGTAAAGTAAAAGATGAATGATTTCAAGAATATCTTTTGGCCCGTAGTGTAAAGATGAACAGTGTTTAAATGAACATGACTAATCGATGAATATCTTTGGCTCGTAGTGCAAAGATGAATATTTGATTCCAGATGTATATTGATTGATGTTACGGTGGATAAAAGATGAGCGATGAACTTTAAATTCATACATGAAGATAGTAGTTTGCATTCTCTACTTAACTCTTCTAATGAATTATTATTTTCGCCGCATGAATATTGATTTAAAATTTGTTGTCTATCAGATTCTATTATATTTTTCCTCGTTGAAGACTAACGATAATTTGTTGTATATTATCTTAGTCATAATATCTCTTCTTCGAGCTAGTTGAGCTCACCCTTTTCCTTTTTGTTCCATTTTTCTCGGGAGGCGAGAATATAGCGAGTAACGTAGCCTGGGTATGAAATGAAGGTTTTAGAAAGGATTGTTTAGTAGTCCTCACCATTTTTGTAAAATAATGTATCAATAAATGTGATGAGGATTTATTTGGGTATAGATATTGTACAGAAGATAATATTTGTATTCAAACTCACAGCTTTACTTGTTGTAATAATAAAGTTGTAGTTGTTTCTGTACCATGTATTGACAACTCAGAATAGGTGATGTATACCTATTTTGGGGGCGTCACACTCAGAAATCTTTTGATTCTTGTTATTCATTCTTGATTCAAAATTTGAGCTTTTATTTCAGAAGTTATTATTTCTCTCGCATGTTATTATTCATTGTTATATTGTTATACTTGTGGGCAATCGTGTTCACCCTTAGCGTAATAATAACATTGCGATTAAGAATGAAAGAGAGATTTAACCTTCCACTAAGTAAAGGCAAGGGCAAGCTTAAAGAAGTAATGAAGACCGATTATTTATGTGATGTAATTAGAATTGATGTTACTTAAGACTCATTGTTTATATTTCCACACAGATATTTAAGGTTAGTTTAACCTGGGATTGTATTATTATTCGGATGTTGTAACCCTTAAGGAGAAGATTTTAATTCTATCTATTGTATGGTTTGCATTTATTATGGGTAGATAGATAGATGATATTTGTACAGTGAACATCAAATCCCGTGGAATTGAAGTACCCGGATTTGGGGGTGTCACAGTCCATCCTCCAGGTATTCTGCCAATATTAAAACAACATCAGCCACTACACCAATAAACAGGCTAATTAAGGAATTTAAAGATATAATTAAGGAATTTACATACTTATGAAAATCTCTTGTCCCTCTCACAATCAAGTCATTCTACAAATGCAAGTAAAATTGTGTTCCTCCAAGTTGGTACAAATCCAGGTAACGCTATTTATTGAATTTATCAACTAGGGGAACTCATCCATATTTAAATAGTTTCACTAATTTAAATAGCAATATGAATTTGACTTTTTTTTATTAAAAAAAATAAATAGGAAGTCAGTCAAAAAAATAAGATATTAATTAATTAGACCATCTATTCTGTTAGAAATTATCTGAATCGGTAGAACAAATCTTGACACGGGTAATTTTTTGCTTCAAGATATTTATTATTCCCCACAAACAAGGATTCTTAAGGTTTTCAGAGGATATACCTCTTAAATACGTCAAGCATACAAGGTTTGAATTTAATATGATAGCAAATTCACATAAAAGGTGAATTTTGATTTGATTTGAGATAACACTACTGAAAAAGGTGAAAATTTTCATAGTGTACTCAGACAGTTATGATATGCTTATGTCAGTACTAAATAAAACTAATAAGATATCAATTATTTAGTCATAATACTAGCCGAAATTTAAATAGTCCTATTTTAATTTTAGGTGCATTCAGTTTGAGTACTAGTCCCAAAAATATAAACTCATAAATTTCAAGTGAGACTCTTTGTCGATGTCACGCCCAAAGTGCGCCTAAATCACCTATGTAACTTTATGACATCACATTATTAAGACTGTTACATATATGTTAATATAGCATTAAATATATAGTAATGTTTCCTTTTAGGTCTCAGTTTCAATTATCAAATCATTTTTGTTTATCAAAAGAAAATAGTAAGTTGTGTTCCTCCAAGTTGGTCATTCTATAAATGCAAGTAAAATTACTCTATACATGATGACAGGAGAAGTCATGTGTTTCTCAAAGTTGGTCATTCTACGAACTTTGAGAACCAAACCAAAAAAAAGGCAATAGAAAAAACTAAAATTAAAATCAATTTTCAGTTTTCTAATTAAGCTTTAGTACGTATGTAAGACCCCAACTTATTATAAATAAAATCGAATTTCCTCTAATTATTATTGTGAATAATAAGGTATTAATTTGATATAATTCTCTGGTTATGGGTGAAATGTGCAAATTTTGCAAAATAAGCAAGTGGTTATAAAATAATCATTGTTGTCGGAGAATATTCGTTTGGTCGTGAAATATTCTTGTTGTCGGGGAATATTAAATGACGGCCGCTAGATCATTCATGGGCCCCATAATAGAATAATCGCCGGATGAAGAAAGCGACAAGTTTGAGTTTTATAAATAACTGGCAGAAGTTGTTACCAATTAATACATCGTTGAATACCACGTGGTTAAAAAATAAGATGTCTGGCATGGTCGCACAAAGAAAGACACCAGTATTGCAGATGATTGTTGAATTATTGATTCTTACGTAAAGAAGGCACTACTCAATAATTGTTACAAAGAATTAATGTTCACTATTTTATTTTATTGGTTCAATAATTGTTTGCGTTGATATTTTATATTATTGTTGTTTCAATAATTATCACTACACAAGATATTCTCATTATCGGATCAATAATTCATATTATTGGAACAATATTATTAGATAGCATTATTGGCAATGTCTAGAAAGTTTCATCGAGGAGAGGTTTGGTTACCTAATCAAGGCGCCAAGAGTAGGAGAAATCCTTATTCGAAAGCCCCCTCTTCCCGGGAGCATTGCAGTTGTCATAAATGTGATTCTGTAATATTATTTATGAATAATTAATTATTGGTTTATATGATAAGAAAATATTTATTTTATGTGGATATAAATGAAGGAATTTTAGTATGAATTATTTGTTGAAAGTTTGGCAATTATTTCTCCGATTGAATTTTCATTCAAAATATTATTATAATATTTTATAATTGTTTAATTAATAATATTATTATTATATATATATAGGGTTAGATGGGTAAGGACTCTTTACTTTTGTTAAAATGCGGACTTTTTTTTGGTTTTTTTAAAATAACTAAAAAAAGTTTAATATTTTATGAATCGAATTTTTTTTATATAATGATGTTTTGGATGTGATTTGGATCATTATAACAAAAGCAGTGCATGCATACCGTGCGCATTTGCACCACCATTTTTGGTATAGGTATTCAAATCACACCCAAAATATTATATTATGGAAAAATATTAGTTCCATAAAATATTAAATATTTTTTTAGTTGTTTTAAAAAAAATATAAAAAAAAACAAAAAAAAAAGGTCCGCATTTTAACAAAGTAAGGGAGCCCTCACCTGATCGGTTCTGTATATATATATATATATACTTATGCATGTGATTAAAGAAGAAGGAGTGAGCAAATTATATAGCGTGTCCGTTATTTTCCTAAGATGGTTGGTGGTGGAGTAATGCGTGCAACTTGTTTTAAAAGTAATGCAGGAAGCTCTCCTTTCTTTTTTTTCAAAGTTGGCTTATTATTCTTCCTGCAAAGTTAGCTTGTTTCAAAAGGGTGGGCCCTCTATAAGGAAAAAAAATTAAAGGTTGGCAGGAATGGGTTGGCAAAGTTAGGCAGGTTTCTCAATTCCTTCCTCCGTGTTGCACTATAAATAGAGGGATAACCCTCCTTCCTCAATCACACCATCTCATAAATCAGAAACCCTTATTCTATAATATTGTGAGTATTTTCTTAAGTATAAGAATACTTTGAGCGTAGTTTTTCTGCAAGATTTTCTCAGAATAATATCCGATATTCCAGTCAAATTCAGTTTCTACTAAGGTAAATGATATTATTTTATTTCAATACTCGTAAGAAATATTATTTTCTTTTATACTCCATAGTATGAAAGGGATATTATTTCATTTCATATTCCTAAATTTGAACTTACTATGGTAAGTATTACTTCTATAATTCTTGAAATGATTAGAAATTTCGTTTTATCTAATATCATTTCATAGGATTATTGGTCTGAACTTTTTATCAAATTTGGAACTTTTCACGACCGGGCATCGTTTCACGAGTCATTGTTCACATTTCATCGTTCACGGGCACTGCTTCACGCAGTAGTTTCGTTCTCACTGCAATCATTCACAGTCATCGCTCATAAATCTTTATTCTCACAAAAGAAAAAAAATATTTTTTTTCTTCTTCCAAGTTATCTTATTCTTGAAATTAATTCCATGTTTTGATCTTCATTCTTGAATTTTACTCCACTATAGTTTATTATGGAGTATTATTGAACTTGGATAAACTGAAATATGAATCCCTAATATTTGTCCTTCTGTCTCACTGGATTCGTTCTTTAAAATATTTTTCATCTTCCTCAGTCCTAAATGATGATATTACTGAATATCTTTAGCCCGTAGTGCAAAGATGAATGATTAACTGATGAATATCTTTGGCCCGTAGTGCAAAGATGAACAGGTGTTGAGATGAACATGACCAACTAGTGATACAAATGAATATCTTTGGCCTGTAGTGCAAAGATGAATATTTGATTCAAGACGTATATTGATTGATGTTACAGGGATAAATTATTGATGATGGATTGTTAAATCTTAGAAGATAGTAAAATTCTTTTTCTACTTGACTCTTCTAATGGATTGTTGTTTCCGCTGCAGTTGTTGATCTAAAACTTGTTGTCTATTATATTTTATCAGATTTTTCCATGTTGAAGACTAATGATAAATTGGTGTATATTATCTTAGTTATAATATTCTTTACTGGGCTAGTTGAGCTCACCCTTTTCCTTTTGTTCCATTTTTCTTCTCAGGAGGTGAGAACATAGCAGGAACTAGCCGGGGTATGGAGTGATGGTTTTGGATAGATATATTAGTAGTCCTCACTATTTTGTAAAATAGTGTATCAATAATTGTAATGAGGACTCCTTTTGAGTTTGTATACTCTCTATTAGACTATATTTGTATTCAAACTCACAGTATATGTGTTGTCGTATTTTGTACGACAATTGTATTATTGAAGTTGTAGTTGCTTTTTGTACCATGTATTTGGCGACTCGAGAATGAGTGTCAGTATACCTATTTTGGGGCGCCATGGTTGGTATCGAGCTTAGGATATGGTCTCTGGCGGAGATCGGGGAATAGAACTAGGAGGGAGAGATGAGTAAATCATTCGCTAGTGTGTCCTGTCTAAGCTTATTTGTTTGTCGGTCGTAATATAGGATATTATGTGATATGTTAATTTGTTTAATTAACCCTTGTTTTATAAGCGAGATTTAAGAATGGGTCCGAGAACGTTAACAATGGAGTGTATGAGACTTTGGAACAACCTTTTAGTCATAAACCGAGAACGGAAAACAGAAGGCAATATTCCTCATGTAAACAACACTACCGAGCAAACGATGAATGATGGAATGTTTAGGAGCTTTTTGCAGTTCATGCAAAATCAGACGAGTGAGACTCGTGTACAAAATACAGGTGGAAGTGATAGTAACGCGCGGTTTGTCACAGCCAAGCAATTCAAGGAGTTGGGACCACCAGTGTAAGACCCCAGCTTTTATAAATAAAGATGAATTTTTCTATAAATATTATTTTTGAATATTATGGAATAAATTTGATATAATATTATAGTTGTGGGTAATATTTATAAATTTTGAAAAGTATGCAAGTTGTTATAAAATATTCGTTTGGCCTGGGAATATTCTTTTGTTAGGGAATATTCGTATAACGACTCAATCATTAGTGGACCCTTACAATAATGTAAATTATCATCGGATTGAGAAAACGACAAAAATATTTTATAAAAATAACTACGGAGGTGTTACCGATTAAAATTGTTGAACTACCCATGGTAAAAGTATGCGAATGTACGCGTGGTTGCATAAGAAGACACCAGATTGATTATTGATGCTTACGTGAGAAGTCACTCATTTACGCTCAATTATTGCTACAAAGAATTCACGATCATATCTCTTATATTATTGATTCAATTATTGTCACAAAGATCATCATCGTATAATATGTTATAGTATTAAATCAATAATTGAGACGACAAGTTATAAATGATTAATAATTGTTGAAAGATTAAATATGTCTTGATGAAAAATAAAATGATTTGTGGTAAGTTTGATTGTTTTTATGGGGGCTCTATATGTCATCATCTAAGAGTCTCTTTCACAATAGTAATTACCTTCGTCAATAGTAATTACCCTTGTGAATAGTATTTACCTTCGTCAATAAGTAATTACCTTCGTCAATAAGTAATTACCCTTGTGAATAGTATTTACCTTCAATATAGTATTTACCTTCGTTAATAGTAATTACCTTTACCAGACGTCGAACCACTTGTCGTTTCACATTACAAAGCGCCGAACCACTTATCGTTTCACATTACTAAAAGCGCCAAACCACTTTTCTTTTCACATCATTAGTCGTCAAGCCACTTGCCTTTTCACACTAAGAAAAGCAAGCTAGAAATCTTCTATAAATAGAGGCCTAGGGCTTCATTATTTTCACTTAATTCATTCAAGCTATAGAGAGAAAGTATAGAGAGAATAAGAGAGAAAGAAGAAGAGTATTTTGTTACTACACCTTCAGCAAAGATTCAATCTCCTACCAAAAGTAAGGGGTGTTATTCTTTCTTATTCATGAAGAGAACTGTTGTTATTCCATTGCTTATTATTCATTGGAATAACTCAGATATCGTGGTTTACCCTATACTTGGTGACATTCTTCTATTATTCTCGTTGAAACATCACGCTCAGTGTGTTTTACACCGGACTGGTTAAAATCTTTTTATTATTATTACATTTGAACATCCATGCATGTGTGTTTTGGGACCGGGTTAAAATCTTTATTATTATTCTGTTGAATATCACATGCGTGTGTTTTACACCGCACTGGGTTCCGTCTTTATTATTATTCATTGGAACATCCATGCCTGTGTGTGTTTTACGGGACTGGTTCCATTCTTTATTATTACATTGGAACATCCCGTCTGCATGCGTTTACGCCGACTGGTTCCGTTATTTATTATTCTGTTGGAATAACTCGCACTGTGCGGTCTATCGCATGCATGGTGATTTCTTTTGTTATTCTATTCTTTATTATACCCGGATGGTTAAAATTTGACTTGTATACTCCATGAAATTAGTGGAATATCCTTGATATTTGCGTTTCATCCAAAGATCATTTCATGGAAATATTCTTACGATCATTCTTGAATTTTCTTTACAAAACAAAGATCATGTTGATAATTTGGGACGTTAATAATTTTGGATAAAATAATTCTTGAACTTGTTTTATTGAATTCTTATATCATTGTCATCATCCTCATGTTTATATTATGTTGAAAGTCATCTCGTATTCTGTAGTGCATAGATGGACTTGGTATGATTATGACCAGAGACTATTCCGGTGTAATCACGCCACCAGTTACAAATGATGTGATAAAAATCCTCGATGGGTCAGTAGTGCATTGGTGGAAAGTTGTTGGCATGATCATGACCATTAATGAATACACAAATATATTCGCCCGTAGTGCATGAATAATTGTGGTCGTGATACTAAAGAATATCCTTGGCCAGTAGTGCAAGGGGGTGATTCGATGATGTGGAATATTTATTAAAGTCGAGTCTCGATTATAATAAATGATGAAAAACCTTTTAAAACCTAAAAGATAGTAGACTTTATTTTCTACTTGACTCTTTTAATGGATTGCTTATTCATTGCAGATTAAAGCTGTTGTTGTCTATTGTATTTTATTAGTTTAACACTTTGTTGAAGGCTAATGATAAATTATTCGCATTATCTTAGTCATAATATTTCTTATCGGGCTAGTTGAGCTCACCCTTTCTTTCACCGTTTTCTTCAAGAAATGAGAATATATTTGGGGACGAGTCTGGGAAACGAGTGATGGTCCCGAAGATAGCATTAGTAGTCCTCACTATTACGTGAAATAGTGTGATAATAATTGTAATGAGGACTCCTTTTTGAGTTTGTATAATATCTAGTAGAGCGATATTTGTATTTAAACTCACAGTTTATGTATTAAGTTGTATTTTAAATTACATTGCACCATGTAAGTGGTGACCCAAGATGGGTGATGTATACCTAATTTTGGGGCGCCACGGTTAGTATCGAGCTTAGGATATGATCCTGGCTAAGATGTGAGAATAGTACTAGGAGGGAGAGACGGGAATACCTTCAGCTAGTATGACCTACCTAAGTTTATGTGCTATATTTTATTGGTTGGTCGGAAGATAGGGATAATTTGTTACATGTCAATTAACCTTTTGTTTTGTGGCGAGATTCGAAAATGACATCCGAGAATGTTGAGAATAGAATGGAGCGCTTGAGCGATCGTTGATTCACCACATATCAATAATCGGGATAATGCGCATCAGAAGGCGACAATCCTCATGCAAACAACAACACCGACCAAATGATGAATGATCAAATGTTCAGAGGCTTTATGCAATTTATGCAACAAAGAAAGTAGAGCGACTCTGCCCAAAACGTAGGTGGAAACACAAGCAAACTCTCGGGCGGTCACCGCTAAACAATTCAAAGAGCTGGGACCACCGGAGTTTAAGGGAGAGCAAAACCACTTACCGCGGAAGCATGGATAAAGCAGATTACCAAGATATTTGATGTCTTGGGATGCTCGAGGAGCAAAAGGTTCCTTTCACGCTTTTATGTTGCGGAGAGGCGACTTTGGTGGGAAATCAGAAAGCGACTACTCAACTCGCTTTGATCAAGATCTCTTGGGAGAAGTTCCGGGAGCATTCAACGACAAATACTTTCCGAAAGTATTCGCCACATGAAGGAGGTGGAGTTTATCAAGTTGGGAACAAAACAATATGACCGTAGTCGCAATACGAGGCAAAATTTGCGGAGTTATCACGGCCGCGTCCCCACTCGGTGGATAATGAAGAGAGAATGGCGCGAATGTTTTAAGAGGTTTGAAGTCGAGATACGTCAACATCTTATTTCATAAAGCTGTGTTTGTATTGAGATGTTGTAAATAGGGCTCGATTAGTGGAACGCGATAATGAGTCAGTAACTAAAAAAGAGAAGCGGTAAGCAAAATCATAATACCAAATGAGAGTAGTCATCAAGCGGTGACAACAAGCGTGGAGGGAATCAATGGGCGAGATATGGTAACCACTTTGGTGGTAATCAGGCCAAAACAATAAGAATGGACATTTCAAGAAACGGAGATTCAACAATGATGGAAAGACGTCAAAGACCAAAGACCCATTGTTAAGGAAGGAGAAAGACCACCTATCATATGCTTCAAATGCGGAGGAGAGGACACATCGATCCCAAAGCTGCGTCATGCCGGGCCCAAAGCATGTTATAATTGTGGAAGAGAAGGTCACTTAGCTCGATTTTGTCGCCATCAAGACAAATTCAGCTAGGATGGAGGCACCAAAGGCCATCCCGTAAAATTCAAAACCCAGAATGCTGAGAGAAGCGTTTGTTGTGACCTCCCAAAGAGTAAGGAATCCGAATGAGGTCATCACGGGTAAGCTTATCATAAACTCTAATGAAGTCTATACTTTATTTGATACCGGTTCTACCCATTCTTTTCTTTTCTCTACTTGCGCTCATCAATTAAATTTGACTCGGAGAAATTAGACTTTGACTTATCTGTGGAAACTCCGTTGGGAGAAACCTTCATTACATCCACTTTGTTTATAAGTCTTGTTTGGTTCAAATCGGTACCCTAACATTACACCGGTCGATCTTATTTCATTAAAAATACTTGCATTTGACGTGATTCTAGGGATTGATTGGTTAACTACTTATCATGCAAAAATTGATTGTTTTCGTAAGGTTGTTAGCTTTCATATTCCTAATCAACCTATTATGCGAATTCAAATGACCAAATCATTAAAATCAATCACGGTGGTCATCTCAAGCCATAAAGCTATTCGTTTATTGAAAAGCGGATGTCAAGCTTTCTTAGCTCATATCATGATTTAAACAAAAATACGCCGATTTTGAACGATATTTCTATTGTTAATAAATTTCCGACGTATTCCAGAAGAACTTCTGGCCTACCCCAGGCGTGAAATTGAATTTTGTATCGACCTTGAACCCGAAGACAAAACCTATTTCCAAAGCCCCATATCGAATGGCTCTATTGAACTTCGTGGAGTTAAAGACCCAACCGCAGGAATTGTTAGACATTGGCTTTATTCGTCCCTAGTACTTTCTCCTTGGGGTGCCTGCTCTATTCGTGAAGAAGAAAGATGGGAGTTTGCGACTTTGTATTGATTATCGGGGAATTGAATCATGTCACCATCAAAATAGGTATCCATTGCCACGTATAGATGACCTGTTTGACCCGGTTGCAAGGAGCCAAATTCTTTTCAAAGATAGATCTTCGTTAGGATATCACCAATTGAAGATTAGAACCACGACATTCCAAAGACGGCCGGAACTAAGACGGGCATTATGAATTCCTAGTCATGTCCTTTGGATTGACTAATGCTCCCGCCGCCTTCATGGATATGATGAACCAAGTATTCAAGGAATATTTAGATCACTTTGTGGTCGTCTTTATTGATGACATCCTTATTTATTCCAAAAGCCGTGAAGATCATGAAAGCAACACTTGAGGTCGACACTCCAAAAGCTTCGTGAATATAAGCTTTATGCCAAGTTGAAGAAATGTGAGTTTTGGCTTGAAGAAGTAGCATTCCTTGGGCACGTGGTATCAAGTCATGGAATATCCATTGACCCAAAGAAAGATTGAAGCTATTCAAAGCCGGGAACAACCTAAATCGATGGATCAAGTCGTAGCTTTCTCGGTTTATTTGGTTATTATCGGAGATTCGTGGAAGGATTTTCTCGAATCGCTACTCCATCGACTCGGTGACTCGGAAAGATACAAAGTTCGGTTGGAGCGAAGAATGTGAGAAGAGTTTTCAAGAACTCAAGAGGAGACTTATTTCAAAGACTGTTCGACAATACCATCGCTCGGAGGGATTTGTCATCTGATGATGCTTGGGCAAAGGGTTGGGATGTGTTCTTATGCAACATGGAAAAGTTATAGCCTATGCCTCGCGACAACTCAAAGAATTTGATAGGAATTATCCTACTCATGATCTAGAGTTGGCAGCTGTTGTCTTTGCACTTAAAATTTGGAGGCATTACTTGTATGGGGAGAAAGTGGAGATCTTTACGGATCATAAAAGCCTCAAATATTTCTTCACTCAAAAGGAACTCAACATGCGACAACGACGTTGGCTTGAACTCATTGAAAGATTATGATCATACCATCCAATACCATCCTGGAAAAGCTAACGTGGTAGGCGACGCATTGAGTAGAAAATCATATGCAAGTACGAAAGCGATATTGTCAACGTAAAGGCCCATTTTGTGTGACTTGCAAAGAATGGAGATAGAGTTAAAGACTCGAGAGACGCATGTGATGATAGCGAGTATCTGAGTAGAACCGACTTTAATCGATAAAGTTAAAGTCGCTCAAGCTACGGACACGGAGCCGATGCGCGTATGAGGAAGAAAGTGCAAGAAGGTGCTTGCTTAGGAAGCAAGAATCGATGAAGAAGGAATACTTGAGTCAACTCTGCAATTTGTGTTCTAACGACCACGATTTAAAGTATAATATCATGATGGAGGCGCACAACACACCATTTGCAATCCATCACAGGAGTACCAAATGTATCATGATATTAAGTCATACATTTTGGTGGAGCAATATGAAGAGAGAGATAAATTTATTTATATCAAGGTGTCTAACTTGTCAACGAGTTAAAGCGGAGCATCAAGTACCAAAAGGTCCATTGCAACCACTTAAAATTTGGAATGGAAGTGGGAGCACATTACCATGGATTTTCATTCGGCCTTCCTAAGGTTTCTCAAGGCATTGATGCAATTTGGGTCATTGTTGATAGATTGACCAAGTCCGCTCATTTCTTACCGATCGAGAAACTTATACACTTGAACGTCTTGCTCGTATGTATATAAACGAGATTGTAAGATCGCATGGTATGCTGGTATCCATAGTTTCGATCGAGACCAAGATTCACTTCACGATTTTGGGTTAGTTTGCAAAAAGCTATGGGCACAGACTTCACGATTTTAGCTAAGATATCATCCTCGAAGACGGACGGACGGTCGGAGAGGACTATTCAAACTCTTGAAGATCTATTAAGACTCTGGTCCTTGATTTCAAGGAAGTTGGGACAAGTTCTTACCATTGGTGGAGTTTTCCTACAACAACAGCTTATCAAGCAAGTATTGGCATGGCTCCATTCAAGCGCCAGTATGGAAGAAAGTGTCGTTCTCCAAATATCTTTGGGATGAGGTGGGTGAAGCAACGTTGTTGGGACCGGAGTTGGTACGTATGATCACGAAAAAGATTCAAAAGATCCGACAACGTATAAAAATCTCACAAAATCGACAAAAGAGTTATCTTTGATCTTCATCGAAAGGACGTGGAATTTGATATAGGAGATCGTGTGTTGTTAAGAGTTGCTCCATGGAAAGGAGTTACAAGATTTGGAAGAGAGGAAAACTTAATCCTCGATTCATCTGGTCCATTTTTAATCCTCGATCGAGTAGGAAGCGTGGCCTATAGACTCGCTTTTACCGCCAAATATGTCTCGTGTTCATAACGTTTTTCACATATCTATGTTACGTAAATATGTGAAAGACCCAAACCATATTATTGAGTTAGAACCAGGACGAAATAGCGGAAGATTTGACGTATGTAAGAGGTTTCTGTTCAAATTTTGGATAAGAAGGAACATATTCTACTCTCGAGTTATACCTCAAGTCAAAGTTTTGTGGAGGAACCACGATGTTGAGGAAATGACTTGGGAGTTAGAATCTGAAATGAAATCAAGGTATCCTTACCTCTTGACATACCAGTCGTATTCTAATTTCGAGGGCGTAAATTTCATAAGAAGGGAGGTTGTAAGACCCCGACTTTTATAAATAAAGATGAATTTTTCTATAAATATTATTTTGAATATTATGGAATAAATTTGATATAATATTATAGTTGTGGGTAATATTTATAAATTTTGCAAAGTATGCAAGTTGTTATAAAATATTCGTTTGGTTGGGAATACTCTTTTGTTAGGGAATATTCGCATAACTACTCAATCATTGGTGGACCCTAGCAATGTAATTATTGTTGATTGAGAAACGACAAAAATATTTTATAAAAATAACGGCGGAGGTGTTACCGTTAAAACTGCTGAACTACCCTATGGTAAAGTACGAATGTCTGGCATTAGTTGCGTAGAAGACACGGTATTGATTATTGATGCTTACATGAGAAGTCACTCATTTATGCTTCAATTATTGCTACGAAGAATTCACGCATCATATCTCTTATATTATTGATTCAATTATTGTCACAAAGATCATCTCGTATAATATGTTATAGTATTAAATCAATAATTGAAGTCGACAAGTTATAAATGATTAATAATTATTGAAAGATTAAATATGTCTTGATGAAAAATAAAATGATTTGTGGTAAGTTTGATTATTTTATGGGGGCTCATATATGTCATCATCTAAGAGTCTCTTCAATCGATAGTAATTACCTTCATCAATAGTAATTACCCTTGTGAATAGTATTTACCTTCGTCGATAAGTAATTACCTTCGTCAATAAGAATTACCCTTATGAATAGTATTTACCTTCGTCAATAGTATTTACCTTCGTTAATAGTAATTACCTTTACCAGACGCCGAACCACTTATCGTTTCACATTACATAAAAGGCCGAACCACTTGTCGTTTCACATTACAAGAGTCAAACCACTTTTCTTTTCACATCATTAGTCGTCGAGCCACTTGCCTTTTCACACTAAGCAGTCTTTAAGCTAGAAATCTTCTATAAATAGAGGCCTAGGGCTTCATTATTTTTCACTTAATTCATTCAAGCTATAGAGAGAGAAAGTATAGAGAGAATAAGAGAGAAAGAAGAAGAGTATTTTGTTACTACACTTCTTTGCAAAGATTCAATCTCCTACCAAAAGTAAGGGTGTTATTCTTTCTTATTCATGAAGAGAACTGTTGTTATTCCATTGCTTATTATTACATTGGAATAACCTTTGATAATCGTGGTTTACCCTATACTTGGTGACATTCTTCTATTATTCTCGTTGAAACATCCACATCGTGTGTTTTACACCGGACTGGTTAAAATCTTTATTATTATTACATTGGAACATCACCGTTTATGTGTTTTACAGGACTGAGTTAAAAGTCTTTATTATTATTCGTTGGAACATCACATGCGTGTGTGTTTTACACAGGACTGGTTAAAATCTTTATTATTATTGATACATTGGAACATCACATCTGCATGTGTTTTACGCCGGACTGGTTCCATTCTTTATTATTCTGTTGGAACATCCATGCATGCGTTTCGCTTGGGACCGGGTTCCGTTATTTATTATTCTGTTGGAATAACTTTCGCATGCGATCTATCGCATGCATGGTGATTTCTTTTGTTATTCTATTCTTTATTATACCCAGTTGGTTAAAAATTTGACTTGTATACTCCATGAAATTAGTGGAATATCCTTGATATTTTGCGTTTCATCCGATATCATTTCATGGAAATATTCTTGATCATTCTTGAATTTTACTTTACAAAAGCGATTATCATGTTGATAATTTGGACGTTAATAATTTACGGATAAAATAATTCTTGAACTTGTTTTATTGAATTCTTATATCATTGTCATCATCCTCATGTTTATATTATGTTGAAAGTCATCCGTGGCTTTTCAGGTGCATAGATGGACTTGGTATGATTATGACCGAGAGACTATTGATTGTAATCATGACCGTAATGTTACAAATGATGTGATAAAATCCTCGATGGGTCGTAGTGCATTGGTGGAAAGTTGTTGGCATGATCATGACCATTAATGAATACACAAATATTCTTGGCCCGTAAGTGCATGAATAATTGTGGTCGTGATACTAAAGAATATCCTGGTAGTAGTGAAAGGGGTGATTCGATGATGTGGAATATTTATTAAAAGTCGAGTCTAAATTTATAATTGATGATGAAAAACCTTTTAAAACCTAAAAGATAGTAGACTTTATTTTCTACTTGACTCTTTTAATGGATTGCTTATTCCACGCAGCAGTAAACCGTTGTCTATTGTATTTTATCGGTTTAACACCGTTGAAGGCTAATGATAAATTACTCGCATTATCTTAGTCATAATATTTCTTCTTTGGGCTAGTTGAGCTCACCCTTTCTTTCCTTCGTTCTCTTCGTGAAATGAGAATATAAATTTGAGACAAGTGTGGGAAGCAGTGATGGTCCGAAGATAGCATTAGTAGTCCTCACTATTATTACGTGAAATAGTGTGATAATAATTGTAATGAGGACTCCTTTTTGAGTTTGTATAATATCTAGTAGACGATATTTGTATTTAAACTCACAGTTTATGTATTAAGTTGTATTTTAAATTCTGTACCATGTAAGTGGTGACCCAAGATGGGTGATGTATACCTAATTTTGGGGGCGTCATAACCAGAATTTATTGGAAAGCCGGATCCGATCAAGGCGGAAACATGGGTCAAGAAAATTACCAAGATATTCGATGTCTTGGGATGCACGGAGGACGAGAAGGTTCCATTCGCCACCTTTATGTTCCGGTGAAAGTGACTATGGTGGGAGTCTATGAAGCGTACTCGACCACTACTGTGACTCAACATGTCTTGGGAAATGTTTGTAAACTATTCAATGACAAGTATTTTCCTTAAAGTATTGGCTATATGAAGGAGGTAGAGTTTATCGATTTGGAACAAAATAACATGGCGGTGTCCCAAAGACGAGGCTAAGTTTCTTTGAGTTATCCAGTTTCGCACCTCATTTGGTAGAGAATGAGGAGCGAATGACAAGGATGTTTCGAGAGGTCTAAAACCCGAGATTCGTCAATACCTTATCTCTCATAAATTTTCTCTCAGATTCAAATGTTGTCAACAGGGCTCAATTATTAGAGCGAGATAGTGAGTATGTTCAACCGAGGGACCACAACCAGGGTCATACCGGTGACATCAGTCATCAGAGCGATGATAACCAACGAGGAGGGAAAAATACGAACAAAGGCGGTAACCACTCGAGTGGTCATCGTGGCCATGATAATAGGAGAGGTGAGTCAATGGAAATTTTAGAAAGAGGAGATTCAACAACGACGGAAGACATCAAAGCAGAAGACCAAAGACCAACAACAAATTCTAGGGGAGGAGAACGACTGCCAGTTAGATGTTACAAATGCGGGAAAGAGGGACATATCAGCCCAAACTGTCCACAACAATCCAAGGTATGTTATAATTATGGAAAGGAAGGCCACATAGCTCGGGATTGTTTCAGCAGCAAAACCAAGTTCAACGGGGATGGTGACTCCAAGGGTCATCCGGATAAGTCGAAATCGGTGGTTCTCGGAAGAAGCGTTTGTCGTGGACCGCCAAAACGTGAGGAACCCGAACGAGGTGATCAGTGTAAGCTAATCTTGAATTCTTACGAAGTTTATACCTTACTAGATACCAGTTCTACCCATTCTTTTATCTCTCCTGCTTGTGCTCAACGTTTAAACTTGACTTCGGAGAAATTGGACTTTGACTTATCTGTTGAAACTCCGTTGGGTGAAACCTTCGTTACATCTACAGTTTATAAATCTTGCTTAATCCAAATTGGCACTATCACATTACCTGTTGATCTTATTTCTTTAAAGATACTTGCTTTTGATGTGATTTTAGGAATTGATTGGTTAACAACTCATCATGCTAAAATTGATTATTTTCGTAAGGTTGTTAGTTTTCATATTCCTAACCAACCTGTCATACAAATTCAACTACTAAACCACTAAAATCAGTAACTGTCATATCAAGCCACAAAGCTATTCGTTTATTGAAAAACGGATGTCAAGCTTTCTTAGCCTATGTTATGGATTTGAACAGAGACAAGTCAGATTTGAATAATATTTCTGTTGTTAGAGAATTTCCTAATGTATTTCATGAAGAACTTCCCGGTCTACCCCCAGAATGTGATGTTGAATTCTTTATTAACCTTGAACCGAGTACAAAACCTATTTCTAAAATCCCATATCGAATGGCTCCTATTGAACTTCAGGAGTTAAAAGTCCAACTACAGGAATTGTTAGACATTAATTTCATTCGTCCTAGTACATCTCCTTGGGGTGCTCCTGGTTTATTCATAAAGAAGAAAGACGGGAGTATGCGACTTTGTATTGACTACTGAGAATTGAACCATGTCACCATCAAGAATAGGTATCCGCTACCTCGCATTGATGACCAAACTGCCCACAACAGTTTAAGGTATGCTATAATTATGGAAAGGAAGGACATATCGCTCGAGATTGTACGGTAGTGAAACCTAGTTCATCGGGGACGGTGACTCAAAAGACTGTCATAGAAAAGTCAAAGTCAACGATTCAGGGAAGAGCGTTTGTTGTGACTGGTCAAAATGCGAGGAACCCAAACGAGGTGATCACGGGTAAGTTATTTATAAATTCTTCGAAGTTTATACCTTACTTGATACCGGTCTTACCCATTCATTTATCTCTCCCGCATGTGCTCAACGTTTAAACTTGACTCAGGAGAAATTAGACTTTGACCTATCGTGGAAACTCCGTTAGGAGAAACTTTCATCACATCCACTGTTTATAAATCTTGTTTGATTCAAGTTGGCACCATCACCTTACTTGTTGACCTTATCTCTTTAAAGATACTTGCTTTTGATGTGATTTTAGGGATTGATTGGTTAACTACTCATCATGCCAAAATTGATTGTTTTCGTAAGGTTGTTAGTTTTCATATTCCTAACTAACTTTGTTGTATTTAATTCAAGCAACTAAACCATTAAAATCAATCATCGTCATATCTAATCATAAAGCTATTCGTTTATTGAAAAGCGGATGTCAAGCTTTCTTAGCCCATGTTATGGATTTGAATAAAGACACGTCAAATTTGAATAATATTCTGTTGTTATTGACTTTCTGACGTATTTCTGAAGAACTTCCGGTTCACCCCGTAAGCGTGAAGTTGAATTCTTTATTGATCTTGAACTTTGGTATAAAGCCCATTTCTAAAACCCCATATCGAATGGCTCTATTGAACTTCGGGAGTTAAAGGTCCAACTACGAGGAATTGTTGGACATCGGTTTCATCTCGCCCCAAGTACATCTCCTGGGGTGCTCTGTTTTATTCAGAAAGAAGAAAGACGGGAGTATGCGACTTTGTATTAACTATCGGGAATTGAACCATGTCACCATCAAGAATAGGTATCCTCTACCTCGTATTGATGACTTATTTGACCAGTTGCAAAGGGCACAATTCTTTTCAAAGATCGATCTTTGTTCTGGATATCATCAGCTGAAGATTAAAACTGAGGATATTCCAAAGACTGCCTTCAGAACTCATTACGGGCATTATGAATTCTTAGTCATGTCTTTTGGATTGACTAATGCTCCTGCTGCTTTCATGGATATGATGAACAGAGTATTCAAGGAATATTTGGATCAGTTCGTTGTTGTCTTTATTGATGACATCCTCATCTATTCCAAAATCCGTGAAGATCATGAGCACCATTTGAAGCTGATACTTGAAAGGCTTCGTGAAAACAAGCTATATGCAGAATACGCGAATTTAAAATAAATAGTATACCTGAGTAGTCGAGGGTTGACTCAATATCACCCCAAAAGCATCCATGAGTACGGTAACCACTATTTAGACCACCTCGTTGCGTATCACGGCGAACTGCTCCGGAGGTATACCTGTACTCTAGGCGGTGGCACCAGCTGCAATGTCATGAGCAAACTGGTAGAGGCGAGCACGGATGGGTAGGTCTTGATCATGGAATATCGAATCCGTACCAAACCTCTCTAACACCGCCGTCATAACCCTCTGGAACATAGTGTCATCTAAGCCGGTACCAGATATGATTTCGGTCCCCTGGGTTTCTTTCGGACGTGGATACCTTTGGTTAGAGCTGCAAAAAAAAATATAACATGAATAATAATCTTCATCACTTTATTCATAAATGAGAAAATATACTAAAATATTATACCTCCAGATAGTGTATAGGTTGGTATCCTCGGCAACCCCAACACTCAAAACACTTAAAATACGACAGTATCGACGAAATTAATTAAGAATATAACTTATAAATATCATCAAATTTCATACTGTAGGTGATATTACCTCTCAAAAGGATACATACACCGATATTTTACTAGTCCTCCAATCTTAAGTTCATATGTAAGATGAATAGGCAAATGCTCCATCGAGTTAAAGAACCCATGTGATAAGATCATTTCGAGCTTGCACATTGTCAACACTATAACCATTGAGAAAATATCCTAAAAGAAATTTGAAAGTGCGGTCAAGGCATCAACAAAATTCCTCTGTAGCATCTCACGAAATGCAATTGGCATCAACTTCTGCATGAATACATGGCAAACGTGACTTTTGAAGTAATTTTCAACTACTCAACCTTACTACAACGAGATATGTTAAATCATATCCATATGGGAGCTTCAATGCACTTACTCACTTTCAAATGTCTTCAACTTATTGCTTGGTAAGACAAAATGGAGATTTTGGTTTTGAGTTGTTAATTCGGAGCCACAATTCTCGCCTGATGTCCATAGTCTCCAAGTCTTTACGTGTTTTATCATTGTCTCTTGTTTTACCACTCGATCTCATCTAGCACGGTGTAAAACAAGTTCTCAAATACATTCATTTCTATATGCATGACATATGTATAATGATGAAGTGCTAGTGTGACCCAGCATGACAACTCAATCCAAATGGACGAGTGTTTTCAATTAAGAGTTTTCCCTTACCCTATTGCTCTCAACTTACCTTGCTCCTTCCCTGGCGCTGGAAATGTTAGATCATTTAATTAGTACAATACCTTACTACCCGACAAGCGACTAACAATCCTCTTATTATTTGTCTTTCTATTGAACTGTTTAGATATCTTTCTATAAATGTGCTTAACATGCAAGAATCTACGAGCAATTCTAAAAAAATTAGTTTTTCACCCATGACGTAGTTGTGTGTCTTGCATATCCCCCATGCAGACTAGACATGACAGCTTCTCGTGAGTCGACCAACCATTGATCATTCCAAGTGCCAAAAAAGTCACCAATAGTCTACAACAAGGCTGCCTTCATCACAAAATTGTGCACGACAACTTTATCAAAAGTCTGAACACATGTTTCCTACAACATCTTAAGTTCATCGACTAACGTCCTGAGGTACACGTTGATGTCTTTTGTAGGACTCCTATCCCCCGGTATTAGTAAAGTTAAGAAAATATACAGATTCCTCATGCACATTGACGGTGGAAGATTGTAAGTTACCATGATCATTGTCCAAATAGAATAGGGCTAATTAAAATTATTAAATGGACAAAAGCCCTTTGTAGTCATGCCAAGCTTGACATTCCTAACTTCCTCAGTAAATTCTGGAAAATCGGTATCCAAATTCTTCTATTCATCTCCATCTGCAGGGTGAGTCAGATGACCAGATGCGACATCCCTTTCTCTATGCATGCCAACTCATATGTTTAGCAGTGTGCGACGACATGTAGTCATTTTTTCAACCTCGGCGCAAGAGAAAAGTACCGTAAGATCTTCTTTGGAACATGTTTCTCCGTCCCCCCACGTTTTGTCCTCTTATACCGAGGCAAGTTGCAGATATCACAATGCACCTTATCTTTGTCATTCCTATAGTATAACATGCAATCCTGCTCACAAGCATCGATCTTCTCATACCCGAGATTCAACCCATTAATCGTCTTCTTCACTTTATAGTAATTCGCGGGCAGAGTATTATTACTAAGTAAGAACTCGATGATAATAACAAACAAATAATTGAATCATCTCTTATTGCAGCCATGCTCATTCTTGAAGTGTAAGATCTTCGTCATTGCAGATAATTTGGTGTACTTGTCATTTCCAGGATACAATGGGACCCCTAATTCAGATAGCATCTTGTAGAAGGCAGCAGCTGAATCATTTGGCTTTTGCTGAGCATTGCTTGACGCATGCTCATTTTCAGCCCAAACAATATTGGTAGGGCCATACGCATCAACCAACATCTGCATAACATCTCCTGAACTAGTTGGTGTACAGTACTGTTTGCCAATTCTCTCAACTCAGCTGATTCCCCGTGCTGAATCCATACAGAATACTCATCCACAAACTCACGTGAATATAAGTCAAATTTAATTTTGTTGGCAGTCTTCCAGATCATGTTTTTACACTTGAGACAAGGGCATCTCATCTTTCCGTTTGGATCATCAGCATGTTCTATTTCTTTGTTCATAATATTCCTGACCCCGTCATGGTACGCATCAACTAATCCCCTCCCATCAACCCGTATCATTCGGTACATCCAACTCCGGTCAGCTGACATCTTTAATTGAAGAAAATACCCAAGAAGAACAAGAATATTAATGAAAGTGGTCCATGCATGAATTATATTTTCCTAGTGTATATCTCCGCTCTATAGGGGTTAGGCTTCTATTCGGTTCCTAGATGTCTCTGCTCACTAGTGTCAATCTTAAGCATGTTTCTTCTATTTTTTAAAAAAATTAGCAGCACCTCCCCATGGTCTCCAAGTACACGAAATAAACCAAGACAACTTAGTCTAAGTATATACTCGGAGAACGTGTAGAGACACAAGCTAAAAATTACTCAAAAGTTTATAAAAACGTACCATGCAAGTGAATTGGCACCGGCCTAAGTGAGAGACATAACATCCAGTAGCAGTCCTAAATTGGGGACTATTTGACATTCACTCCTAATGAGTGAATGTCAAATGGGTTTCTAAGCTCCTATTAATACAACATGCACAAGTATATATGAAGTTTATTGTAATTGTGGAAAACTAAGCAAATGTTACTTAGTTTATTTTTCCAATGATAAACTAAATAAATGCTACTCAATTTATGAGAACTATTATATATAGGAATATGTTATACTATTTTTACTTTATTGTATGTATGAGTGGAACTAAATAAATGATACTTAGTTTATTATATAATGTTATAATACTTCATTTTAATTTATTTTATTTAAATCATTGTCATTGTCATTGTCATTTTATTTTATTTATGTAGTTTTTAGTATATTATATTATATTATTTAAATTAATTAAATTTATTTATTTATTTCATTTTCTTTACTTTATTTTGTATTATTTTATGTTATATTACATATTTTATTTTATTTTATTTTATATTATATTATTTAACTTAATTAATTAAATTTAATTATTTCATTTTATTTATTTTGTGTTATTTTATGTTATATTACATATTTTATTTTATTTATTTAATTAATTAATTAATTTATTTATTATTATTTTATTTTATATTACATATTTTAGTTATATGTTATTATATTTAAATTAATCTAATTTAATTTAATGTATTTAATTTAATTTATTTATTTTATTTTATTATATTATGTATTATATTATATAATAATGGATATTATATTATTTGATTTAATTATATTATATGAAATTAATTTATTTTTTAATTTACTTTGTTTGTTTATTTATATGTTATTAAATTAAAGTTATTTTTATTTTTATTTGAAAATTTGTATTTATATTTTATTCTATTATTTTATTATTTAGTAGTGCAAAACTAAGTAAATGCTACATAATTTATTTCATTTTATTGTATTAATTAGTAGATAGGAAACTAAGTAAATAATATACTTAGTTTATTTTAATATTGAAAAACTAAGTAAAATATATAAATAAAATAAAGTAGAGCCCACATATATTGCAATTGAA
Organism: Panax quinquefolius; assembly: GCA_020205615.1. Lineage (NCBI taxonomy): Eukaryota > Viridiplantae > Streptophyta > Magnoliopsida > Apiales > Araliaceae > Panax > Panax quinquefolius. Next base: position 82,037,134 of record CM035174.1, on the reverse strand, counting down.
TAATTCTGACATAAATTCTATCAAAAATTACAAATATATCAAAACCAGGCAAATATCAGGCAGGACTATATACCAAAATCAATATCAGTCCCAAAATGATCACATGTCAAAATCATATATAAGTTACGTTGTCCCAATTCAGTCCCAAATTATAAGTCCCAAAATTCAATCCCAAAATTATCATATACCAAAATCATATATAAGCTACGCAGTCCCAATTCGTATCAAATCACAAAAAACATATAATATATAACTGGTTTCTAATATAGGCAGGATATTGGTAATAATAGAAATTAGGGGATAATTTTTATGCCCTAATTTTTTATTATTTCTGTTAATAACAAAAATTAATATAAATTAGGGCATAAATTAGGAGATAATTATGCCATAAAATTACTGTTAATTAGGGGAATTCCACATACAAATTAGGGCAGATGGATTTCATGGAATAAATTAGCTTAAAGAACACTCACTAACCCTTAAAATTTAATGATAAGCTAAATTAATGGCAGTGGAGAAGGAGGAGGAGCTCGGATACACCACTATAGTGCCCACCACCGCTGCCAAACGAACCAGCGACATAGAGAATATGGAGGAGATTGGGGTCTGAAATGGTAGAGGAGAAGGAGGAGGAGGAGAAGGGAAGGTCTAAAATGGAAGTGAGAGGGAATATGAGAGATGCTTATATATATATATATATATATATATATATATATATATATATATATATATATATATAGAGAGAGAGAGAGAGAGAGAGAGAGAGCTCGATGGGAGAGGGTGGAGACGAGATATGAAAGAGAATTGATAGATGTGTTGAATGGAGGTGCTGGGGGAATAGAACATAATTTAGGTTTTACTTAAATTCGATGGAATATTTTGACGGAAATAAGTCTGTTGAGATTGTCTTATTTTCGACGGAATTTTTGTCGGCATTATGTGTTACATTTCGTCGACATTATGATTAGCGCTAGCGAGAGAGTCTGGCACCAAGGATGGCTCATATTTCGATAGAATTCCGTCAGTAATATTATATTTACGATTGAATTATCTTTGACCGAATATTCTGTCAGAAATAGCCTAATTTTTGTTGTAATGGATTAACCTAAATACATACATATACACTTCCAACTATGACACGAACATGAATCATTAACATTGTTTTTACATGCAATTCAAGAATGTATGCAACTAATGGCTTAAAATACAAGAAAACCATGATCGGAGCTATCAACATCCGAATTACTACTAGACTCCCTACTTTTCTTAACATTGAAAATTTCCGCAACTTGACTATTAATACTACTATTTGGACTCCCATCCTTTTTTCTATTCTCTTTCATTTTCCTCCACTCCCTCTTATTACTCCATTGCCTAGCCAACAAAACCCCCAACCCTAAAAACACCACCACGGTCAATCCGCCCCCAACCGCCACCAACTCCGCCAGCACCCACCTCGTCCCCTTCCCGTGTGGCATAATCGTCCACACCGCAGCAATATAAGCCGACGCCATGAACAATGTGGACACCCACATGACCTTGTGAGTCATTACCAATAGCCTCATCATCGATTTTCGCCTAAAAGGCACAACACTAACAAGAACATTCACAATGCCTAGGGACAAGAACAATGCCACAATGTTACATACCATAAAGACCTTAAAAGGTTTACCCCTTCCCATTATCGCCTTTCCAGAATTTTGGTCAACCCCTCCAGGAGGGTTTATGCCACCTGCAAATGTTACAGTTGCTATTAAAACCGCGACAATTATTATAGTGTTTCGCGCATTTCTTATGCCTTCATTTTGGAGCTCAATTTGCTTTGATCTTCGATGAACGTGCTTGCGATGATGGGGTTTTGGGGGAGATTGTGAAGGATTAGGGTTTTTCCATGAATATTTGATATGTGGAATATTTTGTTGGAATATTTTGGGTGAGGGGATTTGTTGGATGTCTTGTGATCTAGGGGGTAATTGGTCACACCGCTTGGCGCCTGCTTCTAGTAATGCAGGTACAATTGCAATAGCACCGGAGTTACTAGCATCAGATTCTACCACATCTAGTGCTGTATAGCCCTTGCGGTTTATTGCATTTACTTCCACGCCGAGGTTAAGTAGATAGATGACCATCTGTTTTCAAGACAAATATAAATAGACGAGAAGTAAGACTTTAGCTTTGAGGCTGCAAAATTATTACAAAAAACAGACATTAATAAAGATATGCACACCGGATAAAAATGGCGAAAAAATTGCGGATGTAACTCTATTCCATAAAATTAGTATTAAGCTCAAAATTAATATAAATTTATTTAATATAAAAGAATAAAATACTATTAATGAAAAAAATTATTATTTTCAAAACTATAATGAATGACATTAATTTTGAATTTACAAATATCTCTTATGGATTTAGAAAAATCAGACTTTGTCTTATTTTTCAAAACGGAGTTGAGTAATCTATAACTTGCTTAGAGATTAAATATAGTATATATGGTCAGATCAGCCATTTTTTTAATTTTAAAAAACAGTCGTGCATGCAGATGAGACATAATTATATGAAGTCAATTAAAAATCCCAGAGCCAGAGCAAGATTTCTTACAGCTCTGAGTTTTCCAGCAGTTGCAAGATGCAAGATAGTATTTCCGTCATTATCCGGCATGTTCATCAACCTTGTGATATCAAGTGTCTCCATCAAGAACTTAACCGCTTCATATTGGTTATTTTTCACAGCCAGATGAAGAACTGTTTCACCATTTTTTGTTAACATCTCGGAAGATTCAAGGCTTGTTGACAAAATTTCGTCGATAACGTTGACTCGCCCTTTGGTAGCTGCCCAATGGAGGGGCGTTTTGCCTTCTTGGTCTTGTAAGAAAGAGAGGTCAGGGTCTAAGCTAAGAAGCTCCCTTGTTGTCTCTAAATGCCCTTTGCTACAAGCAAGGTGCAGTGGAGACCATCCGTCTACCTTTGTTTTTCTTGCGAAATCGGGCCGTAGGTTCAATATTTCCTTCACAATTTCTGCAGGAAGAAATGAGAATTTAAGTTGTGATAAAATTCTCAGAAACATAGCCTAATTGCAAAAGTATCTCTTTAAGTTGGCACCCAGTTTTAATTTGGTCTTTTAAGTAGATTTTTTTTTAATTTAGTCCTTCAAGTGATCAATATAATTCCATTCACTCCTGAAGTTGATTTAGACTCAATTTTATATATCTAGTAAAGTAAAATTGTCATACAACACCGAATCTAAGTTTAAAAATTGGGTTTTAGTTTTGAGATTTTTGTTTAATTTTGAACTTAGATTCTATGTCATGTGACAATCTATAAATTTGTTACAATTTATTTATCATTTATAATTTTTTAGAAAAAATTATTAATTACTTAATTTTCCTTATTATCTATAAACATTGAACACAAATTTGTTTATCTATCACGTATTCAACAAGTTTAGACCGATATGAGACAACTTAATTTCCCATATTCTTTCGCATCTTTCTAATTAATTTTAGCAGATTAATATTAAGAATTTTGTATACCCAATTCAGTCAATTAGACAAAACAAGAAGGATTAATTGCAAATTAAACTTCGAAGTATACCCTATTTTATCATTCTTACCCTAAACTTTAAACATTTCTATCTCGCTATCTAAAGTACCGTTAAGTAACCATAACCGACCCTTTTATAATTTCCGACCAAAAAAATGGTTGGAACTGTTACGTGTTTCGGTTGAGGGGATATAAGTACCGTTTGACCGTATATTTATACATTTGACCGTATAAAATTATTTGGGCTTAATACAGTTTACTACATGAAGTACCATCATATTTATGATTAGTCCCCCAAAGAATTTGGGCTTACACTTTACTACATCAAGTGTCTAATTTGATACAATTTAGTCCCCAATTTCAGAATTCGACCAAAATTGGTCGGAATGCTTAATTTTCCGGCCATATAAAAATTGTATATAGTTTGACCGTATAGAATACGGGCCTAATAATACTTATGTTACATCAAGTACTACCAAATTCACAATTTACTACATCAAGTACCTAATTTGTATAAATACTTATTTGACGTATTAAATTTGTATAAATCCTTATTATTAATTATTATATGTTAAATTATTAAAATTAAATATTAATACAAAGATTTCCAAAAATAATTTTTTATTTAAAAATTTAAAAAAAGACTTGATTACCAAAAATATCAATAAACTTTTAAACATACAAATTATATTTTTAACACGAATAACATTAAACTTTTAAACAATTGACAAAAGTGCCCAAAATTTAATTAATTAAATAATACATTTTTATATTGGAAGAGCATACAAAAGGAGGAGGAAAAAATTGAAAACGGAAAAGAAAAAAATGACTCATTTGCTCTCCATCTTCCCTAATCCATAAAATGGTTTTGTTCTTTTAAATTTGGAAATTCCAGTGCCTTGGATTCTATCCAGTAGCTGTGATCAACTTAAACAAAAAATAACCTGAAATTTTATGTTAATTCAAAGACTTTTCTGACAGAAAAAGATTGATTATCGCCATTGAAGAAGGAAGAGAGAGGAGATGATGTGCAAAAAGTGAGTTGCAAAGAGAGAAGGTGCATAAGACAACATATGTAATGTATTTTGGATTTGGAAGGTGAGATGTTTTTATTTAGTTAAAAAATTCTTTAAACAAATAGTAGTTAATTAGTTTATCCAACAAAACTTTCTTTCCGTCCGTTTTCCGTTTTATTCTTTAAACAAACAGTCGTTAATACATATATTGTATTTATAAAAAAATTAATTTTAAAATTGTATCTATAATTTAACAAATTGTATATATAAAATTTACACCTTAAATCTTGCAAATTATAAATCATAAATTATAAATTTTGCGTCTTAAATTTTACAAATTATATCACAACTTAAATTTTACAAATTGTATTTATAATTTTATAAATTTATTTATAATTTTAAATTGTATTTAAAATTTTATACCATATTCTCTACAGTATTAGTTTTTTAAGGGCTAAAAATTATACCATATTATGTATGAATTTTATATACCTTTAATATGTTATTATTATTTATATATATATATACTATTTTAATAAGTCAACTACGTATTTATATGGTCAATTATATTTAAATATTAAATTATGACACGTGGCCATTTTCAGCAAAAAAAAAAAATTGACCAAAAATAATAAAAGGGTCCATCGTGGTTACTTAACGGTACTTCGGATAGTGAGATGGAAGCGTTTAAATATCGGAGTACGAATGATAAAAAAGTGTATACTTCTAGATTTAATTTGCAATTAACCCAAACAAGAATTATATTTTAATCTATATATTTGTTCTTAAAACGTAAATTAAAAAAAACTGAATAATTCTCAAAATATAATATAAATTGTTCATGTAATTGGCCCATAATTAGATATATCACACTAGGTCTAAAGATTGTTGAATTAGTGTAGTTCCAAGTGATCAACAAAGTCTGCCTAAAAAATATATTTCTTTAAATAATAAAAGTAAATGGACGTGGTCATCCAGATGGACCACCTCACGTAGTCATGCCAATTCCTTATGAAGACAAACAAATCACTTTCATAATTAAAGTCTATAAAAGTAGTTGGGAACAGCCATAGACTTTTCTGTATGAACACAACTAAACTAAAATGATACAGCATGAGAAGTGCAATACTAATAATGTCCTTGAAAATATGCAGTGGATAATTTCGATTATGATAAATCATATGCTTCTTTCTATGAAAGTTCCATATAATACCTTAGCATCAAAATTAGAATATAAATAATTAGAATAATTAATTATTGGTGTATATATAAGCTACGATAATTTACTGTTAACCTTGAAATTTTGTTTGATTTTAGAAAGAGCAAAAAAACGATTAAAAAGAGGGGAAAAGAAGTTAATTATTTATCTAGGGTTTATTATATTTAATTAAATTTTGAACATAGAGTTATCATCTGGTTTTGCATAAAACATTTACGTCAAAATGCTATTTGTTTATATGAATTCATATTCGTTTTTGTATTTTATCTATATTATAAAGTCTCCGTGGCAAATTTTGTTATTTTATATTACGTTTTATTTTTCTTTTTTTTTTTGTTACTATAATTTAATTTTATAATTTTATAAAATTTGTATTTTATCCTTTTAATTTACACCATTTCACAAGATTGGGCGAAAGTATATTCTCTCTTGGCCATGAGAGAAATGGCGGGCTAGTCCACTACTGCCTCTCTTTATGTCGGCAGAAGAAAAAGATACAACTACTTTTGTTTTGTATCCATTACATTTTGTCCTACTCCTACCATCCATTGTATTGACTAATGGAGTTAGAATATACTCTATTCATCCATATATATAGTCATAATTAAGTACTAATTATTTCATAAAATCAATTGTAATAATTTTACTCTTTTTTTTCTCTTTTGAGCATATTTATTTCTTTTACTGATTATATGTACTCACTTTTCTTTTGGTAACCGCATATGTATATCGAATAACGTGTGAAAGAAGTATTTAAAGATTAAGGGGATTTGGACGAGCCATAGACTCGGACGTTTTGGGTTTGAAATTTGAATACTATCGGCTTCAATTTGTCAAGCTAATAAAATGGTTATGGGGTTACGGGAACGCAGGTGCCGTATGAAAAGTCTAACCTGAGATGGAGAGATTAGTAGGACTGCGGACCGAATATTCCCCATTATCAAAAAAAAAAAAAAAAAAAAAAAGAGAGATTCAGTGGATTCTAGATTTAGTGAAGTAGACATTCGGTCAATTAATATATTATAACATTTATAACAAAACATTGCCAAGAAAATAAAATTTTGTGCTATACAGATACAACTCTTTGTTATAAACTTTAATTTTCACCAAATCAAGATCCAAGTAGCGGTGCTTCCTAGAATACAAAATACTTATAGAACATATATGCTACTAAACTATAAATAAGCATTTCTAATCAATAATTAGTAAAACTAAAAATAAAAATAAGACATTTCAAATAATGGCAAAAAAAAATATAAAAGCTAGGGGATTACTAAAACTACCTGTATGTCCAGCTGAAGCAGCAACATGAAGTGAAGTACTAGTCAAAACATCCACTTCCAGCATCAGTAGCCCTGGAAACTCCATCAAACACTTCACCACATCAACTCTCCCCCTCTCAGCCGCCACGAAAAGCGCGCTCTGGCCGTGAAAATTCACCTTATATACAACACTTGGATCATTCTTCAGCAAGAGACTCATCATCTGAACTTGCCCTTCTCTGCATGCCTCATGCAAAGGCGTCTCCAAGTTTTTATTCTCCAAGAACATCATTTCGGGACATAATTTTAGTATTTCTGCCGCCAATTCTACGTGTCCGAATCTTGCAGCCAAGTGTAATATGGTGTTTGATGATTCAGTGACGGTTTGGTTGATGAAATTAGGGTTTTTGGTGATGAGTTTGAGAAAGTGTGGAACATCGCCCTTCACTATTGTTTCTTGGAGGAGTCTGTCCATTTTTTTGAGCTATGTGTGGAAAGAATAACTGGGATGTGAATTTTCGAGTTCAATTATGGCCAATAATGGCAGAAATTTATTGGGAGGGAGTGTGCATTTTTTTCTACAGCTGCAGCAACTGGGAAAGTTCACTTGATGTTTTTATCAAACGTGTGAGAATTTCCTTTCTATAATAAAGTGCGAACTACTCCATTTTTGCGGAGACTTAATGATTAAAATAATCATTAAACTCGAGTCAAGTTATTAAAAAATATACTCTGTGCGTTTTAAATTACTATAGGATTATTATTGAATTTTTAAAATTAATTTGAAATATTTTTTAATTTAAAGTTATTAAGATAACTCATTTAAAATTATGAAACTGTAATATTTATAATAAATAATACTTTTGAGATAGTTTAAAATATTCACTATTATATTGATTAAAATTATAAAAATTTATGTTAATTTTAAATTTAAAAATAATTTTAATTAATTTTTAAAAATCAATAATGATAGTATATTTTAAAATGAAAAGTGTTTTATTTTCCTTGGAGATCACCCGTCCTCCATATTAAATATATGTGACATTACTCTCTTTCCAAAAATTGTACAACTTATCGAACCAAATTATTGACATTTCTCTCGTCAGGACCTTTCTTATCTCTCTTTTTTTCTTTTTCTTTTTTATGTGATTCCAGAAACAAAAAGAGTATTTTGGTAATGTTATCTTTCTTTTCCTCTAAAATGTGTGGGCAGAAACAAAAAGAGTATTTTTGTTGGACTTTTATTACTACTATTGTACTGATAAGTGCGAAGACAACATTGGACTTTGATCGGTAGAATTAAGGGCTCTTGGAGGATGTAAATTGGCTGAATTTTAATTCAAGATTGTGTCTATATTTGATTTTTACAATAAGTCAGAAATTAATTATATAAAGCAAAGTCCTTGAAAATATCTTGGTGTATTAAACACATAAAAAGAAGATTTTTTCCAAACTCAAACTTTTATTATCAAACCATTTAATTTTTAACTTCCCAATAATAAAAGACTTAATTATTTGGAAAAGCATGTTTTTTTTTTTTTGTTACGCACTAGTACACGTTTGATGTTTTTGTCTTTTCTTCTCTCTTTTTACCGTATAAAAAAGTGTCGACTAGTCTCCTTTTAAGGAGACTTAACAATTAAAATAATTATTAAACTTAAGTCAAATTATCAAAAAAAAAATACAAATTATAGTTTTAAACTAAAAATATTGAATTTTAAATACTTGTTAAAAATATTTAAAATTTGATCATACGAAGAAGGCTGAATGACACTTTTGACCCTCTAAGTTGCCACCCGCTTTTAAAGTCGTCCTTAAAGTACATTTTTCGTCAAATGGGTCCTTAAAGTGGCATTTTGTGTCGATCCTATTTCTTTTACCTCATTTGACCCCAGCCCGACCTATTTTGACCAAATTTTGACCCAACCCTGCCTAGTGTGACCCAACCCCAAATTTTAATATTTTAAAATAAAATATATATTTTAAATATTTTAAAATAAAATACTATTTTAAAAATAATAGTTATACTTAATATTTATTATTTTTAATATTTTAAAAGAACATAATAATTTTAAAATAATAATTATATTTATTTTAGTTTAAAATATTAAATATAATTATTATTTTTTAAAAAATGTTTTCTTTTAAAATACTAAAATAAAAAATATTATATTTTAAAAATTAAATATAATTATTATTTTAATTTTTAAGTATAAATATAATTAAACATAATTATAAATAAATATACTTATTATTTTAAATTTATTTTAAAATTATTATGTTCTTTTTAAAAATTAAAAATAATAAACATTTTTAAAATATTTAGTTTAAATTTTTTTAAAAATGTTAATTTATTTTAAAATATTAAATATAATTAATATTTTTAAAATAATATTTTATTTTAAATATTAAATTTGGGGTTGGGTCAAACTGGGTCAGGTTGGGTCAAAATTTTGTCAAAATGAGTCGGGCACGTCTCAAATCGGGTAAAAGGAACACAATCGACACAAAAAGACCACTTTAAGGACCCAATTGACAAAAAAAATATACTTTAGAACGATTTTAAAAGTAAGTGTTAACTTAGACGGATTTGAGACGAACATTTTTCGTATCTAAATTTTTTATTTGAGACGAACAGATTAACGACACGACCTACTGACAAGGATTTTGAGATGGCCAAAAGTCATCTTAAAAGTGATTTTGAGACGGATTCTGCTGTATTTGAGATGGATTTTTTCATCTCAGATGCCCATATTTTTGGTAGTGAGTGGCAATAAACACCAGAACAATGAGAACCATCAAATGAATCATCATGTCAGAAATGGTAACCACTTCAATGGTAATCCTGGCCCAGATAATAAAAGAAGTGAGTCGAGTGGAAACAACTTCAAGAAGAGATTTCAACAATGACCATGGAAGAACACCATCCACTACAAAAAAACAGGTCATTGGCGACGGCATCTTTAACGACGGCAGTAACCCCGTCGCCAATAACCTCAATCTCGACGGCAGTATGCCGCCAATGATGCTTGCGTCGAGAATGACCCTTCCGGGCCTAATTTTGGTGGGAATTTTTTTGGCGGGACGTGGGGAAAAGGACATAAGTGACTTTTACTTTGTCGTCGTGATTGATAGTGTCGTCATGAATGGGTTAATATTAACTTCTGATGGCGTAAATTTTTCATTTCTCTTGTTCTTTTTTCTCCCCCCTTCTTCCTCGTCTTTGTCGTGGCTTCCCTTTCCCGTCGCTAATCGTCCTTTTCTTCTTTGTCATCGCCGCGTAGTCTCTCTTCCGTCGTCGTCCCTCGCTCTCTCTCTCTCTCGACTGCAAGGTAATCCCAATTTTAGTTTCCCCTAAATATAACCTAGCTAATAATATTTACAAGTTTTTCTCACTTCATATGGCTTTTGTTAAAGGTGTGAAGAGGTATCAAAAGTTAGCTATCAATTTCAGTATTTTGTAAGCTTTGTAGGACAATGCTAACTGATATTAATGCGATGGTATGTATTGGGTACTCACTAGCCCACTCTAATTCTTCTTCTCAGTTCTTGCATAGCTAATTTTAAATTTTATTTGCTTCCCTTTGAATACCCTGCATTTAGACATTTTTTGGGTTGAAAATATACATGAAATTGACTAATTTTAGTTTAGGGCAAGATATTGGGCCTACTTACCACTTCATTGCCATTAGTTCTGCCTGGTTTTATTTTCCAAGATTATGTACGAGTTAAAAACAAAAACTATATATTCCCCCTCCCTTTCTTTCTTTTTTATTTTCTTGCTACTTGATTGATCAGTTTAATACTTCTTGCTTTTTGGTCACCATATTAATTGTTATTATTTGCGATTTGTTGTGTTTTTATTTTGTGGTAATATATGCAACTGAAATTAGGGGTGTAAACGGTATTAAACGGGTACGGATACATGTATATCTGTATCCGTATCCGGAAAACCAATTCGCTATCCGTATTCGTACCCGTATCCGGTATCCGACGGATTTTAAAAATATTATCTGTATCCGGTAATCGAAAAAATATTCGAATACGGATAATATTCGTTACCGTTTATTTTATCCGAATAGATAAATTATTCGGATATCCGAATATCCGAATTCGTTTATCAGTAACCTAATATAAAATTCATTCAAAATATTTACGAAAAAAAAATTAAAGTGTAAATCATACATATTAATTAAACACAATTTAATATTTAAACCATACATATTAATTAAACATCCTAATCATAAGGGGAGGAAAATGTCAAACATATCATCATAAAAATTACAAGATTAATTTGCATCCTAACTTAACTTGATGCATACACCATTGATCATCCTTCATTGAACATTATCATACAAGAACATTATCATATTGGATTATGGATGAATATTTATAATTTATATATGTAAGTTATTAAATAATGAATATAAGTTATTAATTTTATATATGTGTGTGTGTATATATATATATATATATATATATATATATATATTAATAACTTATATAAATGAATGCTAGTGATTAATTAATGAATGTAAGTTATTAATACACACACACACATATTATATATATATATATTAATAACTTATATAAATGAATGTAAATTATTAATATATACATGTATATATATATAAATATATATTAATAGCTTATATAAATGAATGTAAGTGATTAATTAATGAATATAAGTTATTAAATATATATATGTGTGTGTATATATATATATATATATATATATAATAACTTATATATATATATATATGTGTATATATGTAAGTTACTATATATATATATATATATATATATATACACACACACGTATATATTAATAACTTATATAAATGAATGTAAGTGATTAATCAATGAATGTAAGTGATTAATCAATGAATGTAAGTTATTAACAAATACATACATATATATATGTATGTATATATTAAATTAGTAACAACTTATATAGGTAAATTATTAATTAATAATTTACATTAATTAATAACTTAATTAATGTAAATATTAAGAGTGTGTGTGTGTGTGTATATATATATATATAAGTTATTCGGATACGAATTCTGGATATCGGAATTCGGATATCGGTATCCGCCGGATATATTTACGGACGGATGTTAATCAAATACGAATACGCCTATATCTGTATTCGTATACCTTTAAACCGAATACAGATATATCCGTTTTTTTCCGAATGCGAATAATATCCATTTTTTTTCAAATACGGAAACGAACGAATACGAATTTTTCAGTTACCATTTACAGCCCTAACTGAAATGACTAAAAATTAAAAGGGGAATGGAGGGTTGAAATGATTGGAGTTTGTTATTTGTATGGATTTGACAATAGGTTTGAAGATTGGGAGATGAGAGGAACCAACTTTTCAGTGGTTGAATCCTTATCAACTGTAAAATAACTTATAGTAGTTTAACATTGTAAGCAGAATTAACTATTAACGTTATGCATAATAATCCATTCTATCAAATATAAGAATATTGAATTGGCATAGATGAAAAGGAAGCTTGATAAAGGGGAACCACATATGTCAAAAGATAATTATATATATATTACACTAACATAAAGACAAGACCTCAACATTTTCGAGTTATTCAAGTGCATACAAGTTTAATTTGGATAACTGTAGTAATAACAGGATTTAGAGTCTACAAAGAACACATACGAGGACCGAGTTATCGCCCAGTTTGTAAAACTCGCCAACACTTAGGCAAAAAGCCGAAAAAGAGCCCAAAACCCGCATCGACCGTCCGAATGACACGCAAACACACACATAGCACCGCGTAGGTAATAGACACGCGTTAGAACTTACGGGACTCGATTCCGATATACGGAAACCGAGTTATCGCACAGTTTGCAAAACTCGCCAACACTTAGGCAAAAAACCGAAAAAGAGCCCAAAACCCGCATCGGACGTCCGAATGACACGCAAACACACATATAGCACCGCATAGGTAATAGACACGCGTTAGAACTTACGGGACTCGATTCTAACATACAGAGACCGAGTTATCGTCCAGTTTGTAAAACTCGCCAACACTTAGGCAAAAAGCCGAAAAAGAGCCAAAAACCAACATCGGTCGTCCAAACGCCACGGAAACACACACATAGCACTGCGTAGGTAATAGACACGCATTAGAACTTACGGGACTCGATTCTAACATACGGAGACCAAGTTATCGCCCAGTTTGCAAAACTCGCTAACACTTAGGTAAAAAGCCGAAAAAGAGCCCAAAACCCGCATCGGCCGTCCGAACGCCACGCAAACACACACATAGCACCGCGTAGGTAATAGACACGCATTAGAACTTACGGGACTCGATTCCTACATACGGAGACCAAGCTATCTCCCAGTTTGCAAAACTCGCTAACACTTAGGCAAAAAGCCGAAAAAGAGCCCAAAACCCGCATTGGCAGTCCGAACGACACGCAAACACGCACATAGCATCGCGTATGTAATAGACACGCGTTATAACTTACGAGACTCAATTCTGACATACGAAGACCGAGTTATCGCATAGTTTGCAACACTCAACAACACTTAGGCAAAAAACCAAAAAAGAGCCCAAAACCCACATCGGCCGTCCGAACGCCATGCAAACACACACATAGCACCGCGTAGGTATTAGACACACGTTACGACTTACGGGACTCGATTTCGACATACGGAGACCAAGTTATCGCACAGTTTACAACACTCACCAACACTTGAAGAACACAAACAAAACTAATTTAAATATGCTCTATTTTTGAATTCGTTATTAATATTTTAATTTTATAGGGTCTTGTTGATGAGACTTCGGCGGGTGGAGGCTGCGGCACGAGCGATGCCCGTGGTGGAGATGGGTGATGGCCGCCCAGGCCGATCTTGATGAGACTATTGAGGTGAGGCCAGGTAGTCGGGAATAGGAGGTGGGGCCGTGGTGGGACCGGTGATGGGGCCGGGGCGATGATGATACCGATGAAATTCCTGATCTTGGGTTGTAGTACCCATTATGTTTATATTTTGACCTTCATATATGTATATTTATACAGCTTTGAGTTGTACAGACTAGAGTTTAGTATCTAGTTAGGTTGATGGTATATGTATCTAACTATATTGATTGTTTATGATTATATTTTGTATTTACATCGTACGACTTTTATTTATAAGTCATTACGTTGTTTACATATTTGATGGTTGATATAGCAAAAGCTATTATTGTTATTGATATGCGTTTGTGAAGAATTCTTTATTTTTCTTTAGTTTATTATAGGTATAATTATGTATATGTAAATGAACAGGGGTATTCTGATATTAAAAAAAAAAAATTTAGAAAACTCATTGGCGTCGGGGGTTGAGGCTCATAGGCGATGGCTATCTGAAAGTCAATGATGACTATTTTAATTTTTTAGCGATTACCATTCTTGACGGTTTGTTCGTCGCCATCACCGTCGCTTGATACATCGATCTTGAAATTGATGCTGCCGTCAATGATGACCCGTCGAGAATGACTATCTTACCTGAACGGCGGCTGAGAGAGGAGGCGATGACCCATACAACGACGGACTCTGCCGTCAGCTAATGACCCTCATTCTTGACGGCAATATCCATCGTTATTGACGAACGAGCCCGTCGGATATGACCTATTTTTTTGTAGTGATCAGCATCACTAGCACCAACAAAAGTTTTAAAGGGAGGAGAACACCCACTAGTTAGATGTTATAAATGCGGACATGAGGGACACATCAGTCTAGACTGTACACATCAATCCAAGGTGTGTTACAGTTGTGGAAAGGAATGCCACATAGCTCGATTATGCCCTATAGCAAAATCAAGTCCAGCGGTAATGGTGACACCAAAGACTGTTACGGACAAGTCAAAGTCTATGGTGTAGGGGAGAGCTTTTGTCGTAACCTCCCAAAAGGCGTAGAAGCCAGATAAAGTCATAATCGGTAAGCTAATTATAAACTTTCATGAAGTCTATACCTTATTAGATATCGGTTCTACTCACTCTTTTATTTCACCTATTTGTGCTCAACGTTTGAACTTGACTCCAAAGAAATTAGATTTTGACTTATCTATTGAAACTCCGCTAGGAGAAACCTTCATTACATCCACTGT
Source organism: Panax quinquefolius (assembly GCA_020205615.1). Classification (NCBI taxonomy): domain Eukaryota; kingdom Viridiplantae; phylum Streptophyta; class Magnoliopsida; order Apiales; family Araliaceae; genus Panax; species Panax quinquefolius. The sequence continues at coordinate 82,021,976 of CM035174.1, read as the reverse complement.
TTATAAATTTTGTTTGATTTAAATCGGCACCCTCACCTTACCCGTTGATCTCATCTCTTTCGAAATACTTGAATTTGAGGTGATTTTAGGAAATGATTGGTTAACTACCTATCATGCTAAAATTGATTGGTTTCGTAAGGTAGTTAGTTTTCATATTCCTAATCAACCTGATATGCGAATTCAAACAATAAAATAGTTGAAATCAATCACTGTCATCTCTAGCCATAAAGCCATTCGTTTATTAAAAAATGGATGTCAAACTTTCTTAGCCCATATCATTGATTTAAATAAAAATACGTTAGATTTGAGTGATATTTTTGTTGTTCATAAATTCCCTGATGTATTTTTCGAAGAACTTTCTGGCCTACCTTTAGATCGTGAAATTGATTTTTGTATTGACCTTGAACCCGGTACAAAATATATTTCCAAGACCCCATGTCGAATGGCTCCTATTGAACTTCAGGAGTTAAATGTCCATTTGAAATCCTCGACCGAGTAAGAATTGTGGCCTACAGACTAGCCTTACTTCCAAGCATGTCTCGTGTTCATAACGTTGTTCACATATCCATGCTATGTAAATATATAAAAGTTCCAAACCACGTCATTGAATTAGAACTAGATGAGATATCAAGAAATTTAATGTATGAGGAGGTACCTGTTATGATCTTGGATAAGAATGAACATATTCTAAGCTCAAAGGTTATATATACCTCAAGTCAAAGTTTTATGGAGAAATCATGATATAGAGAAAATGACCTGTGAGTTAGAATATGAAATGAGAACAAAGTATCCTCACCTCTTCGAAATGCTAGGTATATATGTCAATTTCGAGGACAAAATTTTATAAAGAGGGGAAGTTGTAAGACCCCAATTTTTTATGAATAAGATTTTTTTTCTACATAGTAAGGTGTTGATTTAATAAATGATATAGTTATGGGTGTTATGTACAAATTATATAAAGTGAATAGTCTATTAGGGAATATTCGTATATCGGGGAATATTATTTTTGTCGGGGAATATTCGTACGACGGCACGGAAATAACCAATTATTAGTGGGCCCCATAACACAATAAATGTCAAATAGGGAAAACGACAGAAATAACCTTTTTAAAGATTGACGGCAAAAATTTTACCGTCAACTGTTGAAATATCCGGTAATAAAAGAGCAGTAACACACGCTATTCCACAGTAGCACACGGTAATGCACAATATTTCTGATTATTGATTCAATAATTCTACAGTAGTAATTGCATAATATTTTATTTTATTGACTTAATAATTGTTACAGTGATAATTGCATAGTATTTCATATTATTGATTCAATAATTATTACAGTAACACCTGCACAACATTCCACATCATTAAATCAATAATTGTCACGATATTATAACTCATATTATTTGAAAGGATATTATTAGTTACCACTATTGGCAATGTCTAGAAGTCCTTTTGAGGAAAGGGGTTAGCTTATATAATTGCGCGCCAATAAGGGGAAATCCGCATCGGAAAGCCCCCTCTTTCTTGAGAACTATCTGGTTGTTAGTATTCTGAGTCTATAATATTAATAATGAATAATTATTGAAGTATTAAAAAAGTTTTGATTAATTATGTGATGCGTAGCATAACCATTAGTAAGATTTGCCGACACTCGAAGGAAATAAGGGTGATATGTGGCATTTTGTAAGTTTGGCTTATCTGTGGGACCCAAAACTTTATTCCATGGGACCTATAATTTTATTTCTTCTGTAGATTTATTTCTTCTGGGGGACTCTTTCATTGGACCTACAGGTTAAGAGTCACTTTCGCCAATTGTACTTGCCTTTTCGTATTGCCAATAATTACATGCCCCTTCACAAATAGTCACTTGTCTCTTAATATTACCAAGAGTCACTTGTCCCTTCGCAAATAGCAGTTGTCTCTTCACATTGCCAAGGGTCAAGTCATTTTCCCTTAACTTGCTAAGGGTCAAGCCATTTGTCTCTTTACATTACCAAGGGTCAAGCCGGTTGCATATTCACATTACTAAGAGTCAAGCCAGTTGTCTCTTCACATTACCAAGAGTCAAGTCACTTGCATCTTCACACTGCTAGGGCTAATTTCAGGTTATCTATAAATAAAAGCAAGTATTTTTTACTTAAAACTGATAAGAGAAAGCTGTAGAGAAAGAAAGAAGAAGAGTAGTCGAGAAGAAAGAACACACCAACGACATAGAGTTCTGCTACTACACTATTCCAGTATCTAGTCTCTTATTAAGGTAAAAGATAAATTGTTATTCGTTTTTATAATTTTTTCATTAACAGTGAAAATGCCTAAACTGCTGAAAACTTTCTTAATAGTTTGCACTTCATCTAATATCTTTTCACCTGAATCTTTCTATTATGTTTTACACGTTATAGTTGAATTGTGAATCTTATTTATTTTATTCTTGAATTTGAATCCATGTTATGATCGTCATGTTGACAATTTGGACATATTCTTGGACACTGGATAAACAAAATTATAAATCTCTAATGTTTATTCTTGATTTTATTGTTATTATTATTTCTATTCATCGTTTATATCATTATCATTATGCTTAGATTTAAATTGTGATGAAAAGTTATCTTTGACCCGTAGTGCAAAGATGAACTGTTGATTTGTATGATTATGACCATGAATTATTTATTGGTATAATCATGACCTTTGGTGTTACACATAAAGGCTTGTGGTGAAAGTTCTCTTTGACCTGTAGTGGAAAGATGAACTGGTGTTTGGCATGATCATGGCCACTGGTAATACAAATGAATATTTTTGGTCTATAATGCAAAGATAAACTGTTAATTTGCATGATGATGAACATGAACTGTTGATTGGTTTTACAAGGATAAAATATTGATGATGGAATTTTAAAATATAGAAGATAGTAAACATCATGCTCTACTTGAATCTTCTAATAGTTTGCTCGTTTCGCTGTAGTTGTTAATCTAAAACTTGTTGTCTATTTTATTCTATCAGATTTTTCGTTGTTGAAGGCTAAGGATAATTCATTCTTCATTATCTTAGTTATGATATTCTTTACTGGGCTATTTGTGTGAGACCCCAGATTTTATCAATAAAGATTTAAATTTTGACGAAATAATTTTTAATATTATGGTGTGAATTTGAGATAATATTATAGTTGTGGGTAGTATTTATAAATTTTGCAAAGTATGCAAGTGGTTATATTATATTCGATTGGTCGGGGAATATTCGGTTTAGCGAGGGAATATTCGTTACATAACGGCTCAATCATTGGTGGACCCCACAAAGTAATTATTGTTGGATTGAGAAAAGCGACAAAAATATTTTATTAAAATAACTACAAAGTTTTACTGGTTGATCATTGTTGAACTACTTTCGGTAGTAAAAGTACGATGAATACGTGTGGTTGCACAAGCTTTACTTGCAGTATTGATTATTGATGCCTATGTGAGAAGTCACTCGGTTTGATTCCATTATTGTCGATTAATAATATGAATTATTATAGCGATAATGACGTTTTGTTTTATTCAGTATTATTAACGTAATAAAAGCGAAACATCTTTTATATAAAATAGAATACTTTATTAAAGTTATTACATAAATAGAATATATTATATTTTATTATGCATAGTGTTGCATAGTATTTTGCATAGTATTGTATAGTGTTTGCATAGTAAAATGTTTTTATATAAATAGAATATATTATATTTAAAAGATTTTTCTTTAAATATGGACCGTCCGATTAAAGTAAATCAATCTGGATAGCTCATGGATTAGTTCTTATGCATTCCATTTTCCTATAAATAGAAGCTCATTCCTTCATTATTTTCTTACGAATTCATGAAACTAGAGAGAAATTATAGAGAGAAGCTATAAAGAGAAAGTTATAGAAAAAGAAGAAGAGTATTCGCTACTTCACTACTTCTATATTCAGGTTCTTTTACGGTAAGGGGTGTTATTCTTTCTTCTTGAATAGAACTTACATTATTCCATTCACTATTATTACATTGGAATAACTGTAAAAGTGGCATACCCTATACATAACCTCAGATATCGTGGCATACCTTATACTTGGTGAAATCCTTATGTTATTCCATTGCTTATTATTACATTGGAATAACTTTTGTATCTGTGGTTTACCCTATACTTGGTGACATTCTTCTATTATTACTGTTGGAACATCCATGCGTGTGTTTTACGGGACTGGTTCCGATTTTATTATTCTGTTGGAACATCACATGCATGTGTTTTACACCGGACTGGTTAAAATCTTTATCATTACATTGGAATATCCTATCGTGTGTTTTACACGGATCCTGGTTCCATCTTTATTATTACATTGGAACATCACGCCGATTGTGAATTTCACGACTTTTGGTTCCGTTATTATTATTCATTGGAATAACATGTCATGCAAGTACCGCATGCATGGTGATTTCTTTTGTTATTCCATTCTTTATTATACTCGGTTGGTTAAAACTTTGACTTCTATACTCCATGAAATTAGTAGAATATCCTTGATATTTGCGTTTCATCCGAAGATCTTCTCATGGAAATATTCTTACGATCATTCTTGAATTTTACTCTCTGAAACAAAGTATTATGTTGACAATTTGGACGTTAATAATTCATGGATTAAATAATTCTTGAATTTGTTTTATTGAATTATTATGTCATTGTCATCATCCTCATGTTATATTATGTTATCTTTGGCTTTACGTGCATAGATGAACTTAGTATGATTATGACCGAGGATCAATCGGTATAATCATGACTTGATATAAATGATGTGACAAAAGTTCTCGATTGCTTTATGTAATGCAATGATGGATAGTTTTTGGTATGATTATGACCGAGGGGTGATTCGGTATAGTCATGACCATTGATAACTTGATGAAAATCCTTGGCCAAGTAGATGCGGGGATGATTAGATGTGGTGGTTTATTTATTTATTGTCGAGTCTCAAATGATAAAAATTGATAAAAACCTTTTAAAACCTAAAAGATAGTAGATTTTATTCTCTACTTGACTCTTTTAATGGATTGCATATTCATTGCAGATTAAACTGGTTGTCTATTGTATTTTATCGGTTTTAACTTTGTTGAAGGCTAATGATAATTTATTCGCATTATCTTAGTCATAATATTTCTTCTTGGGCTAGTTGAGCTCACCCTTTCTTTCACCGTTCTTTCAGGAAATGAGAATATAAATTTGGGGACGAGTCGGGAGCGGAGTAATGGTCCGAGAGGATAGCATTAGTAGTCCTCACTATTACGTGAAATAGTGTGATAATAGTTGTAATGAGGACTCCTTTTGAGTTTGTATAATATCTAGTAGACAATATTTGTATTCAAACTCACGATTTATGTCGTATTATTATACCACAGTTATATTAGTAAGTTGTATTTGAATTTATGTACCATGTAAGTGGCGACCCAAGATGGGTGACGTATACCTAATTTTGGGGCGCCACGGTTGAGTATCGAGCTTAGGGATATGATCCACGGCTAAGATGTGAGATAAGAACTAGGAGGAGAGGCGGAAATTCCTTCGCTAGTATGACCTACCTAAGTTTATTTGGTATTTAATTGGTCGGTCAGAGTATAGGGATAATATGTTGCATGTTAATTAACCCTTGTTTTGTGACAGTGTTTGTATTTAGATGTTGTGAATAGGGCTCGGTTATTGGGCGCGATAATGAGTCACTCAACCAAAAGGTAACGACCAACAACACGATAATAATCATACCGGTGGTAACGACCATCGGAACAATGATGACCATCGTGGGAGAAATTATCATGCCAAGAATGGTAACCACTTCGGTGGTAATCATGGCCAAGATAATAGAAGTGGAAATTTCAAGAAGAGAAGGTCATTTAGCTCGATTTTGTCGTGCACCAAAGTCAAGTCCAATTTGGGACGGTGGCACCAAAGCGGATACGAATAAAACAAAGTTTGGTGGTTTCATGAAGAGCGTTTTTCATGACTTCTTAAAAAGCAAGTGACTCGAACGAAGTTAGCACAGGTTAGTTAATTATAAATTCTTATGAAGTCTATACCTTATAAGATACGGTTCTACCCATTCTTTTATCTCTCTTTGCTTTGCGTTCAACATTTAAATTTGACTCAGGAGAAGTTAGACTTTAACTTATTGGTTGAAACTTCGTTGGGAGAAACCTTCGTTACCTCCTTCATTTATTAATCTTGTTGTTTCAAATAAACACTTTCACGTTACTTCGTCGATATTATCTCTTTGAAAATATTTGCCTTTGATGGTATTTTAGGAATCAATTGGTTAACTACTCATCATTCTTTTCGTAAGGTTGTTAGCTTTTATATTCATAACCAAACTACTAAAGTCAATTATTGTCATATCAAGCCATAAGTAAAGAGCCCCGAACCTTTTCGTTGTTGACTTCCTTGTGTGGGAATGCAGAAAGGCGGACTTTTACGTGGCGACGTCGCGGATGAAGATGGCAAGTTGATAGGTATCATTGTGAGTCTTTATCAGGGTTAAGGGATAGAAGTCACAGTTGGTATTAATGTGACGTACTATCCAAGTCTTGGACGAGAGTAACAGTTTTGAATGATATTTCTATCATTAATAAATTTCTTGGCGTATTCTTGAAGACTTCTTAGCCTACCCTAGAGCGTGAAATCGAATTTTGTATTGACCCCAGTACAAAACCCATTTCTTAAACCCTCAAATATTTCTTCAACTAAAAGGATCAGTTTACGTGGTTTATGATGAAAGTCATAATAAAAGCATTGGACTAATGAAAATCATGGGTATTCGTGGTATTAGTAAGTTTTATGATGAGTTATGTTGGTTAGTATGTAAAAACATGAAAGTTTCTTAAAAATCACAAAGAGTTGAAAATCAGATTTTGGTGAAAAACGTAACACGAAATTAAATTGACCATATCTCCTATTATATTTTGAATTTTTGAATGTGGTCAAGTCCTAGAGTTAGATCTATGAGTTACCTAACTAATCCAAGTGGAATTACTGGAAAAGGTGTTGTAGATTTTTGTGTGGACTGATTTTAGCAAAGGAGGCCAAAGCTGTAAATTTCAAAAATGCTACTGCCCAGAAACTTTAAGGGGCTGTTTCGGCCACTTAAATTATGAGAAAAATTCTGGCCTTTTGGGACATGAAGGTATGTGGTATAAAGTATCTCCTGTCCAAAAATGAGCTCATTCTGACTTAAAATGAGCAAGTTATGACTATTTCAATATTTAGGTTTTTTCGATTTAAAACGCTTTATAACTTAGGAGTTCTATAACTCCGATGACCATGAAATTTAAACTAGAAGCTCACGTTAACATGTGTAAGGTCCTGCCAAGATTTGGGAATTTTTGGAGTTAAACTTGAGGTAGCTAATTTCTTAAGGAATTAATTAGAAATTGATTTTTGAAAAATAGTAAATGAATTTTAAAAATTCCGAGAAAAATATATTTTCATCATGGGACTATATTATGCTAAATCCTAGAAAAGAAATATTTTTGGGACTGATTTGGTATTTTTCATGAAAATAGTTTAATTCTGAACATATGAGTTAAATATGTTATGTGAAGTAACAAAGTTGAAAATAGGATATTATGGCTAGAGAATCCTATATAGAGTATATGTATATTTTTTTGAGAGATTTGATAATTGGTGATGATATCTTATGAGTATGGCATTTTTGAATGATTAAATGCATTATATGGTAAAAGCGTAAACAATTAAGATAAATTGTTTACAAATTTAAGAAATGATTAAAATATTGTTATAATATTAATGATATTAGATTATGAGATTATTAAGTGATTGATAACATGGGGATATTCTTGAATCTGGATAAATTATATTATAAATGTTTAATATTTATCCTTTATCTCATTTGATTGATTCTTTATATCATTATCCTCATGTTTTATATTATATTGAAAGTCATACGTGGCTGTAGTGCATAGATGAACTTGGTATGATTATGACCACGGATTATTCGGTATAATCATAACCAGTAAATGAATACACAATTATCTTTGGCCGTAGTGCATGGATAATTTTGTGGTCGTGATACTTAATGAATATCCTTGGCGCCCGTAGTGCGGGGATGATTCGATGATGTGGATTAATTATTGAAATTTGAGTCTCAAAGCAATGAAATATTAATTCATGGATGTGTTCAAAGTCATACGTGGCTTACGTGCATAGATGGACTTGGTATGATTATGACCGAGGATTGTTGGCATAATCATAACTCAGTAATTGAAAACACAATTATCTTTGGTAGTAGTGCATGGATAATTTGTGGTCGTGATACTAATGAATACACAATTATCTTTGGTAGTAGTGCATGGATAATTTGTGGTCGTGATCTTAATGAATACACAATTATCTTTGGTAGTAGTGCATGGATAATTTGTGGTCGTGATACTAATGAATACTACGATTATCTTTTGCCGAAGTAGTGCATGGATAATTTATGGTCGTGATACTAATGAATACACAATTATATTTGGCCGTAGTGCATGGATAATTTGTGGTCGTGATACTAATGAATACGATTATCTTTTGCCAGTAGTGCATGGATAATTTGTGGTCGTGATCTTAATGAATACACAATTATCTTTGGTAGTAGTGCATGGATAATTTGTGGTCGTGATACTAATGAATACACGATTATCTTTTGCCAGTAGTGCATGGATAATTTATGGTCGTGATCTTAATGAATACACAATTATCTTTGGTAGTAGTGCATGGATAATTTGTGGTCGTGATACTTAATGAATACACGATTATCTTTGGCCGTAGTGCATGGATAATTTGTGGTCGTGATACTAATGAATACACGATTATCTTTGGTAGTAGTGCATGGATAATTCGTGGTCGTGATACTTAATGAATATCCTTGGCACGTAGTGCGGGGATGATTCGATGATATGGATTAATTATTGATTTGAGTCTCAAAGAATGAAATATTAATTCATGGATGTGGTAAAAGTCATCTTGGTAGTAGTGCATTGATAGACTTGGTATGATTATGACCACGGATTATTCGGTATAATCATGACCGTAATTGAAAACACGAATATCCTTAGCCAGTAGTGCATGGATAATTCATGGTTGTGATACTATTAAGCTAAGTCTCAGTATTATTGGTTTTACAGTTATATATCTTTGGCCTGTAGTGCAAAGATGAATTGTTAATAAATATCTTTGGCCTGTAGTGCAAAGATGAATTGTTAATGAATATCTTTGGCCGGATTGCAAAGATAAACTTAATATTTTCAACGATAAAGGTATTCAAGGTATCCTCACCTCTTTATCATATCAGGTACGTACCCTAATTTCGAGGGCGAAATTCCATAAGGAGGGGAGATTGTGAGACCCCAGATTTTATCAATAAAGATTTAAATTTTGACGAAATAATTTTTAATATTATGGTGTGAATTTGAGATAATATTATAGTTGTGGGTAGTATTTATAAATTTTGCAAAGTATGCAAGTGGTTATATTATATTCGATTGGTCGGGGAATATTCGGTTTAGCAGGGAATATTCGTATAACAACTACTCAATCATTGGTGGACCCCACAATGTAATTATTGTTGGATTGAGAAAACGACAAAAATATTTTATTAAAATAACGGCGGAAGTTTTACCGTTGATCTTGTTGAACTACTACTCGGTAGTAAAAGTACTGATGTCGTGTGGTTGCATAGTAGCATTAGCGGTATTGATTATTGATGCCTATGTGAGAAGTCACCAAGTTGATTCCATTATCATTCGATTAATAATATGAATTATTATAGCGATAATGACGTTTTGTTTTATTCAGTATTATTAACGTAATAAAAAAGTAAACATCTTTTATATAAAATAGAATACTTTATTAAAGTTATTCTATAAATAGAATATATTATATTTTATTATGCATAGTGTTGCATAGTATTTTGCATAGTATTTTGCATAGTATTGCATAGTGTTTGCATAGTAAAATGTTTTTATATAAATAGAATATATTATATTTAAAAGATTTTTCTTTAAATATGGACCGTCGATTAAAAGTAAATCAATGGACGAATTTGTTCATGGATTAGTTACTATGCATTCCATTTTCCTATAAATAGAAGCTCATTCCTTCATTATTTTCTTACGAATTCATTGAAACTACAGAGAGAGAAATTATGAGAGAAGCTATAGAGAGAGAAAGTTATAGAAAGAAGAAGAGTATTCCGCTACTTCACTACTTCTATATTCGGTTCTTTTTACGGTAAGGGGTGTTATTCTTTCTTCTTGAAGAGAACTTACATTATTCCATTCACTATTATTACATTGGAATAACTTTGTAAAAGTGGCATACTACTATACATAACTTTGTATACGCTGTGCATACCCTATACTTGGTGAAATCCTTATGTTATTCCATTGCTTATTATTACATTGGAATAACTCAGATATCTGTGGTTTTACCCTATACTTGGTGACATTCTTCTATTATTACATTGGAACATCACATCTGTGTGTTTTACACGGACCGGTTCCGCTTTTTATTATTCATTGGAACATCCACATGCGTGTGTTTTACAGGGACTCGGTTCCGTCTTTATCATTACATTGGAATATCCTATCTCGTGTGTTTTACAGGATCCGGGTTCCATCTTTATTATTCTGTTGGAACATCCCGTCGATTGTGAATTTCACACGACTTTGGTTCCGTTATTATTATTTCATTGGAATAACACATGTCATGCAAAGCACCGCATGCATGGTGATTTTTTTTGTTATTCCATTCTTTATTATACTCGGTTGGTTAAAACTTTGACTTCTATACTCCATGAAATTAGTAGAATATCCTTGATATTTGCGTTTCATCCGATATCTTCTCATGGAAATATTCTTACGATCATTCTTGAATTTTACTCTACGAAAAAAGATTATGTTGACAATTTGGACGTTAATAATTCATGGATTAAATAATTCTTGAATTTGTTTTATTGAATTATTATGTCATTGTCATCATCCTCATGTTATATTATGTTATCTTTGGCTTACGTGCATAGATGAACTTAGTATGATTATGACCGAGGATCAATCGGTATAATCATGACTTGATATAAATGATGTGACAAAAGTTCTCGGTGGCATTTGTAATGCGTTGATGGATAGTTTTTGGTATGATTATGACCTGGGGTGATTAAGTATAGTCATGACCATTGATAACTTGATGAAAATCCTTCGACCGTGGTACGGGGATGATTAGATGTGGTGGTTTATTTATTAAGTCGAGTCTCGGTGATAAAAATTGATAAAAACCTTTAAAACCTAAAAGATAGTAGATTTTATTCTCTACTTGACTTTTTAATGGATTGCATATTCGGCACCGTGATTAAACTGGTTGTCTATTGTATTTTATCGGTTTAACACTATTGAAGGCTAATGATAATTTATTCTCGCATTATCTTAGTCATAATATTTCTTATTGGGCTAGTTGAGCTCACCCTTTCTTTCACCGTTCTCTTCGTGAAATGAGAACATAGCCGGGACGACGAGTCGGGGAATGGAGTAATGGTCGAGAGGATAGCATTAGTAGTCCTCACTATTACGTGAAATAGTGTGATAATAGTTGTAATGAGGACTCCTTTTGAGTTTGTATAATATCTAGTAGACAATATTTGTATTCAAACTCACGATTTTTATGTCGTATTGCATACCTACAGCTTATATTATTAGTAAGTTGTATTTGAATTTATGTACCATGTAAGTGGCGACCCAAGATGGGTGACGTATACCTAATTTTGGGGGCGTCACAATTTGAGCTCACCCTTTTCTTTTTGTTCCATTGTTCTTCTCAGGAAATGAGAGTGTAGCTGAGACTAGCCCGGAAATGGAGTGATGGTCCGAGTTAGTTTATATAATATAGTCTTCACCATGTTATAAAATAGTATGACAATAATTGTATTGAGGACTTAAAACATGTGCCATTTTGTTTTATTTGGTATTGTAATAATTTTGGTTTGAATATTGTCGTACTACATGTGGTACGATATTTTTATTGAAACTCGCAATATATGTGTTGTCGTATTTTGCATAATAGTTTAATAGTTGTAAATAGGGGATTTTTGTAGTATGTATTTGACGACTCAAAATGGATTGTGTGGACCTATTTTGGGGGCGTCACAGTAGTTCCCATCATTGTTGCTTTCAACTTGAAGAGCTGGGATTTTCTTTTTCGGTGTCTCATCTTTTAACTTCATCGTATCTTTATAGTTTGTTCTCGAATTCATCAAGTTCTCAAAACAGTGTAAGTGTTTCCATGCATGGTGCTGATGGTTGAAGAATCTTGTAGAGTAGTCACTTTTGGTGCAAATTGTAAAATCCCAACTTTTTATGAATAAATATTTAATTTATCTAATTATTATTTTGAATAATAATGTGTTGATTTGATATAATGCTTTAGTTATGGGTGAAATGTGCAAAGTAAGCAAGTTGTTATAAAATATTCATTTAGTCGGGGAATATTCTTTTTGTCGGGGAATATCCGTACGACGGCGCAATCATTGGTGGACCACATAACGGAATAACTGTCGGATATAGAAAGCGGCAAAAATAAACTTTTTATAAAAAAATAACGGCAAAACTTTTACCGTTAAATGTTGAAATACCCGATGATAAAAGTATAATAATACGCGTCGTTGCACAGTAGCACACGGTATTGCACAATATTTCTGATTATTGATTCTTATGTAAGAAGTCACTCAGTTTCATTCAAGAATTGCCACAATAATTGTCATATAGTATCTCAAATTATTGAGTCAATTATTGTCACAGTATCATCTGCACAATATTTTATATTATTAAATCAATAATTGACACGACACAATTATTCATATTATTAGTTAGCATTATTGGCAATGTCTAGAAAATTTTATCGAGGAAAGGGGTTAGTTTATATAATTGCGCGCCAATAAGGATAAATCCTTATCGGAAATCCCCCTCTTTCCTGGGAATGATCTGGTTGTTAATATTGTGAGCTTATAATATAAATTATGAATAATTATTATGTAGTGGATATTGGTTCAATTTTGATATAAATAAAGGAATTTTGCATGAATTATTGGTTGAAAGATTGGCAATTATCCTCTCCGATAAAATATTCATTCAAATATATTATTATAATATTACATTACAATAATGTGATAATATAATAATATAATTTTTTTATATAATTTAAGTGATATATAATTTTTAACATGTGAATAAAAGTAAAAGTGGAGTGAAGGTTATCATTTTGGTTTTGAATTCTTTTCCAAAACCATTTCGTGCACGCTTGCTTTTCATTTCTCCTTCAATGCATTTCATCTTCCAAATGGGTGGTGCCTCAGCCAATAATAAGTAAGGAAAAGTTTGGCATGAAAGAAAATAAGAATTAGGCAAGAAAGGTTGGCAGAATTAGGCAACCTGCTTAATTTTTTTCTCCCTCCGTTGCACTATAAATAGGGGTTAACCCCTCCTTCCTCAACACACCATTTCAAAATCAGAAATTCTTATTCAATAGTATTGTGAGTATTTCTCTTGAGTATAAGGAAACTTTGAGTGTAGCAAATAATGCAAGTTTTTCTCAAGAATATCTCCGATATACCAGTCAGATTTACTCTCCTACTAAGGTAAGGGGTATTATTTATTTCATATTCGTAAGAGTTATTATTTTTCGTATTTGTAAAGAATATTATTTTCGTTCAATATTCGTAATGAATATTATTTTCTTTCAATATATGTAAGGGATATTATCTTCGTTCAATATTCGTAAGGAATATTATTTTCGTTCAATATTCGTAAATGATATTATTTTATTTCAATACTCGTAAGAAATATCATTTTCTTTCATCCATATTATGTAAGGAATATTATTTTATTTCATATTCCTAAATTTAAACTTACTATGGTAAGTATTGCTTTATAATTCACGAAATGATTAAAATTTCTTAAATTTTATGCTTCATCTAATATCATTTCGTTGCAATATTAGTGCGAACATTCTTATTAAATTTTAATCTTTTCATGTTGAGTTACTATTTATACGGTACTATTCATGAGTACTGTTTACAACAGAATTTAATTTTCTTTTTGTCCAAATTATTTTTGATAAATGAATATCATTTTTGAATTTTACTTCACAAATAGTTATCATGTTGACAATTTGAACATTTTTGAACTCTGGATAAATTAAATTATAAATATCTAATATTTATCCTTTATCTCACTTGATTGATTCTTTATATCATTGTCATCATCCTCATATTTATATTGTGATGAAAGTCATCTTTGGCCCGTAATGCAAAGATGGACTGTTGATTTGTATGATTATGACCAGGAATTGTGTATTGTATAAATATGACCTGTAATTAGGGGTGCTCATCGGTAAAAAACCGAACCGGTACCAAAAATACCGAACCGGTACCGATCCGAAATTACCAGAAAAATAAGAACTCAAGCTGCATAGAATTACGGTTTTGGTACTTGGATTAATACAAAATAAATTACCGATTTTTTTGGTTCGGTTTTTGGTTTATCTTGCATGGTAATATATATAATTATTAATAATAATTAAATAATTTTTATATATTACTAATTTTTAAAAACTAAGAAATCATCAACTATTAATAATAATTAATATATAAAATAAAACTACAAAATATTATTAATATATATAAAAATTAATAAAACTACTATTATATAGAAATTATTAATATATAAAAAAAATTATTTAATATATAAAATTACAAAACATTAACTATTAATTATTAAATTATTAAATTTTGGTATTTTTGGTATTTCGGTTTTTACCGAATTCAAAAAAGTCATTCGCTACTCTAGGTACCAAAAAGTGTTAAAATATCAAGAAAAATGAATGCATCACGATAATCTGAGTTAAAAAATCGAAAAACTAAAAATTTTGAGCACCCCTACCTGTAATGTTACAGACAAATGATGTGGTGAAAGTCCTCTTTGGTCCGTAGTGCATAGATGGACAGATGTTTGGTATGATCATGACCACTAGTGATACTAACGAATATCTTGGCCCGTAGTTCATGGATAATTCGTTGATTTGAAATATTTATTGATTGGTATTACAAGGATAAAATATTGACGATGGACTTTTAAATCATAGAAGATAATAGATTTCATGCTCTACTTGACTCTTCTAATGGACTGTTGTTTCCGCTGCAGTTGTATTCTAAAACTTGTTGTCTATTGTATTCTATTAGATTTTTCCCTGTTGAGGACTAAGGATAATTTTTTCTATATTATCTTAGTCATAATATTCTTTACTTGGCTAGTTGAGCTCACCCTTTTCCTTTTGGTTCCACTGTTCTTCTTAGGAGGCGAGAATGTAGCTGATACTAGTCGGGGAGTGGAGTAATGGTCCAAGATGGTTATTATACCAGTCCTCACTATTTTGTAAAATAGCGTAACAATAATTGTAATTATGACTTTATTTGAGTTTGAATATTGTCTACAAGACAATATTAATTTGTATTAAAACTCTCAGCGTATGTGTTGTCGTATTTTGCACGACAGTTGTATTAATGAAGTTTGTAGTTGAATTATGTACCATGTATTTGGCGACTCAGAATGAGTTGTGTGGACCTATTTTGGGGGTGTCACACGAATCTTTTGGGCATGACACATAGTAACTTTCTATTTATTTCTCTTTGATCAATCTTCCTCCCAAGCATGCTAAGAGAGTTCATTATAGTGAGGAACCTTGCTTGAGCTTCCATTCTTTTCTAGTTTGAACAATTCATACTCTTTCATCAACATACTTAGTTTCACCTCTTTCACCTTGGACGTCCTATCATGGCTCATGATGATAGTATCTCATATATCTTTCGCTATATTGCAGGCAATGACTTTGTCGAATTCTGATTGTATCATCCCACTAAGCAAGGTATTCATAGCTTTTGAATTGTAGGACATCATGTACGATTCATTCGCATCCATCTCCATTAGCGTTTTGGGTCTTTCATCATCATGCCTAGGAATGACGGGCCCATTGTCAACATCCCACCATTCCTATAAGTCTATGTTATGATATATCTTCATCTTGAACTTCTAGAAATTGAAGTTCTCACTGCCCAGCAACAATGGAGGTTTGCTAGTGGATTATCCCTCTTGAAAATTAAGATGTGCCATTAGAATCTTACCCTATAGTCTACAAAGACACACGTTAGTATAGCCAAAACTCTGATACCCAATGTAATTTCGTGTATGTGCACACCTAGAGGGGAGGAAGGTGAATAAGTGTATATGCTTTAATTGATTAATTAACAATGACAACTTTTAAATTCTCTGTTAACTGAAATTGTCCACACAGGTTATCACTTGTCTGCATGGTTAAGTGTTTAAACTAATATGCAGAACCTGTTAAGAAGTAACTTCCTTTATCGATGTAGAATATGAATTGTTTAAGTGTAGAATTGAAACAATGCAAACAAGATAAACAATAAATAAGAACACCAAGATTTTTACGTGGTTCAGCCCTTAACCTCTAATGGCTTTATCCACGTCCAATATCAATTGGTATTGGAGACTCTTTTATTTATTTTAATATTTAAGCAATTACACAATTAACTCTCTATACAAAGCAACTCAGATAATAATGGACATCATTGCTCCTTGTTGCACATCAACAACCTTTTGCACCACAACAACTTTTACTTCCACAACAACCTTTAAAATCTGCTTTGCACTATCCTATCCACCGCTGGATCAAACACAAGTCACAATAGGCTTGTATACACTTTTTGATTAAGAAATAATATTATAGTAATATCTTTAAATTTCTAGTAACAAGAAATTAATATCAAAACACAAACAAATTGCTAGGAGTATTTCAATAAAACCTTTATCAAGAATAATTTTTAATTATTTTGGATCTTGAATCTTTAGCCAAGAATATATATATATATATATATATATATATATATATATATATATATAAAGGCTATGGCAAGAAACCACTTTCCTTCAATTCATAATCCCACCAAAAGAGATATAAAAAGAACCAAGAAATGAGGGGTTTTGAATTTTGAAGCTAAATTGCTAGAATCAAGAAATAAACATTTAGAAGGATTAACAGCGGAAAATCAGTCACAAAAAGATCTTTTGACTTGGTAAAACAAGGCTGAGATTTCCATTATTTATTTTGTTTCCAAAATAACTTCCCATATTTTGAATTTAAAAAATTCAGTTCTAAGAAATACCAACAGGATTGATTCGATTAATTTTCAAAAAAGGTTTCCAATATTTGAATTTTAAATAACAGCTATTTGAAATAAGGAATTGACTAAGCTTTCAAAGATAATAAGATAGGAAGCTTTTAAGCATATGAAACTCTTTTTAAAATAATTTCCTGCGCAACAAAATTGACTTGAAATTAATTAAATGAGCTAGAAATTCTTAAATTTTATTTCCTAGGTGAAGTCCTATGGACCTAACGATGTGGTGTCACTAGACACTTTTTCTTCATACATACTCACTTGATATCTTTCATGAACATTCCATAACCTGTGAATCACAAAATAACTCCATATAAAATATATGTTGTCATCATTAAAATAAAAATCATAAATCAACAATAACAATACATACACATATTCTTGAAAACTCAGAGAACCCATTATGAATTTCTAAGTGGAAAATAGTCAGAATGTTGGGTTGATGGATTAACAGTCGAACACATTAGTGTAATGGGAGAGTAACCCTCCACTTATGAAGTTTATGGCATCTCGCACCAAGGAATATGATAATTGAAGAACAAGCAACACTGCCTGATACTTAAAGCATGAGAGTCTTATGAAACAACCAAGGCATTTAATAAGCAAATTGCATATTAAAATTATTATTTGTTATGTCGAAGGAAAGAATCACAAACATATCATCATCTGAATCACCAATAAAATCGATATCGTCGGACTGAAAACAATGACAATGCACCCAATATATATATATATATATATATATATATATATATATATATATATATGTATGTTGGGAACTTGCGACTCATAAATATAGAAGCCATTGGAAAAAGAAGTTTGAGTCTGGAAGCGAATACGGGCGGAGACCTATTTCTTCTCTGTAGGGAACTGCAGGCTAGTAGCGCAGAAGGTGCTACCAGATGTGTGGGCCTTGGAAGCGGTGTCATGAGCTTGGCTGAGTCGGCGTCATGAGACTTTGTTGGTTGTTAAAAAGAAAGGGTATTATGGATAATTGACCATAATATGAAGTATGGTTGGAATAGGATTAGTAGGTATATATACTATCTATTGTAAAGTCTTATGTAACCAAGGAATCATCAATAAACAATAAGTCGCCGCCTGTGGAGTACTCAAATTGGGGAACCACATAAATATCTTGTGTTCTTCTTAATTCTCTATCGTTTGTGTGCGTGTGTGTGTGATCCTATAATTCTATATATATATATATATATATATATATATATATTAATCATTGCTATTGTAACTAAACAAAAAAGAAGCGTGAGAAAATTTTAATTGTCATACCATTGGCCAAAAAAATGACAGAAATTATGATGACTTAAAATTGCAACAATTCAACTAACATAACAAATTATAGAAAAGAACAATGGAAGAATCTAGCATCCATGAAAAACATTTTAACGCAGGACGTGATTTTGAAAGCTTGAATTGCAGAAAACAAGACTAAGAAACAAGACTGCAAAAGTAATAAGAAAGGAAAACCAGTAATACTAGGATTAGCTTTAGCTTTGACCCTCAAGAACACACAACATAAACAATTTTATCATCATCCGCCTTCCGCCCAGAATGTTAACAAATAAGGTATTTTATATTCAATTAAAAGGATAAAGGTCAATCTAATTTTATTTTCATTTTCTCATTTCAGCAATAGAGGGCATATCACCCTAGCAATCTGGTGCAGACTTCCCAACCAAATTACACCAAGCTGATGCACCCACCCACGCCAAACAAAGTTTTAACAACTAGTCCTGCATTTTGTGGCTGTAGAAATTGGTTTTCAATTGTCCCTAAACTATAATTCAATTGAAAGCATTTAAAATTTACACCATATAATTGAGTTTATTCTTGAAAAGGAGAACTCAGTGTATTTACTTATGGATTACTTATTAGTTTTGCCTACTTGAATCAATTTCCATACAACGCTATTAAAAAATTGCTTTTACACCATATCTACAATTTATAAGCATTCAATATTCTTTTGCCCTCTTCTATTATGTCATCTGCAAAGCGTGTAATATGTACATGTTCAAACATAATTGATACATGTCAAAACAAGACACTTATTTACCTGTTGCAGCTCACCATAGTATTTTCTAGCATGTACAGATGTTGTTGATTGTGCAGTAAGCTCTTTATATCCACATCAAGTCATAGAGTGTGAGAGAAGCTTTTGAACATGACCACACGCTAATCCCTTTTTAAGTTGAAGAATGGTAATTGAAGACATACCTGAAAAAAATGGGGTCTCCTATAACTTTCAACGAATCTAGGCGCTGTTGAAATTCATCAGCAGAAGCATCATCACCACCAATAAACAACTAATCTCGCAACTGAAATGGAGCTATTTGATTCTGAAACCTAAGTGACTAAGACATGACTACACCCTACACCCTGCATATGTAGCAAACCATCCTCAAACCCCTTTACAAATGAAAAAGAGGAAACCAAACAAAAGGAGGGGGGAGAGAGACAAAAACAGATAGCAAACCCCTTCAAGCTTGGATGCTTCAAAGTATGTAGATATTGAGACAATATGAAGTGGTATGCAAAGATTACGCGTAAACGTTTACATCGACATCAACGTGAAGGAGACATGACACTTCTTATGAGTACATCCGTTACAACCAACATCACTTGATAAATATGGTAATCAAGTTAATTATTTATGTATTCTAATGTTATATTTTTTTTTTAATTACAGGTTGAGAGCGAAAATCCCTTTTGAATAAATGTTTCAAGTTTAACATGCCACCAGAGTATGTTCTCATGAAAAAGGGATGAGACCACCAGTACTACGCCGTTTACGATTTTGATGTTAGGAAGGATTATCATGCCGATGACTTTGGAGAAGGATCCCAATTTACTGAGAATGAAGTGAATCCCTTTTCACTTGTCTTGCAATACAGCATGCTCATGGCTTTATCTTCAAACGTCCCTATAGTTCAATATGTATTCGAGCCACATCTCTGAGACCCAAATAAAAATTTCATTTATGACCTAGAGGACAAATCATCGGTATGAGCATGTTTATGACGTGTAGCAATTCTAATCTCAAATCTATTTTTGTGGGCATATGCTCTATAAAAAATTACAACTGCTTCCAACTTAGAATATAATTGACCAACATACGGAACAATTTCAATTTTACTACTTTCAACTTCATTAACAAACTTAGATGCAATTATACAATCTAAACTAACAAGAATTCAAAAGAACTAGATAAAAACATATTTGCAGCAGGCATTTTCGTCATTGAAGGACACTTGCCAAGTTTTTGAAGAAATAACCAATTTGTATGCTTAATTTTCTAATGGATATCGTTGGAGTTGGATTTCTTCAACTACTGCGCAAATGGAGGTAATATATGTACTATTCTTCACTTATGAGATCTGATATTTCAATTTAGGAAGCACATGCCGCTATTCCAACTAATGGTTGGGTGAAAAGTTTATTTTGCCCTTCATTTTATGCGAACTTCAGTTATTTTAAAAGGGCAAAATGGGAAATTTTCCACTACTCGTGGCTGTGTGAAAAGTATAATATACCCCTCCTTTTATATGGATTTAAGTTACTATAAAAGGGCAACATGGGGAATTCTTGACTGCCGCTAAAGGGACCAGCAGTATGGCTTAAATTATTATTTTAGTCGAGGCATTTCAGTAATTGCATACCCCGCTACAAAGAGTACCGGTAGGCTATTCATCCTAGTCAATCTGCCCCTATATATACACACACACGAGTGGCTAGTTGATCTTCAATTTATATATTCCCTCAGTTGTGCTTTTTTAAAATCGGAGCTAACTCTTGTTTTACGTATAAGAAGCAATAGCTTTTCCTGATGTCATGAAAATAGAATAGTGTCAACTCTTATACTCACGTACTATGTCCTCTAAAGGATGATCAGAAGTATATTTTTTTTTTTACTTCAAATGCTGACAATAAGTATATGAAGTAGAGTAAATATATTATTTAGTAGGTTTAATTGGTATATTAAAAAAACTCATCACTTATTCCATTCTCTTTTTTTTTGTTTTACTTTTCTTAATTCTGTGCAAAATCTATTTTGAACATCCTTTAAAGAGTGGAGAGGGTATTATATTTTGGCAGCTTAAAAGTACAAAATAAGGGTTTGACTTTACTAATAAATGTTTAGGATTTATTAAATAGGATTTAGGGTTTATTAACTAGAGTTTAAAGTTTATTAATCAGGGTTTAATGTTTATTAATCAGGATTTAAGATTTACAAATTCTAAACCCTGGTTAATAAACCCTAAACATTTATTGATAAAGCCAAACCCTTGTTTTGATTCCAATTAGTCTTAAACATTTATTAGAAAAGTCAAACCCTTATTCTGATTAGCGTCTGTTACTATTAATAACGGATGGTTTATTGGTAAAGTCAAACACTTATTTTAATTAGCCTATGTTACTATTAGTAATAGATATTATGCTTTTTATTACTCTCTGCTACTAATAGTAGCGGACGTCGAT
The DNA here is from genome assembly GCA_020205615.1 of Panax quinquefolius. Taxonomy (NCBI): domain Eukaryota; kingdom Viridiplantae; phylum Streptophyta; class Magnoliopsida; order Apiales; family Araliaceae; genus Panax; species Panax quinquefolius. Next base: position 82,000,210 of record CM035174.1, on the reverse strand, counting down.
TTTCAGTTTTTAATTTTGGTCGTTCCTTCTTGTTTTCAATTGTATAAATGGTGTATGCTCTATAAGGATCTATAACAAATACATGTTATGTATCATTCCCCTGTATATATATGACAAATGAATTAAAGAGAATTGCATTCTAAAAGGTGTATGATATGTGTAATGCGCATGCGTCTATCTATATATATATATATATATATATATATATATATATATATATATATATATAATATATGTGTGTTTGTGTGGAAAAAGGTAATAAAATGCATGTCGTAGTCAGGTTTGGTTAAGACTACTCAATAAAATGACGTGATTTTTATAAAATTTATAATTAAATATTTCTTTTTACAAAACTCTAAAATGAAAATTTTAACCCCTAAAGTATAAAATTAAGTTGTTTTATTGAGTAGTTTTAGTCAATGTTATCTAAGACATGCTTTAAATAACATTTTCACATGTATATTTATAATTCTATAAAAAAATTACGTCATTTTATTACGTAATATTAATCAAGCTTGCTTAAGACAATGCCTTAGATTATATTTCTCATACACACACATATATATTTAGTTTGATACATGAAGAATAAGACTCAAAATTGATATAAGCATATCTGTTATGTATTGTATGATATATATAAATGAGTGGTAGCATGATAGAATCTGAGTCGGGGATTGAAAAATACCAAATCTGGCTGAGCATGGAGTATCGCGACCGTGCCACTCCCAAGGGTTAAACTCAGCGTGGTCGCGCCGCTTTGCAGCTTTGTAAAAACATGTTTTCTTTAAAACTTAAACTCCCAAAGGTATGTTATGTGTATGTTATATGATTGATACATGGTAGAATGTATGATACAAATATTGGATTAGGTTGTTCATACATGAAATACTATGTTAAACTAAGATTTCAAAGAAGACTTAAAGAAATTCTAAAATGGAACTTTTAAAAAGGAAAGTAAGTTATATGATAATGTAACTTTTCTTCAAAAGAATGGTCAAGATGTTAGCATATATATCAGATGAAATTCAATATGCATGAACAGTTTAAGATAGTCTAAGGCATTTGTTCTGGCTAGATATAGATTAAAGTATTTCAATTCTTTTATATAATTAAGTCTTGAAATATTATTGTGATATGAATTGAGTTGTCCAACTATATTGATATAGTTTGGATTCCAGTATGAGAATAAGCATTCCTTGAATTAGGATATTTTATATTACGTTCTGGGAGTGGTGACGTTGAACATAAAAATTGTTCTGGATAAGATAGTATTGATCAATACAAGGTATAAAGGGCTGATCACCCACACCATGCCCATAAGATAAGACGGTTCACAGATAAATTTCTGATAGAACCTTTTTAAGAAAAGAAAAAGCATGTTCATAGTCTTATGACCTCTCATCTATTCAATATTAATATGATCCAGGAATATGAATGATTTAAGATTTATTTCTTTACAATTTTGTTTCATTGTCAAATCATGTTTCAACGAAAATATTTATTTATTGTTGAGATATTAAAGAATGATATTACTTGCTGAGCAATTAAATGCTCATTCTTGCTTTTTATAAATATTTTCAACTAATTAATCAAGATCAGGCAGAAGGGTCTAATAGAAACAAAGGAAAAGGAAAAGCTACTGAGTAGATGGAATATGATGTAATAGATATTTTATATATTTGTAAATATTTAACTATCATGTAATAAATACTTAAAGGTCTACGTACCTGGGATTAGAAGAACTCTGATGTAATAACTTATTAATAAGTTTTCTATTATATTATGTTGAATGCTTGATATCGTGAAGCACTGAATAAGGTTTTCAAGTACCCGAATTTGGGGGCATCATAGTCTGCATGTCCTATAAGCAGTCAGGCCCAAGCCTCATTCAATCTCTCATGTTAAATCTTACAATGAACGATGAGAGATATGTTTGTTGAAATAGTGCCCATAGCAAGCGCTTACTATGGAATAAGTCCACATATATAAATCTGTCAAAATTGCTTCTATCAATTAGAAGTAGCATGTACACCTGTGCAAAGCAGGGGGTCTTATTTTGTTTATTCAATAAATTAATTATATGATTGATTAATATATTATAGGGTTAATTGCAAATTATACCTCGAAGTATACACTATTTTACCATTCGTACCCCAATGTTTAAACGCTTTCATCCCTCTATCTAAAGTACCTTTAAGTAAGCATAACTGATCTTTTTGTAATTTTCGGCCAAAAAAGTGGTCGGAAATGCCACGTGTTCTGGTGGAGAGAGTATAAGTACAGTTTGACCGTATATTTTTATATATGACCTATAAAATCAATTTTAAAATAATTTTATATTAATATTTTTCAAAAATACGTACGTACCAATCATCTTCAAATATCCAAAAATAATGTAATTTCTTTTTTTTCTCTTCTTCATCATCTTCCCCATCCACCATTAAACTCAAAAATTTCAAAATTCAAAATACCCAAATTATTCATGAAACCCAAATCTGAAACTCAAATTGAGAAAAAAATCTAAATCTGAAGCATGTTCTCTCTCTAAAATATGAAACCCAAATATGAGGTCTATGTTATATCAAAACTCCCAAAACCCAAATCATTCATGCATGAAACACAAATTGGGGAAGAAATCTAAATTTGAAGCATGTTCTCTCTCTAAAACATGAAACCCAAATCTAAAAACCATGTTATATCAAAAATCTCAAAACCTAAATCATTCATGAAACCCAAATTTGAAACACAAATTAGTGAAGAAATCTAAATCGGAAGCATGTTCTCTATCTAAAACATGAAGCCCAAATCTAAAAATTATGTTATATCAAAGGATGAATTTACAGATTTGCAACTTTGGGTTGTTGGTTCAAATTTGTAGATTTTTAGGCTTAGGCTTGGGTTGAGAGGGTTGTCCACTATGGAGCCCGTGGTCATGTCATCAAATTCTAGAAATTCAACGGAAAAGGCTGTTGATTCATAGATTTTGCATACGTAAATTCATTGCTTTTGGAGAGCACCAAAAACAACCAATTCTTCGAGGAGGAGGAGACCGAGACTCGGTAACGCCCGAGAAAATCGGCTTATTATGTGAATTAAATTTTTACTTGATTAAATGAATTTATTTGTTTATTAAAGTGATCAGTAAGCTGTTTAAAGGTCATTCTATGACCTACAATGTGCGAATGTGGTTAGGATTTTGGTTGTGTGTTAGAATTAAATTATTTGAATTTCCGAGAGAAAAATAAAAGTTTTTCGAGAAATTTTTGAAAAATCACTATTCATCTGTTTCTGCTCTGGAATTATTTTTGAATTTCTGAGAAACGAATAATGATATCTTTCTAAGACGAAATGGAATATCCAAAAATATTTCAGTTATGACAAACAAAATTTTTGCCTTCGGACTTAACCCTAAGGGTTAAAGAAAGTGAAATCTAAGAACAAAATGATTAACTATAATACAAATTGTTATTATACGTGAGGAATACAAGTATAATACCAGTTATTATACGAGTATAATAAGAAGATTAATATGACGTATAATACGAATATAATATGGAGTAAATATGAAGAGAATACGAGAATAATACGATAAGAATACGATTAAGTCTTAATGGACTTTAGCTATTGCATTTAGACAATTATGAAGCCCAATTGGACCAATGATGAATGATATCAAGATCCAAGTAATAATTAAATCAAGCCCAAAGTTAGGCCCGATACAAATTAATTCTAAGTCCGAACCAAGAACCGAACTAGTGGGTCGAATCAATGGGTCAACGAATGGGTAAAAGGGGTTGGGGCAACCCATGAGGGTCCCATAGCCCCACATAGCCGGCTAATTGGTGGCCAAGGGAAGTGGTTAGCTTCCTTTAGAAGCTTTGGAGAGGAGGTGGAATAGTAAGCAGGTGGAACAAATGACCATTATGCCCTTCATCTTGTAATTCTATAAATAAGCTAGCCTTGGTTCATTTGTTTGTTTACAAACATTGACAACTCATATATTGAGAGAGAGAGAGAGAAGAGAATTAACAAGAAATCAAAGACGAAAAGAAGCTAACTATTCAAGCTTTAAGCAAGAACACGAATAACGCTAAGGTATAAACACGTAAACCCTAGCTTTCGATTATTTTCTATTGAGTTTTTATAGAAAAACATGAATTAGTGGAGCATGTCTCTTCCAGAGTAATAAGGATGGCTATTAGTGAATTAAAACGTTAATAAGCCATGAATAAGTGAGAATCATAATCGAATAATTAAGCATTAAATGAAGAAAACCATCAAAACTTAGGAATTGTTGTTGATGGACAAATTGAAAACCATCGCGTACAAATTAGGTGAAAATTATTTGGTTAGGATATAGATGATAAATCAATGGATTGATTCCATTTGGTTTGGCATAAAAATCTCGAGTAACGAATTTATTGCAAACTTTACGGGAAAAGACTTTAATCGTCGAAATCGTAGTTAACTAAGATTTCAGGAATGATAGTCAAAAGTCGTTGTTTAACTTAGAAATCTAGGTTTTCTGTGGATTATCAAAGAATGATGTATTTAAGAGTCGTGGACTCAAGAACGGTCGAATTCAGACTTAAAACGAAGAAACGATCGAAGAACACTACGTTTAACGAGCGCGTAATGAAAATTTAAATAGTGAATTTGTCATTAACGGATTCAGAAACGTATTCTGTCTGGATGAAATTGAAGTACGTAAGATATATGAGTTAACGACTTTTGAACGTGCCAATTCCGAGTTATAACGATCGCGTTACGAGCTCGAGAAGAAATCATAATGAAAAACTTAAAAAAATTCAAGGGCTCAGGGCAGGCGCTGCAGCGCCGTCCAAGCCTAAGAATTTGGCACCGCAGCACCTATAGGGGAACTCAGTCACTTCTAACTCGCGTTGTAACGCAGTATTTAACAAAGGGAATGGCGCTGCAGCGCCGGTCCTGTGCATTTGATATAGTTAAGAGCTTTTATAAGTGTAAAAGCTGGGGGATGTCTATGGGATGATTATGAATAGTAATTAAACCTTAAGTAACCTCAAAGAAGGGGATTAAAACCTCAAATTTAGTGATTAAGAGTTGATTTAAGGTTAAGGAAACGTTAACGCAAAGTACGTTATCGATAACCGTCAATCGTATTCGAGTTGAACATATGTTTTAGGGTTACTTTGCTTGGAATACATAGACATTGAACATAGATAATGATTAGAAATAAAGATAAAACTTATGTAATTCGTATACAGAATCCGATATTGGTAATCCGGGGGAATGTGTCCGAACTTAAAACGATAAATAAGTGTTGGTTTATGACATGTAATGTTAATAAGCCGTCATGAATGTTAATATGTTTTAATGAACGTTAAATAAGCTTAACGAATATTATTAGTAAAATAAATTCGATTAAGACATAGAAGAGAAAGAAGTTGGTATAAACAATGTGTTTAGATTATTTGGTAGCTAATTTCAGTCTGCTATGTGAATTTATCATGTAGATACTGTAAAGACCGAGAACGGCTGAATTTAACGTAGAAGACACTTGAAGGCAAGTTCTTCTAACACTTGTCTGACCTTCGTGTTAGCCAAGTTTCTGTGATTCATGTTATATTGTACATGAGTTATTTACGAAAGAGTCGATGTCATTCTTAATTAACTCGGCTAGACGAATCTTAAAAGTTGATTGATTTATTTATAAGTCTTTCAAAGTAGTATTGATAATGCTATCCTATGTCAATTGTTTGGTACAGATTCAAAGGTAAGCCTGAGTATGAATAAACAAAGGTATTTTACGTCGTTCATTCGACGGGCACACAAGGTTTCCAAAACTTAAACGTAAATACGTTTAACGGATGAGTGTTGATCAACATAGAGTACTATAGGTTGATCACCTAGAAGTGCTCGTAAGTTATATCGGATGCACGGTCTTAGTGCCGGGATGTCCTTTTCATGAATGAAATTAAATGAGGATGTTCATGGTCTTTTGACCTACTCAGAATTCTTAAGTTATTGTATGTACTTTGGAATTATTTTAAGAGAATGAAAAGTGCTATTTTGATTGTTCATAATACTTCATAACTATTTGTTCCGTTAGTGAAGATAAATCATATGATTCTTGATGTTGTGGTTATATTATATATTGTTAGACTTGTTGAGCTAGTTATGCTCACTTCTTGCTTGAATTATATAATTGCAACTAAGAACGAACGGACCGGGTGTTCCAGTAAAGATAAGGGCAAAGCCAAGATGGATAAATAAATTATCCTGTAATAGACTAGTATATATTTGTATGAACTTATAGTATGACAATGAAGAATGTAATGGTTAACAGAACTTGAGAAGGATTTATTATTATTATTGTAATAAGAATTTAGTAAATATAATCATCTTAATGTTGTTTTCATTGGAATGAATGTATAGTTAGTAGTACCGTGTAAGCACCATATCTGTGGGTTGAAAGTACCTGGATTTGGGGGCGTCACAGACTCCATTGATGAACACCCAAAATTCGAAAGAGATAGAAAAAACCCATTTCGTAAGTTCAAATCCAAACCTAATTCTCTATCTTTCACCCTTTTTGCAAGGCGAGAAAAACACACTTTCTGTTAAGGAATCCAACAATTTTGAGGGAAAAACAAAGAACCCAGATTGGGATTTGGGGTTCAAATCCTTTTTTCCCATATTGTATTTAAGTTGATAAATTTGATTATTTATTTTCTTTTTGGTTAATTAGTTTGCTAATAACTTTATTTGATTTAATTAGTTTAATTAAGTAATTTATTTGACATAATTTAGTATGTTAATTATTTTATTTAGATTAATTAGTATGTTAATTATTTTATTCTGTGTTAATTATTTGAGTTAATTACTTTACTTTGTTGCTTAAGAAATAATTATGTATGAATTTTTATACACCTTTAATATATTATCATTTTTTTCTTCTATGTATTTTTACTATTTTAATAAGTCAAATACATATTTATTTATACGAACGATTATATTTAAATATTAAATTATGACACGTGGCCATTTTCCGGCAAAAGAAATTGACCGGGAATTACAAAAGGGACCATATATCGTGGTTACTTAATGGTACTTTGGGAAGTGGGATGTGATCGTTTAAACATCGGAGTACGAATGGTAAATTGGTGTATATTTCGGGTTCTAATATGCAATTAACCCTATATTATATGTATACTTATATTTTAATTATAATAATAACAATTTGGTATTATGTAAGATGATCTTAATTTATAAGAAAAATAATTTCTGTTTAAATATATTATCTAATTAATAAAATTATGCTTATATTTGAAATATAATTATAATTATATTTAATAATAATAAAAATTCAAGTTAGTTAAGATGATCTTTATGAAAAATATTTTCTTTCTCAAACTATATTATCTAAGTAATAATAAAATTTTATTTAATAATGGTAGCAAATTAATATTGGTCTTCTGATTTATTTTATTTTAAAAATATATTACTAATTTTAGTTTTTTTACTCAGTTGACCCAAATTATGATGATGTTGACGTTTTTGTTTTTATTTTTACAAGTTATTATAGGATAGAGAAATTAATTTTATTTAATTATTTAATATATGTAACAATAGGGGAATCCTACTCATTCTTGAAATATAATCATACTTGAAATTTAATAATAATAATAATAATAATAATAATAATAATAATAATAATAATAATAATAATAATAATAATGATGATAATAACAACAACAATAACAATAACAATAACAATAACAACAACAACAAAAACAACTAATTAGTATTAGATAAGATAATCTTGTTTTATTGTAAAATTGTATAACTTATATTTGTTTTTCAAATCGTCTTATTATACAACTAAGATGTTGTGACAACCTCAAAATAGGTCCATTCCATCCAACCCATTTTGAGTCGCCAAATACATGGTACAGAAAACAACTACAACTTTATTACAACAATTGTCGTGCAAAATACAACAACTCATGTGTTGTGAGTTTTGATACAAATATATATATCAACTGTGACTCTTGACACCAACTTGGGTAGCACGTCACCATAACATCTTACATAAAAGTATAGTCAAAAACTGTTTTAGAAATTAAAATATTTGGGAAGTGCTCAAGGAAACCTTCGTACATGGGATGTCATGCGTCTAAGTTATGATAGATATCATATGGCCACAGAATTATCCTTGGTTGACCCAATAGACCCCAAAGAAAAATGAAAAGATTACTATCATATTCTTTCCAATGGTGAGTCTTCTCTTGACATATCATTATCTCCACTATCTCTAATTGAGAGTTATACTTCAACCAAACACCAAGATTATATAGGTAGTGCTCGTAGATATACTCAGCAAGTGGATGAGCACAACCCTGTCTTATGATGACACGAGGTTGTATGTCATTAGATATCTTGTATGATAGTGGCAAAACACCCTTACAACGTTGGGTTCGCCTCACCCTAGTTGATTCACCAAAATTAAATATCAAATGACGTATATAATACGACACACTTATCTAAAGTCTCAATAAAATATTTTCATACTATTTAGGGAGAACCTCAATGACTATAGACCACCGCTCTATTTCCCGTTATCCTCGCTTCAACCCGACTACACTTTTATTACACGAAAGGAATTGTGAAGCAAAAGGGTGAGCACAACTTGCTTCGATAAAGAATATCATGACTAAAGATAATTAAATTATCAATAGCCTTCATCAAGATAATAAATCGGAGATTTAGAGATATATGGTAGATGATAAAACTTTTCAACCATAGTTGCAAGTGAACGAAAGCAATCCATTAGAAGAGTCAAATAGACTATAAAGTCTATTATTTTCCACGTTAAAAGTCCACCAACAATATTTTATCCTCGTAACATCAATCAACAGTTCCTTTCCATAATCATATGAATAACTCATAATCATAATTGTGATTCTAAATTCCTCTTCGCACCCAGGACGAAGATAATTTTCATCACCTGTCTTTACCTGAAACATCAAAGATCATGGTTATACCAAATCACAATTCATGTTCATAATCATACTAATAAATTCATCTTTGCACTACGGGCCAAAGATATTCATCAACAAGTCATCTTTGCACTACAGGCCAAAGATATTCAACAATAGGTCATATTTGGACTACGGGCCAAAGATATTCAACAGGTCATCTTTGCACTACGGGCCAAAGATATTCAATAATAATTCATCTTTGCACTACAGGCCAAAGATATTCAACAGGTCATCTTTGCACTACGGGCCAAAGATATTCAACAATAATTCATCTTTGTACTACGGGCCAAAGATATTCATATCTCAAAGATATACATAATCAATATATAAACAATAATTATAACCATGTTGATCAATTCACCTTTGCACTTAAGCTAAAAATATTCAATTATAAATTCAATGGTCATGATCATACCAGTCAACGATTCAACTTTGCACTACTGGCCAAAGAGAACCCATAGTCATGATCATACCAATAATCTACCCATTTTTACACTCAAGTCAAAGAGAAATATATCATCATTAGGGTTATAAAAATGTTATATATGATAATAAAAATAATATGATCAACAACTGCATTTAATTTCAAGAGTAAGATTCATAAATCAACGATAATTTGGTCAGAAAAAGAAACTAATTTTTTGTCGTGAATAGTACCCGTGAATAGTAACTCGTGAATAGTAACTCATGAATAGTAACTCATGAATAGTAACTCGTGAATAGTACTCCGTATTCGTACATAGTACCGTATACGTAAATAATGTCATATACGTAAATAGTGTCATATACATGAATAGTGTCGTATACGTGAATAGTAACCCCGACTCAAAAAGGTAAAAATTCCACAATAAGATCCATATCAATATGTCAGTATAATGATATTGAAAGAATAACATCATTATGAAGAATATAACATCCCTTAATATCCCTTACTATCTCTTACCTCAAAGAGCAGTATTTCTGACTAGATATCGGATATGACGCTGAAGGAAACTTGCACTGATGAATAGCAACTCACCAAGTATCTAAATACTCACAAAATAACTTCGATAATATAGAGAAAGAGAGAAAACTTATGAATTACGGTGTGATTTCAATTCTAACTTAGCTCTCTATTTATAGGAAAATGTTAAGACGCCAAAGCAGACTTGACCGCCACACGATGGCTTTACTCGCTACTATTGCCACCCACCACATTTGAAATAAAATTCAGCACATTTCTTCACCAACCACAAGTGGGGCCCACTCAATTCTAGAATTTTCCACCAAAATTATTTATAAACCTAATTTAAGAATCGGTCACCTCTTAAAATTCATAACAAAGCATTAGTTCATTTTAACGATTCAAAATTTGTGAACATATACTCAACTTATATATGTATAACATATCCAAAAATCACAACGATCAGCGGTCGGATTAAAAATTATAACTCACACAATATAACTTTCAAGAACAACGATTTGATCTTTTAATACCTCAATCAGGCAAAATCTTGATAAAACACCTCAACATTATCTCCTTCATTTAACCACATAAATAAATCCATCATTTATATCCACATCAAATAAATATTTCCTTATCATATGAATCAATAATTAATTATTCACAAATAATATTACTGAGAATCACGATTATGACAAACGGGCGGTTCCCATGAAAGAGGGGGCTTTCAGATAAGGATTTCTCCTTCTTTGGCGCTTGATTAGGTGACCAAACCTCTCCTTGATGAACTTTTTAGACATTGCCAATAATCTTTATCTCATAATATTATTCAAATAATATGAATTATTGATCGATAATGGGAAATCTTGTGCGATGACAATTATTGAAACCACTGATAATATAAAATATCAACGCATCAATTATTGAATCAATAAAATAAAATATTGAATAGTAACTCTTTGTAACAATTATTGAGTAGTGCCTTCTTACGTAAGGATCAATAATTCAACAATCTTGTGAAATACAGGTGTCTTCTTGTCTGCAACCACGTGTATTCATCGTATTTTAACCACCGGGTATTCCAACAATCTTAACGGTAACAACTACGCCGTTATTTATAAAAACTCAAACTTTGTCGTTTTCTTCATCCGACAGTTATCCATTATGGGACCCACAAATAGTTGCGTCGTCGTACGAATATTCCCGACAGAAAGAATATTCCACGACCAAACGAATACCCCGATAAATGAATATTTTATAACCACTTGCGTATTTTGAAAAATTTCATATAGCACCCTTAACTTTAACCTTTTATCAATTTAACCATTTACTAAATAGGAAAATTAAATACTTTTATTTCATAAAATTCGGGGTCTTACAGATGTTGTTGAGTTCTTATTGTATTTTTTATAAATATATTATTGAAAATAGTTATTTATTTGCAATATTTATAGTTTAATTTAATAATCAAACATTATTGGTCAATGTATTATTTTATACCTATATATTCTAATAATAATTTAGCTAAATATTTGGAAAGGTGATTTTCTTAAGAAAATAGTTTCTTTCTAAAATTATACTATTTAGTAATAATAAAATCATACTTATACTTAAAATATAACTACATTCATATTTTAATAATAGTTACAAATTAATTGATGAAAGTATTATAATTTAGAATTTTATTTATTTCTTAAACTATATTATCCAAGTGATAATATAATTTTAATGAAACTCTAATTATGTATATGTAGATATATTTCAGTACAGTTAACAAAATAATATTGTATAAGATAATCTTATTTTTATTGTTTTCTTATAAAATTATATTAGTTGTTTTTTTCTTATAAAACTATGTTACATAAAATAAATATAAGGTCAAAAAAAAGACCAGAAAAAGGCGGATCAAAAAGACAGATGACGTGTAAGACCCCGAGTTTTATGAAATAAAAGTATTCAATTTTTCTTATAATTACGATTCAGTAAATGGTTAAATTGATAAAAATTTAAAGTTAAGGGTGATATATGAATTTTTTTCAAAATACGCAAGTGGTTATAAAATATTCATTGTTATCGGGGAATATTCGTTTGGTCGTGGAATATTCTTTCTATCGGGGAATATTCGTACGACGACGCAGCCATTTGTGGGTCCCACAACAGAATAAATGTTGGATGAAGAAAACGAAAAAAATTGAGTTTTTACAAATAACGGCGAATCGTTCATCTGTTAACACTATTGAAATACCGATTGGGTAAAAAGTAAAGTCATACGCTATTGTTGCACAAAGAAGATTACCAGATTGTTATGCAGTATTTTTGAATTATTGATTTCTTACGTGAAGGCACTTTACTCAATAAATTTTTACGGTAATCTTTATTCAATATTTTATTTTATTGATTCAATAATTATGCGTTGATATTTTATATTATTGTTGTTTCAATAATTATCATCTTTGATAGTATTTTCCATTATCAGATCAATAATTCATATTATTTGAATAATATTATTAGATAGCATTATTGGCAATGTCTAGAAAGTTCTATCAAGGAGATGTTTGGTCACCTAATTGCACGCTAGTAAGGAGAAATTCTTATTGGAAAGCCCCTCTTCCAGGAACCGCTTTGGTTGTCATTATTGTGATTCTGTAATATTATTTGTGAATAATTAATTATTGATTTATATGATAATAAAATATTTATTTGATGTGGATATAAATGATGGATTTATTTATGTGGTTATAAATGAAGGAATTAATGTTGTGGTATTTTATCAGTATTTTGTCGGATTGGAGGTATTAAAAGATCAAAATAGTGTTCTTACAGCTTTATGGTGTAAGTTATAATTTTTAATCCGACCGTTGGATCGTTATAATTTTTGGATATGTTATACATATATAAGTTGAGTATATGTCCACAAATTTTGAACCGTTAAAAATTAACGTATGATTTGTTATGAATTTTAAAAGGTGTTGAAACGATGTTTAAAATCATCCGTTTGTGGATTTCGGATATTTTTGGTCTGAAATTTGGAAAAACTTTCTTTTACAAAGTTGTAGAGAATTAAATTTCCTATGAAAACAAGCGAGTTTTGAATTTTTCTGATAAAAGGGCTATTTATTATGAATTGTTAAAGTTTCAGAAAATAAAATATTTTTTATTAATTTATGGGTGGGACCCACTTTTGGTGGGTGTTGAATACACATGGGCTGTAAGACCCCGAATTTTATGAAATAAAAGTATTCAATTTTTTCTTATAATTACTATTCAGTAAATGGTTAAATTGATAAAAATTTAAAGTTAAGGATGATATATGAAATTTTTTTAAAATAAGCAAGTGGTTATAAAATACTCATTGTTGTCGGGGAATATTTGTTTGGTCGTGGAATATTCATACGACGGCTGTGACACCACCAAAATAGGTATACATCACCCATTCTGAGTTGTCAATACATGGTACAGAAACAACTACAACTTTATTATTACAACAATAAAAGCGTGAGTTTGAATACAAATATTATCTTACAGACAATACCTATACTCGAGATAAATCCTCATCACATTTATTGATACATTATTTTACAAAATGGTGAGGACTACTAAACAACTCTCTCTAGAACTTTCATTCCATACCCCAGACTGCGTACTTCATTTATATTCTCGCCTCACGAGAAGAAAAATGGAACAAAAAGAAAAAGGGTGAGCTCAACTAGCCTAGTAAAAAATATTATGACTAAGATAATATACAACAAATTATCATAGTCTTCAACGAGGAAAAAAAACTAATAGAATACAATAGACAACAAGTTTTTAAACCAATATTCGCAGTGAAATAATAATTCATTAGAAGAGTTAAGTAGAGAATGCAAACTACTATCTTACATGTATGAATTTAAAAGTTCGTCAATCTCATCTTTTATCCCCGTAACATCAATCAACATACATCGGAATCAAATATTCATCTTTGCACCACAAAGCCAAAGATATTCATCGATTGGTCATGTTTCATCTAAACACTGTTCATCTTTGCACTTCACGGGCCAAAGATATTCTTCAGAAATCATTCATCTTTGCACTTCTGTGGGCCGAAGATATTCAATAATATCATCATTTAAGACCGAGGATGATGAAAATATTTTTAAAGAAGCGAATCCAAAGTGAAACAAAATGACAAGGATTATGGATTAAGGATTAGTACTTTGTTTTATCCATGTCCAAAAATACCTCAAAAATAATTATAGTGGTGTAAAATTCAAGAATGATCAAAACATGGATACAATCAAAGCTAGTATCCACAATAGATATTTTAGGCGAAAAGAAAAGTTTTCATTTTTCGATGAATAAGTCAGTATTCGTGAATAGTGTCAGATATCGTGAATAGTCTTGATATCGTGAATAGTAACTCGACAGGCAAAAGTTCCAAACTTGATTAAAAGTTCGGATCAATACTTGGCATAATGATATTGAAGAAATAATATCATAACGGAAACAAATAATATCCCTTACCTCACAAAGACAAGACTTCTAGTTGAAACATTTGATATAGGCTATGACTTGAACTTGCATAGTATAGCAATACTCAAAATATACTCAAAATACTCACAAGAATACGCCGATAATATAGAGAGAAAACTTGTTTGGTGTAATTTTCAATTTAACCTAAGCACCTTTATTTATAGGAAAATCTTTAGAAAAAGTAGAAAATTTAATATAATATTAATATATAAATTAAAATTTCCCTCGCCTAACCTTCCAAGAACTGAATTCAGCTCATTCAACACACATGTGTAACACACCATAATGAAAAAACGTTTTCTAATTTTAAATATTTTAAACTTCAATCAATTATTTGAACTTGAGCTTCAATAATTCATAATAAATAGCCCTTTTGCCAGAAAATTCGAATCTTGTGACTTTTTGTAGGAAATTCAATTCTCTACAACTTTGCGAGAAGAAAGTTTTCCAAATTCAAACAAAAATTGACCGAAATCCATAAGCAGGCGATTTTTACAGTTATAATCAAATTTCGATCGATAAATGGGGTCCAATGACATATTTAACATGTTTTAAATATTTATTGCAACAAAAAATACTCTTCCTCCTCAGTATACTCATATATCCCACATTCGTTGTAAAAATATCACCATTATTATATTATTAAAATATAATAATATATTTAAATGAATTATCTTATCGAGAAAAAGATAAATTTTCAATTTTCAACAATTGTCACATTAAAATTTTCTCCATCTATATCCACATAAAATCAATATTTTCCTCATCATATGAATCAATAATTAATTATTCACAAATAATATTCTGAGAATCACAATATTGACAACGAGGCGGGTTCAGGAAGAGGGGCTTTCGATAAGAATTTCTCTCTTCTTGGTAGCTTGATTAGGTGACCAAACCTCTCCTTAGACGAACTTTTTAGACATTGCCAATAATGTTATCTAATAATATTATGAGGATAATATAAATTATTGCATCGATAATGAAAAATCTTGTGTAATGATAATTATTGAAACAACAACAATGATATAAAATATCAACGCGCAGCAATTATTAAATCGATAAAATCATGAGCGAAGAATTCATCGTAACCATTATTGAGTAGTTCCTTCTTACGTAAGAATCAATAATTGGTGCAATCTGGTAATCTTCTTGTGTTTTAAACCATTAAGAGTATTTTAACAAGATTAATTGGTAATAACTACTGTTGTTATTTTTAAACAACTTATATTTGTCGTTTTCTTCATCCAATCTTTTTCAGTTATGGGGCCCACACATGGTCGCTACTGGTCGCACGAATATTTTTCCGACGGTAGGAATATTCCACGACCAAACGAATATTCCGACAACAATGAATATTTTATAACCACTTGCTTATTTTGAAATATTTGCGTATTTTACCCTAACTATCCACATTAATCAAATCAATCCTTACTATTTCAAAATAATAAATAGAAAATTAAATTTCATTAATAATAAGTTGGGGTCTTACAACTGGTAGCGACCTTTTGTGGGCCCCATAACTGAAAAAGCGATTGGATAAAGAAAGCGACAAGTATAAGTTGTTTACAAATAATGGCGTAGTTATTCAGAATTATCTTTACCGTTGAATACTCGGTGGTTAAAATCTGATAATCTGCGTTGTTGCCTGATAATACCAGTATTACGACGATGATTTTGAATTATTGATTCTTAGGTAAGAAGGCACTACTCAATAATTGTTACAGTAATTACAGTTCAATATTTTATTTTATTGATTCAATAATTGCTACGTTGATATTTTATATTACTTGTTGTTTTAATAATTGTCACTACACAATATTTTTTTATTATCAGAGCAATAATTCATATTATCTGAATAATATTATTAGATAATATTATTGGCAATATCTAGAAAGTTCATCAAGGAGAGGTTTGGTCACCTAATGCAAGCCTTACTCAAGAAGGATAAATTTTTATTGGAAAGACGCTCTTTTCGCAGGAACCGCTCGTCACAAGATTGTGATTTCGTAATATTATTTGTGAATAATTAATTTTGATTTATATGATAAGGAAAATATTCATTTTTTGTGGATATAGATGGAGAAAATTTTAAAGTGACAATTATTGAAAATTGATACTTTATCTTTTACGATAAAATAATATTTTATTATATTATTATAATATAATAATGATGATATTTTACAATGAATATGGGATATATATGAGTATATGAGGGGAAGAGTATTTTGTTGCATTAAATGATTAACACATGTTTTGTGTGTTGGTAGACCCCATTTCTTGATCGAAATTTGATTATAACTTGTAAAATCAAATTTGTGGATTTCCAATTTCATTTGGAATTTGGATAAACTTTCTTCTGCAAAGTTGTAGATAATGAAATTTCCTATAGAAATTTGCGAGATTCGAATTATCTGATAAAAGGGCTATTTATTATGAATTATTGAAGTTCTGTGGTTCCGAAATAATTGATTTTTAAAAGTTTTAATTAATTTTAATAACAAAAACGTTTTTGTTATGTTTGGGGGCCCACTGGTGGTTGAAATTAGCTGAAATCAGTTGTTAAAAGCGTGCGTAAGAAAATTTTATAAATATAATATTATTATATTCAATTTTTACGCTTTTGGTGTTCTAAGCAATTTCCTATAAATAGGTGCTTAGGTTAGAATTGAAAATCACACTTTAAACTCAAGTTTTCTCCATTTCTCTCTATATTATCGAGTGGATTCTTGTGAGTATTTTGATATCTTGAGTGTTGCTATACGGTGCAAGTTCGTTCAGCGTTATTCTAGTCTGAAGTACCATTCTTTTGAGGTAAGGGATGGTAAGTGATTTTAAGGGATTGTAAGGGATGTTATTTTCTTCGTAAGTGATATTATTTCTTCAATATTATTATGTTGAAA
Organism: Panax quinquefolius; assembly: GCA_020205615.1. Classification (NCBI taxonomy): domain Eukaryota; kingdom Viridiplantae; phylum Streptophyta; class Magnoliopsida; order Apiales; family Araliaceae; genus Panax; species Panax quinquefolius. The sequence continues at coordinate 81,982,829 of CM035174.1, read as the reverse complement.
TATTGGTTTGAACTTTTTATCAAATTTGGAACTTTTTATGTCGGGGTTACTATTCATGAGTTACTATTCACGAGTTACTATTCACGATTTATTATTCATGAGTTACTATTCACGACGGGTTACTATTCATGAATTACTATTCACGAGTTATTATTAACGAATTACTATTCACGGGTACTATTCACTACAAAATTGGTTTATTTTTCTAACCAAATTATAGTTGATTTATGAATATTACTCTGGAGATTAAATCTATATGTTGATTATATTGATTTTATTATCATATATAACATTTTTATAACCCTGGTGTTGAAATTTTCTTTCACTGGAGTGTAAAGATGGGTAGATTATTGGTATGATCATGACTAGGGTTCTCTTTGGCCAGTAGTGAAAAGTTGAATTGTGACTGGTATGATCATGACCATTGAATTTATAATTGAATATCTTTAGCTTAAGTGCAAAGGTGAATTTATCAACATGGTTATAATTATTGTTTATATAAATTTTGAAATGATTATATATTTCTTTGAGATATGAATATCTTTGGCCCGTAGTGCAAAGATGACTTATTGATGAATATCTTTGGCCCGTAGTGCAAAGATGAATTATTGATGAATATCTTTGGCATGTAGTGCAAAGATGGTCTGTTGATGAATATCTTTGGCTCGTAGTGCAAAGATGAATTTATTAGTATGATTATGAACATGAACTGTGATTTGGTATAACCATGATCTTTGATGTTTCAGGTGATAAAAATTATCTTTGTCCTGGATGAGAAAAGGAATTTAGAACAACAATTACGATTATGATTTATACATGTGATTGTGGACAGAAATTGTTGATTGATGTTACAGGGATAAAACATTATTGGTGGACTTTTAACATGGAGAAGATAATAGACTTTATAGTCTATTTGACTCTTCTAATGGATTGCTCGTTCCGCTGCAACTATGGTTGAAAATTTTTATCATCTACCATATGTTCTAAATCTCTGATTTATTACTGTTGAAGGCTATTGATAATTTATTTATCTTTAGTCATGATATTCTTTACTGAGCTAGTTGTGCTCACCCTTTTGCTTCACAATTCCTTTGAGGTAATAAGAGTGTAGCTGGGTCGAGCGGGAATAATGAGGAGAATATAACGGTGGTCATAAGTTGTTGAGGTTCTCCTAAATAGGTGAAAGCGAACCCAACGTTGAAGGGTGTTTTGCCACTATCATACAAGATGTCTAATGACATACCACCTCGTGTCATCATAAGATGTGGTTGTGCTCATCCACTTGCTTTGAGTATATATACGAGCACTACCTATATAATCTTGGAGTTTGGTTGAATTATACTTCTCAATTAGAGGCAGTGGAGATAATGATATGTCAAGAGAAGACACACCATTGGGAAGAATATGATAGTAATCTTCTCGTTTTTCTTTAGGGGTCTATCAATCAACCAAGGATAATTTTGTGGGCATATGATATCTATCATAACGTAGACGCACGTGGCCCCCCATATACGAAGGTTTTCTTGAGCACTTCCCAAAGATTTTAATTTCTCAAACGATTCTAGATTGTACCTTTATGTAAGGTATCATTGTGAGGTGTTGTCCATAGTTGGGACATGAGTCATAGTTGGTATTAAAACTCACAACATATGTGTTGTTGTATTTTGCACGACAATTGTTGTATTAAAGTTGTAGTTGTTTTCTGTACCATGTATTTGGCGACTCAGAATGGGTTGGATGGAATGGACCTATTTTGGGGGCGTCACGGTTAGTATCGAGCTATAAGTAAAGAGCCCCGAGCCTCTTGCTAGTGACTTCTGTTGATGGGGGGGGGATGCAACCGGACTCTCTCGTAGGGGACGCTTGATTCTCATGGTAAATCGATAGGTACCATCTGTGAGGTCTTTGTCCACGGATGGGACATGAGTCGTTGGTTGGTATCGAGCTTAGGGATATGATCTTTGGCGGAGATCGAGATTAGAACTAGGAAGGAGAGATGAGTAAATCCTTCGCTAGTGTGTCCTACCTAAGCTTATTTGTTGGTCAGTCATAATATCAGGATATTATGTGATATGTTAATTTGTTAAATTAACCTTTGTTTTTGAAGCTGTATTCTAGAATGATATCTGAAATACAAGAGATGTGCAATGGAGAAATCATGCTGACAAGAAAGATTGAATCTGAAAGGAAAGCAAGGTATTCTCAACTCTTTGAAATACCAGGTACGTAAATTTCGAGGACGAAATTTCATAAGGAGGGGAGATTGTAAGACCCCAAATTTTATGAAATAAAAGTATTCAATTTTTTCTTATAATTACTATTCAGTAAATGGTTAAATTGATAAAAGTTTAAAGTTAAGGATGATATATGAAATTTTTGTAAAATAAGCAAGTGGTTATAAAATACTCATTGTTGTCGGGGAATATTCGTTTGGTCGTGGATTATTCATACGACGGCGCAGCCTTTTGTGGGCCCCATAACGGAAAGCGATTGGATGAAGAAAACGACAAGTATAAGTTATTTACAAATAATGGTGTAGTTATTCTGATTAATCTTTGTTGGAATACCCGGTGGTTAAAATACGATGTCTGGCGTTGTTGCCTTGAAGCAGACACGGTATTGCATAGTATTTTGAATTATTGATTCTTACGTGAAGGCACTACTCAATAATTGTTACAGTAATTACAGTTCAATATTTTATTTTATTGATTCAATAATTGCTACGTTGATATTTTATATTACTGTTGTTTTAATAATTGTCACTACACAATATTTTCTATTATCGGAGCAATAATTCATATTATCTGAATAATATTATTAGATAATATTATTGACAATGTCTAGAAAGTTCTGTCTAAGGAGAGGTTTGGTCACCTAATTGCTTGCGCCAAGATAAGGATAAATTCTTATTGGAAAGCGCTTCTTTCTGAGGAAGCTACTTTGGTTATCGATATTGTGATTCTGTAATATTATTTGTGAATAATTAATTTTTGATTTATATGATAAGGAAAATATTCATTTTATGTGGATATAGATGGAGAAAAATTTTAAAGTGACAATTATTGAAAATTGATACTTTATCTTTTCTGATAAAATAATATTTTATTATATTATTATAATATAATAATGATGATATTTTTTACAATGAATGTGTGATATATGAGTATATGAGGGGGAAGAGTATTTTTGTTGTATTAAATGATTAACACATGTTTTGTGTGTTGGTGGACCCCATTTCTTGATTGAAATTTGATTATAGCTTGTAAAATCGCTTGGTTTGTGGATTTGAGGCCAATTTCATTTGGAATTTGAAAAAACTTTCTTCTGCAAAGTTGTAGATAATGAAATTTCCTATAAAAATTTGCGAGATTCGAATTATCTGATAAAAGGGCTATTTATTATGAATTATTGAAGTTCTGTGGTTCCGAAATAAATGATTTTTGAAAGTTTTAATTAATTTTAATAACAAAAACGTTTTTGTTATGTTTGGGGGGCCCACTGGTGGTTGAAATTAGCTGAAATCAGTTGTTAAAAGTGTGCGTAAGAAAATTTTATAAATATAATATTATTATATTCAATTTTCTGCTTTGGTGTTCTAAGCAATTTCCTATAAATAGGTGCTTAGGTTAGAATTGAAAATCACACCAGAAACTAAAGTTTTCTCTCCATTTCTCTCTCTATATTATCGAGTGGATTCTTGTGAGTATTTTGATATCTTGAGTGTTGCTTATCTCTGCGGTGCAAGTTCGTTCATTCGTTATTCCGGTCGAAATCTTGCGCTTTTGAGGTAAGGGATGGTAAGTGATTTTAAGGGATTGTAAGGGATGTTATTTTCTTCGTAAGTGATATTATTTCTTCAATATCATTATGTTAAAATATTGGTTTGAACTTTTTATCAAATTTGGAACTTTTCATGTCGGGGTTACTGTTCATGAGTTATTATTTGTGACGCCCCCAAAATAGGTATACATCACCCATTCTGAGTTGTCGACATGGTACAGAAACAACTACAACTTTATTATTACAACAGTAAAACTGTGAGTTTGAATATAAATATTATCTTTTAGACAATATCTACACTCAAATAAATCCTCATCACATTTATTGATACATTATTTTACAAAATGGTGAGGACTACTAAACAACTCTCTCTAGAACCTTCATTCCATACCCAGGCTCGCATTTTCATTATATTCTCGCCTCACGAGAAAAAAAATGGAACAAAAAGGAAAAGGGTGAGCTCAACTAGCCCAATAAAGAATATTATGACTAAGATAATATACAACAAATTATCGTTAGTCTTCAACGAGGAAAAATCTAATAGAATCTGATAGACAACAAATTTTAAATCAATATTCGCAATGAAATAATAATTCATTAGAAGAGTTAAGTAGAGAATGCAAACTACTATCTTCTATGTATGAATTTAAAAGTTCATCGTCATCTTTTATCCCCTGTAACATCAATCAATATATATACGGAATCAAATATTCATCTTTGCACTCACGTGCCAAAGATATTCATCGACCGGGTCATGTTCATCTAAACACTGTTCATCTTTGCACTCACAGCCAAAGATATTCTTCAGAAATCATTCATCTTTCACTCTGAAAAGCCAAAGATATTCCATAATATCATCATTTAAGACCTGAGGATGATGAAAAATATTTTTAAAGAAATGAATCCAAATTGAAACAAAATGACAAGGATTAAGGATTAAGGATTCGTACTTTTTGTTTTATCCACGTCCAAAAGTACCTAAAAATAATCATAGTGGTGTAAAATTCAAGAATGATCAAAACATGGATACAATCAAAGCAAGTATCCGAATAGATATTTTTAGATGAAAAGGAAAATTTTCATTTTTCTATGAATAGTGTAAATTCGTAAATAGTGTCATATACGTGAATATAAAAATCAGAGTATCGTGAATAGTAACTCAGACACCAAATGTTCCAAATTTGATAAAACTTCAGATCAATATTTGAAGATAATGATATTGAAGAAATAATATCATTACGAAAAAAATAATATCCCTTACCTCGAAAGATTAGTACTTCTAAATTGGAATACCGTAGGGTATAGTCTTTGAAGGAACTACCTTTGTCCTAACAATACTCAAAGTATACTCAAAATACTCACAAGAATACGCTCGATAATATAGAGAGAGAAAACTTTAGTTTCTGGTGTGATTTTCAATTCTAACCTAAGCACCCTATTTATAGGAAAATGCTTAGAACACCAAAAAAGAAAATTTAATAAAATATTAATATATATTATAAATTTCCTTAGCCCATCTTTGAAGATCTGATTTCAGCAATTAATATCACATGTTAGCCCACTTAAATGCAAAAAAACGTTTTTCTTTAAAATAATAATTAAAACTTCCAAAAATCAATTATTTTGAGCTTTGAACTTCAATAATTCACAATAAATAGCCCTTTTATCAGAAAATTCGAATCTCGCGTCTTTTTATAGGAAATTCAATTCTATACAACTTTGCGAGAAGAAAGGTTTTCCAAATTCCAAATGTAAATTGACAAAAGAAATCCACAAACCAGGCGATTTTACAATTTATAATCAAATTTCGATCAATAAATGGGGTCCACAGAGCATGTTTAACATGTTTTAAACATTTATTGCAAATAAAAATACTCTTCCTCCTCGTATACTCATATATCCCACATTCGTTGTAAAAAATATCACCATTATTATATTATTAAAATATAATAATATATTTAAATGAATTATTTTATCGAGAAAAAGATAAAATTTCAATTTTCAACAATTGTCACATTAAAATTTTCTCCATCTATATCCACATAAAATCAATATTTTTCTCATCATATGAATCATTAATTAATTATTCACAAATAATATTACTGTAATCACAATATCGACAACCAGGCGGTTCAGGGAAGAGGGGCTTTCAATAAGAATTTCTCTCTTCTTGGTATGATTAGGTGACCAAACCTCTCTTTAGGCAGAACTTTCTAGACATTGCCAATAATGTTATCTAATAATATTATTCAGGATAATATGAATTATTGTATCGATAATGAAAAATATTGTGTAATGAAAATTATTGAAACCACAAAGAATATAAAATATCAACGCAGCAATTATTAAATCAATAAAATCTTTGAATAAAGTAATTATGCGTAACCATTATTGAGTAGTGCCTTCTTATGTAAGAATCAATAATTGGTGCAATCTGGTATCTTCTTGTGTTTTAACCAACAAGAGTATTTTAACAAGATAATTGGTAATAACTACTACTGTTATTTTTAAACCACTTATATTTGTCGTTTTCTTCATCCAATCGCTTTCAGTTATGGGGTCCACATCATCTGCTACGTCGCATACGAATATTCCCCGACAAGAAGAATATTCCACGACCAAACGAATATTCCCAAACTAACAACAATGAATATTTTATAACCACTTGCTTATTTTGAAATATTTGCGTATTTTACCCATAACTATTCACATTAATCAAATCAACCCTTACTATTTCAAAATAATAAATAGAGAAAATTAAAGTTCATTAATAATAAGTTGGGGTCTTACAACCTCCCCTCCTTATGAAATTTCGTCCTCGAAATTGACGTACGATACTGTGTGTTTCAAAAGGTGAGGATACCTCGCTTTCATTTCCGTTTCCAATTCCCGGGTCATTTCTCTATATAGCATGATTCCTCCACAAAACTTTAACTTGTGGTATGACCTTTCTTAGCGTAGGACATGCTCCTTCCTATCCAAGATCTTTGTGGTACCTCCTCATACGTTAAGTCTTCGCCTATCTCGTCCGGTTCTAACTCTATAACGTGGTTCAGGTCTTTCACATATTTACGAAGTACAGATATGTGAAACACATTATGAACACGAGACATACTCGGAGGTAACGCGAGTCTATAGGATACATTTTCTACTCGGTCAAGAATTTGAAATGGACCAATAAATCGGGGATTGAGCTTTTCTCTCTTCCCAAATCTTGTAACTCCCTTCCATGGAGCAACTCGCAACAATACATGATCCCCTATACTAAATTCCACGTCCTTTCGATGAAGATCCGCATAACTCTTTTGTCGATCTTGTGCCGTTTGTATACGTTGTCGAATCATTTGGATCTTTTCGGTGAGTCATACGTATCTTAACTCGGGTCCCAACAATGTTACTTCACCCACCTCATCCCAATATATTGGAGAGCGACATTTTCGTCCATATAATGCTTGAATGGAGCCACACCTATACTTGCACGATAAGCTGTTGTTGTAGGAGAATTCCACCAATGGTAAATACTTATCCCAACCGCCTTGAAGTCTAGGACACAGAGTCTTAATAGATCTTCAAGAGTTTGAATAGTTCTCTCGATTGTCCGTGGTTTGGGGATGGTATGCGAACTAAATTGCAAATCCGTGCCCATAGCTTTTTGCAAGCTAACTCAAAATCTTGAAGTGAATCTTGGGTCACGATCCGAAACTATGGATACAGGCATGCCATGCATCCTCACAATCTCATTCACGTACATACTAGCAAGACGTTCAAGGGAATAAGTGTTAGGTTTGTAATATTCATAACGCAATCAAATTGCATAAAAAGTGCGGAAGCGTGTAAAATCAGAGTTTTAAAAATTTACAAACAATATACCCGGATCATCCTTTATGCATAATTATTAATTAAACAAAAAGATAAAGAATAAATCATACCCTTGAAGATCGAGCTTCCTCAGGTACAAGTTCACCTCCAAATCCTTTCGCGTTCAATCTTGAATCCACCGGGTTTGGTTCCTTCCTTTGATCAGCGTTAGCCACCCAAATGTTTTGGCCTCAGAGGTGATCCACCGAGGAAGAATAAAATTCAAGAAGATGGGTGTTATGGCTAACCCTAGTTTTCTATCTCTATAGAAAAGGCATACTCCCAACAACTTGGAATTATTACGTACTTTGTTAAAGTCAACAACCCATCCACCCATAATAAGACTCCTCTTATTAATAGATGTGGACAACCCACCTTAACAATTAAGGAATTGGGTTTTATTTAATTAATTAAATTCTTTTAATTAATTAAGCTCCCTAATCTTATTAGGGATAATTAATTAAACTCCTTAAACTAATTTTCCTTCCTAATCCAATTAGGAATAAATGAGAAGTACTTATATTAAATTAATTTCTAAACTCTTTTAGAAATTAAAATAATAATAATTGTAATAATATTAATAAGACTCCTCTTATTAATTTATATTTAATATTTCTAAAATATTAAATAATAAATATTAAGCTATTTAATTTATTCTATCACCATAGATTAAATTAAATATACTTAACTATATTATTACGATTATGCCATTAACTTCTTAAATAATTATTCTTCCTTTTATGGTGTGACCCTTTAGGTTCTCCGTATTAAAGCCAGGTTGTGAATAAATCAATTAGAACAATTCTAATCTTATTTAAATAAATAAATTAAACAATTAATTTATTTAAATAATATTTATTCTACAATAGGGATAAGCTCTCCTAGCGATCAGCGACTTTCCGGATAATATAGATTTCAACATTAATCATAAAAGAACCTTTGAGTAAATAGTTACAAAGTGCAATTCAATCCTTCCACCATACAATGTCCCAATTAAATATAAGACATGGAATTCTTGTCAAATCTTATTTTATTTACTTATATGTATTTCGACTCTTAAATGCACAACTCAAATAATGCAAATTAGAAACTCCTTTCTAATTTCATTACGCCTTAACCGAGGACTCTTTGGGTTGTCATTTATCGAATCACATAGGACATTCTCTTCTTTTATTAGAAGTGGTAGATTCTTTATTGATCATACATTATCTCCATGTACAACTTATTATACCCAAGCATACCCTTTGATATACCCTAAGGGTCTTAAGGAATAAGTCAAAGTATAACTCATCATACATAAGATACTATGATGATCTCAAGTCCAAGGATTACTTGTCTACTACTATCACTACAGAATTCCTATTGTGAGCAAATAAAACTCCATTAGGTATTCCTTAGCGAGCCACGTTCGGTGAACTTATTCTCTAATAAGCACCTACATACTTGCTTTAGTGTCTCCACACAAATGATCATGAGATCAATCATCCTCATCCGATGAGCAAGCAACGTATGTACCAATCTATCCGGATTCACTAATCCCCAATTTAGTAATCAACGATTGGGAACTATTTTAGTTTTAAGCTTTCTAAGAATTTAGATCTCATTAGAATGATCATCATCATTATTCTAAAAGCATTGCTTAAAACTATGGGTTTATCACATATTATAAAACGACATCGTGTAGATAATTAAAAGCCTTTAATAAATTAATACTTTTTATTAATAAATGAATAAGATTGTTACAAAGTATATGCTTTATCATCAAACATGATTGGCTTGTGTGCATACTACTTTCAATCTCCCACTTGCACTAAAAGCCAATCGTCATGGTAACTCATACTCTTCTTCTCTAAGTGGCGATTATCCTAACATTGGATAAGCTTTAGTTAATGAATATGTAATGTTGTTCATGAGAGTCCACTATCTCTATAGTGATTTCCCATCTTTGATGATTCTAATAATCAAATGAAAGTGCCTGACCCATGTTAAGATCCAAGATGAGACTTAGGAACTATTCCTAGTTACGTAATGAACTTTTAATCCAAATAAACAACTTGCGACTTCATTTATAGCTATTTACTTTGTTTTTATCACTAAACCAACAACTCTTTTCTTTGTTTGGAACCTTTCAATTCTTTGCACCTTTATTCGAGGTAACCCTTTACCTTAAAGTGGATTTTTCTGTCATCTTGGTGCATGCGAAAAACTTGAGTCATTAAGCCCTCTAGTTTTAATTAAGACCCACCATGAATATGATCACATCCTTAGTCTTGGGTTAAGAACTTTAAGATGTTTTTCTTTGTCATCTTCATGGTGATCTTCTCGAGAATATGACCGATCGACATCAGGTCTCGTATATTTCATTGCATACATGATTGTCACTCATGCGATCTCTCTTCTTTGGAGTCTATGGGGACTATTAAGAGAGATACACTCCATGGCTCATCAACATGAGACATCTCTTGGAGTTTGCCATGCTAAGCGACTTTAGCATCAAATGAATATCGTTCCTTGGGTTAAGTCGAGCATCCTCTTAAATCTATCTATATAGATTTATATCCCCAATTAAGATACTCTTCCAAATCATTCATGGAGGAATGTTTAGACAACTTTATCTTTCTTGATTGTAGCATTGATATGTCATTCCTTATCAAGTAGTATATCAACATATAATACTAGAAATTTCACGACGCTCCCTTGACCCTTTTGTACACACTAGAAGTCTTACCTCATCGAATGTAACTCTGGATCATCATCTTCTATGATGTGTACCTTATCATCATCATCCATGATGAATCCATACCTCCTAGGTATCTTGGTACTTATTCCGGATTTACGATTAGGTTTGTGGTACAATAGAAGTCTATCTCTGAGTTCCTCTTATTTGACTTATAGTGTTTTGTGGTTCTTGAACTCTTCAAGATCTATTATCCTCCCACTAGCCCTTCAATGATAAACGCCTTTATCTTAGAAGACAACGTGTTTCGTAACAAACACCTTTTTCTAAGTAGAATTATAGAACATATACCCTAAACTTACTTTAGGATGTCCCACAAATCGACACTTGTCAAATCTTGTCCCAAGCTTATCCTTTTGAAACCTTTTCACATAAGTTGGAACCCCTTATCTTAACATACTTAAGATTAGGAATCCTCCACATCCATAACTTTTATGGAGTCTTGGGGTAGGATTTTGAGGTTACCATTTTCGTGAGATATGCGACCATTTCTAGGACATTATCCCAGAAGGATACTGGAATGTCAGTAAAATCATTATGGACCGCACCATGTCCAACAAGGTACGATTTTCCTTTCAGATACATCAATCAATTATTACGTATCAGGAGGCGTCCATTATGAGAAAACCATTTGAGATGATCTAGAAACTTATTGCTCAAGTATTTATTCCTTGATCTAATCAAAGAATCTTAATACTTTGTCAATTTGTTTCACTTTTGAATTGTTTGAACCTTTCAAATAATTCACACTTGTATTTCAATAAATACATACATTCAACTCTTTGAATGATCATCTCCTTTTCTTATACTAGTTTGTTCAATTTATAAAATAATTTTTCACGTAAAGTCAGTATACAAAATTTATTAAGTAATATTGGGATTCTATACAAAACATTATTATTATAAATAGAACAACAATTATTCTTAATTATAATACCAAAGATTTCATTGTCCAACAATAAAATGGAAATAATATTTTAACAAGAAGCTGGAATACAATAACAACTTATTGACTTAATAGATTTGCCGTAGGCATTGCTAAACTATAAGTTCTATGGCTAATCACGTGACAACCTTTGCTTCATTTTCCACACATAGGATTACTTATATTTGTTTAGCTTTCTACTACGCTTGGTCCTTCATAAATCTATATTTATGATAACCAAAGTCGGTATCCAATACCCAAGTAGAACCTTGAATTAAAGAAAATTTATTTCAATCATGAACAAAAGCGTATTATGGCAGAAACTTCACTAAGCTTCTTTGGTTAGCCTCTGCAAGATGCTTCTCATGATTTCTTTCCGGTGTCGGGCTTATTGTAGTGGAAGCAAACTCCTTTGCTATCCATATCAGTTTTGTTCTTATTATCCTTTGTTTATGCCTTTCTATTTACCTTCTTTGAATCATTCTTCCTTTTTGAAGATCCTTTGGCCCCTACCAGTAAGACTTGTTCTTTCTTGGATGGAAAGTGACTCTCAACATTTTTCAACACGTTAAGCAAATCAGCGAGGCTGATATCTAGCTTGTCCATATGAAAAATTCACAACAATTGTGAAAGGAGTTCGAGAGTGAGTGCAAGATCAAATCTTGGCTCAACTCTCCATCCATGACAAAACCAGTTGTCTTAATTGATCAATCAAATTGATTATGTTAAGGACCTACTATAGTGCCATTGGCCATTCCAGATCGGAAGAGCTCCTTAGATATCTGATATCTATCAGTCCTATTTTCCTCACCATCAACTACTTGATGTGCGGGAATATAGTAGGAGCATCCATAGTTTCATCTTTGAAGTGAAGCTCGTTACTCGTGGATGCGAGCATGATGCATTTGAGCTATTTGTGCATCATCTTGCCACTTTCTAAAAGTAGCAATCTCTTCCTCAGAGGCATTGTCTGCAACCATTGCAGGGATAGGCGTATTAAGGACATAAGATAGCTTTTCAGCTATGAGAACTATTCTCAAATTCCTTAACCAATCCGAGTAATTCGGTTCGATTAATTTAGCATCTAATATGCTTCGCAGTGATAGTAATTTTAGACATTGTAAAATTCTGTAAATGAATTTGTAATTAACAACATTTTTAACATACATTCTTTTATTAATTACCAAAATAAATTAGGTCTTATTTTAAATTGGTATCTCCCACTATTTTCTTCAAACTATATTACCCTCACTTATATAGTTCAGTAAAATCTAATTAAAGATTTGCTAGTGAGAATAAGGATCCCATTTCAAATGTATATAGCCTTGTGGTGACACAACAAACTATATATAAATAAATAGGTAGACAACTTTTGTCAATTACATCAACTATGTAACTCCTTGTATTTTGCCTCTTAGATTATTTTGATCAAGTGGTGGCACATCCGAATCAAAATTATCCAAGTTAAGTCCGACCTAGCACTCCATATATTGAAAAAGAAAAATATCATCCTTGTGGTGACACAACAAAACAATATTGTTCAATTTTCTTTATAAGCATCAAATGTGATAAATTAACATCTTAAATACTTAATACTTGCGTTGTGGTGACACAACAAACTCATATTAAATATTTAATACTCTATTAATTTTATCATGCTAGAAAGCGACGTTCGATATTCCAAATATCTTTGAGCGCTTAGGACTTAATATAAAAAGCGAGGGGTTTGTTATTAATTTGTCTCATCTTGTTTAATATGGCATACATATATATATAAAATCGCGTCATATTAATTAACATGCGAAGCATGTTTGCATAATATATATATATATATAGTATAAGCATGCACATATAGAATACTATATTCTACCCGGATTGATTATGGACTTTTATTCTAGTTTGGTTCACTTTAGAGCCACCAAGTGAACCAAAAGGTCAAACCCTAGGGGTGCAAGAAATAATATTTAAATATAACTATTACATTTAAACCCGGGCTCCATTACAAAGCGGGTCTTCAAGCGCTCCTTGCTCCTTGATCTCCAATTTTTCAAAATTAATTCTAACTATTCCTATTACAAAACTATTTAAAATAAATAGAAACCTTGATCGTGATCGAGGGAAATACATAGGAGAGAGATAGAATTTACATTAAGAAAAAATTAGAGAAGGCAGTAGGTACGAGACCCATTTAATAAAACCCATACATTCATGCATCCAACTAAAATAAAATCCAATCACATTGGTCGATAGTCCATAATCAATCCCATTTATTATATTACACATCACCATACGCATCGATAAATAACATTCATCTTATGAATAATAAACATTTAATATATATATTGATATCATTTAATGGGCAAATTTAGTTAGTATAAAATCTATTTTTGAATAAAAATAAACTCCTTTATTTTAATCAAATTTAAATCAAAATAAAACTATTTTATTTTAATTTATCCTATTTAGAATAAAATAAATTATTTTATTTTAATCAAAATCTTTAATCAAAATAAACTCCTTTATTTTAATTAATTATGGAATCAATTCCATGTAATAAAAAAAATCTTCAATTAAAATAAACTCTTTTATTTTAATTAATTATGGAATCAATTCCATGTAAAAAAAAAATCTTTTATTAAAGGAAACACGGATATCTTTCCTATTCATAAATAAACTCCTTTATTTTGAATAATATGAAATCTAATTTCATATCTAAATAAACTCCTTTATTTAAGGAAACATGGATTTTCTTTCCTATTCACAAATAAACTCCTTTATTTTGAATAATATGAAATCTTATTTCATATCTAAACAAACTCCTTTATTTAAGGAAAGATGGATTTACTTCCCTATTCACAAATAAATTCCTTTATTTTAGGAAAAATAAAATCCAATTTCAACTCCAATTAGTTATTATGGAATCCAATTCCAAATCTAATTAGTTAGCATGAAATTCTAATTTTAAAATTAAAATAAACCTTTTTATTTTAATATTAAAATAAACTTTTATTTTAAAATTAAAATAAACTTTTATTTTAATTATAAAAAATAATAATAATATATATATATATATATATATATATATATAACTATTATATATATATATATATATAATATAATAATCAATATATATATATATATATATAATAGTGCCTTAAAAAGCATGTTAGCTATAGGATTTTAAAATTTGTGAGTCGGGGTTTATGTATATAACCATGTTCCTTTAATAATATATAACCATGTTCCTTTAATAATCTTGACTTGCAAATCAAGTGAATGTCTTAGCATATTTTTTTTTTTTTTTTTAAATTAGTTGCTTGCTTTTTGGTAATTAGTTTCCTTGAAATTCTTGATTTCGTGTTCGCCATCTCAAGAGAAAAAAGCAATTTTGATTTCCATTAATAATGCCAAAAAAAAACGCGTGATCATTTATTTTTTTTTTTTTTTTTATTTTATCTGATAAAATTATGCCCAATTAAATTGTTCTAAACACATATCAATACATATATTAAATTCGAACAATTAATAATTCACATAAAAGTTTGGCTACGATGCCCTTTATTAGGTTTGTAATATTCATAATGCAATCAAATTGCATAAAAAGTGCGGAGCGTGTAAAATCGAGTTTTAAAATTTACAAACCATATACCGGATCATCCTTTATGCATAATTATTAATTAAGCGAAAAGATAAAGAATAAATCATACCCTTGAAGATCGAGCTTCCTCGGTACAAGTTCACCTCCAAATCCTTTCGCGTTCGATCTTGAATCCACGGGTTTGGTTCCTTCCTTTGATCGGCGTTAGCCACCCAAATGTTTGGCCTCAGAGGTGATCCACTTTGAGGAAGAATAAAATTCAAGAAGATGGGTGTTATGGCTAACCCTAGTTTTTCTATCTCTATAGAAAAGGCATACTCCCAACAACTTGGAATTATTACGTACTTTGTTAAAGTCAACAACCCATCCACCCATAATAAGACTCCTCTTATTAATAGATGTGACAACCCACCTTAACAATTAAGGAATTGGGTTTTATTTAATTAATTAAATTCTTTTAATTAATTAAGCTCCCTAATCTTATTAGGGATAATTAATTAAACTCCTTTAACTAATTTTTCTTCCTAATCAATTAGGAATAAATGAAAGTACTTATATTAAATTAATTTCTAAACTCTTTTAGAAATTAAAATAATAATAATTGTAATAATATTAATAAGACTCCTCTTATTAATTTATATTTAATATTTCTAAAATATTAAATAATAAATATTAAGCTATTTAATTTATTCTATCACCATAGATTAAATTAAATATACTTAACTATATTATTACGATTATGCCATTAACTTCTTAAATAATTATTCTTCCTTTTATGGTGTGACCCTTTAGGTTCTCCATATTAATAGGTTGTGAATAAATCAATTAGAACAATTCTAATCTTATTTAAATAAATAAATTAAACAATTAATTTATTTAAATAATATTTATTCTACTGATAGGGATAAGCCTCCCTAGCGATCGGCGACTTTCCGGATAATATAGATTTCAACATTAATCATAAAAGAACCTTTGAGTAAATAGTTCCGTCACAATTCAATCCTTCCACCATCTGATGTCCCGATTAAATATAAGACATGGAATTCTTTGTCAAGTCTTATTTTATTTACTTATATGTATTTCGACTCTTAAATGCCTGACTCAAATAATGCAAATTAGAAACTCCTTTCTAATTTCATTCGCCGCTGCCGAGGACTCTTTGGGTTGTCATTTATCGAATCACATAGGACATTTCTCTTCTTTTATTAGAAGTGGTAGATTCTTTATTGATCATACATTATCTCCGTATACAACTTATTATACCCAAGCATACCCTTTGATATACCCTAAGGGTCTTAAGGAATAAGTCAAAGTATAACTCATCATACATAAGATCTTATGATGATCTCAAGTCCAAGGATTACTTGTCTTACTATCACTACTGAGAATTCCTATTGACGGTGCAAATAAAACTCCATTAGGTATTCCTTAGCGAGCCACGTTCGGTGAACTTATTCTCTAATAAGCACCTACATACTTGCTTTAGTGTCTCCACACAAATGATCATGAGATCAATCATCCTCATCGATGAGCAACAACGTATGTACCAATCTATCCAGGATTCACTAATCCCCAATTTAGTAATCCAACGATTGGGAACTATTTTAGTTTTAAGCTTTCTAAGAATTTAGATCTCATTAGAATGATCATCATCATTATTCTAAAAGCATTGCTTAAAACTATGGGTTTATCACATATTATAAAATAGCATCATGTAGATAATTAAAAGCCTTTAATAAATCAATACTTTTTTTTAATAAATGAATAAGATTGTTACAAAGTATATGCTTTATCATCAAACATGATTGGCTTGTGTGCATACTACTTTCAATAAGTCTCCCGTATCGGCAAGAAATGAGCAGACTTGGTTAATCTATCAACAATAACCCAAATAGCATTGATGCCTTGAGAAACCGTAGGAAAACCCGTAATGAAATCCATGGTAATGTGTTCCCACTTCCATTTCAGAATCTCAAGTGGTTGCAATGGACCCTTAGGTACTAGATGCTCCGCCTTTACACGTTGACAAGTTAAACACATCTAGATAAACTTTGCAATCTCTCTCTTCATATTGTTCCACCAAAATGTATATCGAAGATCACGATACATTTTAGTACTTTCAGGATGGATTGCAAATGGTGTATTGTGTGCCTCCATCATAATCTTGTACTTCAAATCAGTCGTTAGGGACACAAAGTCTGGAGTGGACTCAAGTATTCCTTCTTCATCAATTCTCGCTTAGGAATAGCTCCTTCTTGTACTTTCTTCTTCATACGCATCATTTCCGAATTCGGTGGCTTGAGCAACCTTAACTTTTTCTATTAAAGTTGGCTCTGTCGTATACTTGACATCATCACACTCATTCCGCGTATGATCTTCTACTCGATGCGTCGGCTTTCATGTTCGCTTTACCGGGATGGTATTGAATAGTGTGATCGTAGTCTTTCAATAGCTCGAGCCAACGTCATTGCCGCATGTTAAGTTCTTTTTGAGTGAAGAAATATTTAAGGCTTTTATGGTGCGAATATATCTCCACTTTCTCCCCATATAGATAGTGCCTCCATATCTTTATGAAAGCATTGCTGCTTGACTCTAGATCATGAGTAGGATAATTCCTCTCATACTCTTTAAGTTGTCGCGAGGCATAGCTATGATGACTTTCCACATTGCATGAGAACACATCATAACCCTTTGCTTCAAGCATCATTGTAGATAACAAATCCATTCGAACCGGATGGTATTGTTAGAGCAGTCTTAGAAATAAGTCTCCTCTTAAGCTCTTGGAAACTCTTCTCGCATTCTTCGCTCCAAGCGAATTTTGTATCCTTAGGAGTTAGTGGGTTAATGGAGTAGCGATTCGAGAAAACCCTTCCACGAATCTCCGATAATAACCAGCTAGACCCAGAAAGCTACGTACTTCGGTCATCGACTTCGGTTGCTCCCAACTTTGTATTGCTTCAATCTTCGCCGGGTCCACAGATACTCCATGTTTTGACACCACGTGCCCAGGAAATACTACTTCCTCAAGTCAGAACTCGCATTTCTTCAATTTGGCATATAGTTTGTTTTCACGAAGCCTTTGGAGTACCAGCTTCAAATGGTGCTCATGATCTTCATGACTTTTGGAATATATGAGGATGTCATCAATAAAGACAACAACAAACTGATCCAAATATTCCTTGAATACTCGGTTCATCAAATCCATGAAAGCCGCAGGAGTATTAGTCAATCCGAAAGACATGACTAAGAATTCATAATGCCCGTCTTAGAGTTCTAAAGCGGTCTTTGGAATATCCTCGATTCTAATCTTCTTGCGATGATATCTAGAAGCGAAGATCGATTTTTGAAAAGAATTGTGCACCTTGCAATTGGTCAAACAAGTCATCAATACGAGGTAGAGGATACCTATTCTTGATGGTGACATGGTTTGATTCACGATAGTCAATACAAAGTCGCATACTCCCGCTTTTCTTTTCTGAATAAAGCAGAGAGCACCCCGAGGAGATGTACTAGGGCCGAATGAAACCGATGTCCAACAATTCTGTAGTTGGACCTTTAACTCTTGAAGTTCAATAGGAGCCATTCGATATGGGGTTTTAGAAATGGGCTTTGTACCAGTTCAAGATCAATAAAGAATTCAACTTCACGTTCGGGGTGGTAGGAAGTTCTTCGAGAAATCGTCGGGAATGTCAATAACAACAGAATATTATTCAAATTTGACATGTCTTTATTCAAATCCATAACATGGGCTAAGAAAGCTTGACATCCGTTTTTTAATAAGCGAATAGCTTTATGATTAGATATGACGGTGATTGATTTTAATGGTTTAGTTGCTTGAATTGAATTCGCACAACGGGTTGGTTAGGAATATGAAAACTAACAACCTTACGAAAACAATCAATTTTGGCATGATGAGTAGTTAACCAATCAATCCCTAAAATCACATCAAAAGCAAGTATCTTTAAAGAGATAAGGTCACGAGGTAAGGTGATGGTGCCAACTTGAATCAAACAAGATTTATAAGCGTGGATGTGATGAAAGTTTCTCTAACGAAGTTTCCACAGATAGGTCAAAGTCTAATTTCTGCGAGTCAAGTTTAAGCGTTGAGCACATGCGGGAGAGATAAATGAATGGGTATACCGGTATCAAGTAAGGTATAAACTTCGCAAGAATTTATAAATAGCTTACCCGTGATCACCTCGTTTGGGTTCCTCGCATTTTGACCGATCACAACAAACGCTTCTTCCAGAATCGTTGACTTTGACTTTTACGGGGACGATCTTTTGAGTCACCGTCCCCATTGAACTAGGTTTCGCTTCAGTACAATCTCGAAGCGATATGTCCTTCCTTTCCACAATTATAGCATACCTTGAGCTGTTGTGGGCGGTTTGGATTGATATATCCTCTTTTCGCATTTGTAGCATATATGGGGTGGTCGTTCTCCTCCCTTAGAACCGGTTGTTGTCGGCCTTATCGTCTTCACATGGTCGTTGTTAAATCTCCTCTTTTAAAATCTCTCTCGACTCGCTTCTTCTATTTTCATGGCCATGATTACCACCGAGTAGTTACCATTTTGTCGTCTGTTTCTTTCTCATTTGGTTATCATTATTCTATTGATTGCTATCTCCAGTACGATCTGGTTATGGTCCCTCGGTTGAACATACTCGTTATCTCGCTCTAACAATTGAGCCCTGTTAACAACATCTGAATAGAGAGAAAATTTATGAGAAATGAGATATTGTCGTATCTAGGGTTTCAAACCTCTCGAAACATCCGCATCATCGTTCCTCATTCTCCACTAAATGAGGTGCAAACACGGATAACTCGCAAACTTTGCCTCGTCTTTGAGACACCGTCATGTTGTTTTGTTCTAATCGATGAACTCCACTTCCTTCATATGACGAACACATTCGGAAAGTATTTGTCATTAAATAATTTCGAAATGTCTCCCAAGACATCTTTGAGTGTGGTTTGGATGGAGTACGCTTCACGAGACTCCCACCGGTGATCGCCTTTCGCCACGGAACATAAAGGTGGCGAATGGAACCTTCTGTTCCTCCGTGCATCCCAAGACATCGAATATCTTGGTAATTTTCTTGACCCGTGTTTCCGCCATGATCGGATCGGCTTTTCCTTAAATTCTGGTGGTCCTGACTCTTTGAGCTGTTTGGTTTGTGACAACTTGGTGAATTGCTATCATTTCCTCCTGTATTTTGAGCAGAGTCTCCTCGTCGATTTTACATGAAGCGCAAAAAGCTTCTAAACATCCCTCGTTCATCATCGCTTCGTTAATTGTTGTTCGCGGGAGGAACATTGCCCGACTGTTGCACGTTCTCCTCGTTGGTGAGTCTGAGCGTCTCCACGGTCTCATTTCCATTGTTAATATTCTCGGTCGAAATTCTCAAATACTCTCATAAAACAAGGGTAAATTAAGAAAATCAATATATCACATAATATCCCTATATCTTGACCAACTAACAAATAAGCTTAGGTAGGACACACTTATCGAAGGATTTACTCGTCTCTCCCTCTAGTTCTATTCCCAGATCTCATTAGAGATCATATCCTAAGCTCTAATACCCATTTGTGGCGCCCCCAAAATAGGTATACATCTGTGAGACCCCAGATTTAATAAATAAAGATTTAAATTTCTCGAAATATTTTTTTGAATATTAAGGTGTGGATTTGAGATAATGTTATAGTTGGGGTAGTATTTGAAAATTTTGCAAAGTATCAAGTTGTTATATAATATTCGATTGGTGGGGAATATTAAATGCGACGACACAATCATTGGTGGACCCACAACGGAAGAAGCTGTCATAGTTAGAAAGCGACAAAAATATTTTATGAAAATACTTGGCGGAGGTTTTCTGGTTGATCTTTGTTGAACTACCCGGTAGTAAAAATGCGATGTCTGGCGTGGTTGCATAGTAGCACTACGGTATTGATTATTGATGCTTACGTGAAGTCACTCGGTTATCTTGCATTATTACTCTGATAATTCTTTGCATCATATCTCTCATATTATTGATTCAATTATTATCACGATTATCGTATGCATAATATGTTATTTTATTAAATCAATAATTGAGACGACAAAAGTTATTCACATTATTAAATTTCAATATTTACAATGTCTAGAAGTTACATCGAGGAGAGGTTTGGTCACCTAATTGCGGCATGATAGGGAGAAATCCTTATTGGAAAGCCCCTCTTTCACAGGAATGACCTGGTTGTTAAATATTGTGAGTTATGATATTAATGATGGATAAGTTCGTGTTGATTAAAGATAAATTTGATAGTTCCATTGTGTTGAAATTATTTGTGTTAAACATTTATTTCGATGGTAATTGATGTCTGGAGGTTATATTGTTCAATTGGGTATTTGGGGCAGTTTTTGTCGGAATTACTATTCACGAGTTACTATTCACGGGTTACTATTCACCGAAATTACTATTCACTCTAGTATTGTTCACTCGAGTATTTGGGACACTTTAAGCGTCGGAGTTACTATTCATGAGTTCTTATTCACAAATTCTTATTCATGAGTTCTTATTCACACTCTTATTAAGTGTCTTAATTTTTCGATCAGTTGGATGAAATTATAATAGTAAAATCAATAAGGATCGTTGATTTAAGATTTTAATAGTAACTTGTCCCTTGGTATTACCAAGAGTTACCCTTCACAAAAATAGTAGTTGTCTCTTGATATTACCAAGAGTCATTTTGACCCTTCATTAAGACCAAGAGCCACTTTCAGGTTTTCTATAAATAGAAGTTCATTCTTCTTCATTTCTCACCAATTCACCAAAGCTTTAGAGCCATTATTATAAAGAGAAATTTTAGAGAGAAGCTATAGAGAGAAAATCTATAGAGAGAAAGAAGAAGAGAAGTCTGCTTCCCTACTACTCCTATATCCAGTTTCTTTCAAAGGTAAGGGATATTATTTGTTGTACAAGTAAGGGGTGTTATTCTTTCTTATTCATGAAGAGAACTTACATTATTCCATTCTTTATTATTCATTGGAATAACTGTATACGTGGCATACCCTATACTTGGTGAAATCCTCTGTTATTCCATTCTTTATTATTACATTGGAATAACTTTGATATCTGTGGCATACCCTATACATAATCTGATAATCGTGGTTTACCCTATACTTGGTGACATTCTTCTATTATTACATTTGGAACATCACATGCGTGTGTTTTTTACGGGACTGGTTAAAATCTTTATCATTCTGTTGGAATATCTATCATGTGTTTTACACAGGATGCGGTTCCATCTTTATTATTCATTGGAACATCAGCCGATTGTGAATTTCACGACTGACACGGTTCCGTTATTTATTATTCATTGGAATAACACTTGTTGTCTTGATCTATCGCATGCGTGGTGATTTCTTTTGTTATTCCATTCTTTATTATACCCAGTTAGTTAAAACTTTGACTTTTATACTCCATGAAATTAGTAGAATATCCTTGATAATTGCGTTTCATCCGGTATCTTTTCATGGAAATATTCTTACGATCATTCTTGAATTTTACTCTACAAAAGCGGTATCTTGTTGACAATTTGGGACGTTAATAATTCCTAGATAAATTAATTCTTGAACTTGTTTTATTGAATTCTTATATCATTGTCATCATCCTCATGTTTATATTATGTTGAAAGTTATCTTTGGCTTACGTGCATAGATGAACTTAGTATGATTATGACCGAGGTTCATTCGGTATAATCATGGCTTGATATAAATGATGTGACAAAAGTCCTCGATGGCTGTAATGTCACGATGATGGATTGTTTTTGGTATGATTATGACCGGGGGTGATTGGGTATAGTCATGACCATTGATAATTTGATGAAAATCCTTGGTAGTGGTATAGGGATGATTAGATATTGTGGTTTATTCATTAAAGCTGAGTCTTAGTGATAAAAATTGATGAAAACCTTTTAAAACCTAAAAGATAGTAGACTTTATTTTCTACTTGACTCTTTTAATGGATTGCGATATTCCATTGCTATGATTAAAGCTGGTTGTCTATTGTATTTTATCGGTTTAACATTGTTGAAGACTAATGATAATTTATTCGCATTATCTTAGTTATAATATTTCTTCTTGGGCTAGTTGAGCTCACCCTTTCTTTCTTTGTTCTTCTTGAAATGAGAATATATTTGGGACGAGTCGGGGAAAAGAGTGATGGTTAGAAGATAACATTAGTAGTCCTCATTTATTACATTAAATAGTGTGATAATAAATGTAATGAGGACTCCTTGAGTATGGATATTGTCTAAATGACAATATTCCTATTAGAACTCTCGGTTTATGTATTGTCGTATGTTCTACGACGGATGTATAATTAAGTTTGTATTTGAATTTATGTACCGTATACGTGGCGACCCAAGATGGGTGGCGTATACCTAATTTTGGAGGCGTCGCGGTTGGTATCGAGCTTAGGATATGATCCCGGGTGAGATGTGAGATAAGAACTAGGAGGAGAGAGGGGAATTCCTTATTTAGTATGACCTACCTAAATTTATTTGGTATTTAATTGGTCGATCCGAGTATAGGGATAATATGTGATATGTTAATTAACCCTTGTTTTGTGACGGTGTTTGAGAATGGCATCCGAAAATCTTTGAGATAAGCAATGAAGCGCATGAGAGTGTTGATTCAAATTTCAAACAAAAGGTAACGACCAACAACACGATAATAATCATACTAGTGGCAACAACTATCAGAACAATGATAACAATCGTGGGGGAAATTATCATGCCAAGAATGGTAACCACTTGGTGGTAATCAATGGCAAAGATAATAGAAGTGGAAATTGCAAGAAAGAAGGTCATTTAGCCCAATTTTGTTTGTGCACCAAAGTCAAGTCTATTTGGGACGGTGGCACCAAAGGTGGATATGGACAAAACAAAGTCGTTGGTTTTAGGAAGTGCATTTTTCATGACTTCTCAAAAGCGAGTAAACCGAACGAAGTTAGCACGGGTTAGTTAATTATAAATTGCGAAGTCTATACCTTATAAGATCTGGGTTCTACCCATTATTTTATCTCTCTTGATTGCGTTCAGCGTTTAAATTTGACTCTAGGAGAAGTTAGACTTTGACTAATTGGTTGAAAACCGTTAGTAGGAGCCTTCGTTATATATTACTATTTTTAAATCTTGTTTGATTCAAATAAACACTTTCACGTTACTGTCGATCTTATCTTTTGAAAATACTTGCCTTTGATGTGATTTTAGGAATCAATTGGTTAACTACTCATCATGCTTTTCGTAAGGTTGTTAGCTTTTATATTCATAACCAACCTGTTGTGCGAATTCAAGTAACCAAACTACTAAAGTCAATTATTGTCATATCAAGCCATAAGTAAAGAGCCCCGAACCTTTCGTTGTTGACTTCCTTATGTGGAATGCACCGAATCCAGACTTTCTGTAGGCGACATCGTGAACGAAGATGGCAAGTTTATAGGTATCATTGTGAGGTCTTATCTAGGTTAAGGATAGAAGTCATGAGTTGGTATCAATGTGACGTCTTATCCAAGTCTTGGATGAGAGTCCGAGTTTTGAATGATATTTCTATTATTAATAAATTTCTGGCGTATTCTTGAAGACTTCTTAGCCTACTTAGAGCGTGAAATCGAATTTAAGTATTGACCCCAAATATAAAACCCATTTCTTAAACCCTCAAATATTTCTTCAACTAAAATGAGCAGTTTACGTGGTTTATGATGAAAGTCATAATAAAAGCATTGGACTAATGAAAATCATGGGTATCACGTGGTATTAGTAAGTGTTATGATGAGTTATGTTGGTTAGTATGTGAAAACATGAAAGTTTCTTAAAAATCTGAGGAGTTAAAAACTAGATTTTGGTGAAAACGTAACATGAAATTCAATTGACCAAATCTCCTATTATATTTTGAATTTTTGAGTGTGGTTAAGTCCTAGAGTTAGATCTATGAGTTACCTAACTAATCCAAGTGGAATCAATGAAAAAGGTGTTGTAGATTTTCGTGTGGTGATTTTAGCAAAGGAGTCAAAACATCAAAATGTCCAAAAAGCTTCTGCCACGTTTTTGTAAGGGCTGTTTGGGACACTTAATTAGTGAGAAAATTCAGGCCTTTTGGGACATAAAAGTATATGGTATAAAAACAACATCGTGTCCAAAAATGAGCTCATTCAGACTTAAAATGAAGCAAGTTATGACCATTTCAATATTTAGGATTTTTACGGCGAAAAATGCTATAATCGGAGTTCTACAACTCGATGACCATGAAATTTAAAGCGGAGGCTCACATTAACATGTTTAAGGTCACGCCAAGATTTGGGAATTTCGGAGTTAAACTTGAGGTAGCAAATTTCTTAAGGAATTAATTAGAAATTGATTTTTGAAAAATAGAAAATAAATTTTAAAAATTTCGAGAAAAATATATTTTCATTATGGGACTATATTATGCTAAATCCCGAGAAAAGAAATATTTTTGGGCTGATTTGATATTTTCATAAAAATAGTTTGATTACTGAACATATGAGTTAAATATGTTATGTGAAGTAACAAAATTGGAAAATAGGATTTTATGGCTAGAGAATCTATATAGAGTATATCATATTTTTTTGATCGGGATTTGATCATTGGTGATGATATCTTATGAGTATGGCATTTTGAATGATTAAATGCATTATATGGTAAAGCGTAAACAATTGAAATAAATTGTTTATAAATTTAGGAAGTGATTAAAATATTGTTATAATATTAATGATATTAGATTATGAGATTATTAAGTGATTGATAACATGGGGATATTCTTGAATCTGGATAAATTATATTATAAATGTTTAATATTTATCCTTTATCTCATTTGATTGATTCTTTATATCATTATCCTCATGCTTATATTATTATGTTGAAAGTCATACGTGGCTTCGTGTAGTGCATAGATGGACTTGGTATGATTATGACTGGGGATTGTTCGGTATAATCATAATTAGATTGAAAACACGAATATCCTTGGCCGTTAGTGCATGGATAATTCGTGGTCGTGATAATATTATTAGTGCGTCTCAAAGATTATTGGTTTTCTGATTGTATATCTTTAGCTTGTAGTGCAAAAGATGAATTGTTAATGAATATCTTTGGCGGATTGCGAAGATGAATTTAATATTTTAACGATAAAGGTATTCAAGGTATCCTCACCTCTTTATCATACCAGTCGTACCCCTAATTTCGAGGGCGAAATTCCATAAGGAGGGAGATTGTGAGACCCAGATTTTATAAATAAAGATTTAAATTTCTCGAAATATTTTTTTGAATATTAAGGTGTGGATTTGAGATAATGTTATAGTTGGGGTAGTATTTGAAAATTTTGCAAAGTATGCAAGTTGTTATATAATATTCGATTGGTGGGGAATATTCTTTTTTCGGGGAATATTAGATGCGGCGACCACAATCATTGGTGGACCCATTGATAGAAGAAGCTGTCGTAGTTAGAAAGCGACAAAAATATTTTATGAAAATAACGGCGGAGGTTTTACCGTTGATCTTTGTTGAACTACCCGGTAGTAAAAAGTACGATGTCTGGCGTGGTTGCATAGTAGCACACGGTATTGATTATTGATGCTTACGTAAGAAGTCACTTTCGGTTATCTTGCATTATTACTACTGATAATTGTTGTATCATATCTCTCGTATTATTGATTCAATTATTGTCACGATTATCATGTGCATAATATGTTATTTTATTAAATCAATAATTGAGACGACAAAGTTATTCACATTATTAAATTTCAATATTTACAATGTCTAGAAGTTCTGTCAAAGAGAGGTTTGGTCACCTAATTGCGCGCCAATAGGGAGAAATCCTTATTGGAAAGCCCCCTCTTTCCTGGGAATGATCTGGTTGTTAAATATTGTGAGTTATGATATTAATGATGGATAAGTTCGTGTTGATTAAAGATGAATTTGATAGTTCCATTGTGTTAAAATTATTTATGTTAAACATTTATTTCGATGGTAATTGATGTCTGGAGGTTATATTGTTCAATCGGGTATTCGGGGCAGTTTTTGTCGGAATTACTATTCACGAGTTACTATTCACGGGTTACTATTCACCGAAATTACTATTCACTCTAGTATTGTTTACTCGAGTATTTGGGACACTTTTCGTGTCAGAGTTACTATTCATGAGTTACTATTCACGAGTTCTTATTCATGAGTTCTTATTCACGAACTCTTATTCATGTGTTAATTTTTCAGTCCGTTGGATGAAATTATAATAGTAAAATTAATAAGGATCGTTGATTTAAGATTTTAATAGTAACTTGTCCCTTCGGTATTACTAAGAGTTACCCCTTCACAAATAGTAGTTGTTTCTTCGATATTACCAAGAGTCATTTTGACCCTTCATTAAGACCAAGAGCCACTTTCAGTTTTCTATAAATAGAAGCTCATTCTTCTTCATTTCTCACCTATTCACCAAAGCTTTAGAGCCATTATTATAGAGAGAAATTTTAGAGAGAAGCTATAGAGAGAAAATCTATAGAGAGAAAGAAGAAGAGAAATCTACTTCCCTACTACTCCTATATCCAGTTTCTTTCAAAGGTAAGGATATTATTTGTTGTGAATGCCGTAAGGGGTGTTATTCTTTCTTATTCATGAAGAGAACTACATTATTCCATTCTTTATTATTCATTGGAATAACTTTTATACGCTGTGACATACCCTATATACTTGGTGAAATCCCTATGTTATTCCATTCTTTATTATTACATTGGAATAACTTTTGTATCTGTGGCATACCCTATACATAATCTGTATCGTGGTTTACCCTATACTTGGTGACATTCTTCTATTATTCATTTGGAACATCCTCGCATGCATGTTTTACACAGGACTGGTTAAAATCTTTATTATTATTCTATTGGAACATCCACATGCATGTGTTTACACAGGACTGGTTTAAATCTTTATCATTACATTGGAATATCCTATCGTGTGTTTTACACCGGATCTGGTTCCATCTTTATTATTCATTGGAACATCACAGCTTGGGTGTGAATTTCACGACCTGGTTCCGTTATTTATTATTCATTGGAATAACTTCGCCTGTCTTGATCTATCGCATGCATGGTGATTTCTTTTGTTATTCCATTCTTTATTATACCCGGTTGGTTAAAATTTTGACTTATACTCCATGAAATTAGTAGAATATCCTTGATAATTGCGTTTCATCCAAAGATATCTTTTCATGGAAATATTCTTACGATCATTCTTGAATTTTACTCTACAAAACAAAGTATCTTGTTGACAATTTGGACGTTAATAATTCCTAGATAAATTAATTCTTGAACTTGTTTTATTGAATTCTTATATCATTGTCATCATCCTCATGTTTATATTATGTTGAAAGTTATCTTTGGCTTACGTGCATAGATGAACTTAGTATGATTATGACCGAGGTTCATTCGGTATAATCATGGCTTGATAGAAATGATGTGACAAAAGTCCTCGATTGGCTGTAATGCGATGATGGATAGTTTTTGGTATGATTATGACCGGGGTGATTCGGTATAGTCATGAGCATTGATAATTT
This sequence comes from Panax quinquefolius, assembly GCA_020205615.1. NCBI lineage: Eukaryota > Viridiplantae > Streptophyta > Magnoliopsida > Apiales > Araliaceae > Panax > Panax quinquefolius. The sequence continues at coordinate 81,954,331 of CM035174.1, read as the reverse complement.
GATGAAAATCCTTGGTAGTGGTACGGGGATGATTAGATATTGTGGTTTATTCATTAAACCGAGTCTTAGTGATAAAATTGATGAAAACCTTTTAAAACCTAAAAGATAGTAGACTTTATTTTCTACTTGACTCTTTTAATGGATTGCATATTCATTGCAGATTAAACCGGTTGTCTATTGTATTTTATCGGTTTAACATTGTTGAAGACTAATGATAATTTATTACGCATTATCTTAGTTATAATATTTCTTATTGGGCTAGTTGAGCTCACCTTTCTTTTCCTTTTTTCTCTTGAAATGAGAATATATTTGGGACGAGTCGGGGAAAAGAGTGATGGTTAGAAGATAGCATTAGTAGTCCTCACTATTACATTAAATAGTATGATAATAAATGTAATGAGGACTCCTTGAGTACGGATATTGTCTAAATGAGCGGTATTCTATTAGAACTCTCAGATTATGTATTGTCGTTATGTTACACGACGGATGTATAATTAAGTTTGTATTTGAATTTATGTACCATGTAAGTGGCGACCCAAGATGGGTGACGTATACCTAATTTTGGGGGCGTCACATCACCCATTCTGAGTTGAAACAACTACAACTTTATTATTACAACAGTAAAACTGTGAGTTTGAATACAAATATTATCTTCTAGACAATATTTATACTCAAATAAATCTTCATCACATTTATTGATACATTATTTTACAAAAATGGTGAGGACTACTAAACAACTCTCTCTAGAACCTTCATTCCATACCCCGACTCGTACTCCCTATATTCTCGCCTCACGAGAAGAAAAATGGAACAAAAGGAAAAGGGTGAGCTCAACTAGCTCCAAGAAAAATATTATGACTAAGATATATATACAACAAATTATCGTTAGTCTTCAACAGGAAAAATCTAATAGAATACAATAGACAACAAATTTTAAATCAATATTCGCAATGAAAATAATAATTCATTAGAAGAGTTAAGTAGAGAATGCAAACTACTATCTTCTATGTATGAATTTAAAAGTTCATCGCTCATCTTTTATCCCCGTAACATCAATCAATATATATATACGGAATCAAATATTCATCTTTGCACTACTGAGCCAAAGATATTCATCATTGGTCGTGTTCATCTAAACACTGTTCATCTTTGCACTACACTGAAGCCAAAGATATTCTTCAGAAATCATTCATCTTTGCACTACTGGGCCAAAGATATTCCATAATATCATCATTTAAGGCGAGGATGATGAAAAATATTTTTAAAGAAATGAATCCAGTGAAACAAAATGACAAGGATTAAGGATTAAGGATTAAGTACTTTGTTTTATCCACGCCCAAAAATACCTCAAAAATAATCATAGTAGTGTAAAATTCAAGAATGATCAAAACATGGATACAATCAAAGCTAGTATCCGTAATAGATATTTTTAGACGAAAAGGAAAATTTTCATTTTCTATGAATAGTCTTAGTATTCAGTAAATAGTGTCATTATCGTGAATAGTACAGAGTATCGTGAATAGTAACTCAGACACCAAATGTTCTAAATTTGATAAAACTTCAGATCAATATTTCAAAGATAATGATATTGAAGAAATAATATCATTCTGAAAAAAAAAATATCCTTACCTCGAAAGATTAGTACTTCTAATTTGGAATACGGGTATAGTCTTTGAAGGAACTCACCTTTGTCTAACAATACTCAAAGTATACTCAAAATACTCACAAGAATACGCTTGATAATATAGAGAGAAAACTTTAGTTTACGGTGTGATTTTCAATTCTAACCTAAGCACTTATTTATAGGAAAATCTTAGAACACCAAAATGTAAAATTTAATAAAATATTAATATATATTATAAATTTCCTTAGCCCATCTTTGAAGATCTGATTTCAGCAATTAATATCACATGTTAGCCCACTTAAATGCAAAAAACGTTTTCTTTAAAATAATAATTAAAACTTCCAAAATTAATTATTTTGAACTTGAACTTCAATAATTCACAATAAATAGGATTTTTATCAGAAAATTGAATCTCGCGTCTTTTATAGGAAATTCAATTCTCTACAACTTTGCGAGAAGAAAGTTTTCCAAATTCAAGCGAAATTGACCGAAATCCACAACGCAGGCGATTTTACTGTTTATAATCAAATTTCAGTCAATAAATGGGGTCCACTGACATGTTTAACATGTTTTAAACATTTATTACAACAAAAATACTCTTCCTCCTCGTATACTCATATATCCCACATTCGTTGTAAAAATATCACCATTATTATATTATTAAAATATAATAATATATTTAAATGAATTATTTTATCAGAAAAAGATAAAATTTCAATTTTCAACAATTGTCACATTAAAAATTTTCTCCATCTATATTCACATAAAATCAATATTTTTCTCATCATATGAATCAATAATTAATTAAGTTGTTTACAAATAATGGCGTAGTTGTTACCATTAATCTTGTTGGAATACTTGGTTGGTTAAAATACAAGATGTCTGGCGTTGACAAGCGAGATACCAGCGGTATTGCACGATATTTTTGAATTATTGATTCTTACGTGAAGGCACTACTCAATAATTGTTACGGTAATTACAGATTCAATATTTTATTTTATTGATTCAATAATTGCTACGTTGATATTTTATATTCTTTGTTGTTTGATAATTGTCACTACACAATATTTTCTATTATCGAGACAATAATTCATATTATCCGAATAATATTATTAGATAATATTATTGGCAATGTCTAGAAAGTTACATCTAAGAGAGGTTTGGTCACTTAATTGCTGGTACCAAGAAGGATAAATTCTTATTGGAAAGTTCTTTCTTTTTCTGAGGCTGGTTTGGTTGTCGATTGTGATTACGTAATATTATTTATGAATAATTAATTTTTGATTTATATGATAAGGAAAATATTCATTTTATGTGGATATAGATGGAGAAAATTTTTAAAGTGACAATTATTGAAAATTGATATTTTATCTTTTCTGATAAAATAATATTTTATTATATTATTATAATATAATAATGATGATATTTTTATAATGAATGTGGGATATGAGTATATGAGGGGGAAGAGTATTTTTGTTGCATTAAATGATTAACACATGTTTTGTGTGTTGGTGGACCCCATTTCTTGACTGAAATTTGATTATAGCTTGTAAAATCGTCCGTTTGTGGATTTCGGTCAATTTCTGTTTGAAATTTGGAAAAACTTTCTTCTGTAAAGTTGTAGATAATGAAATTTCCTATAAAAATTTGCGAGATTCGAATTATCTGATAAAAGGGCTATTTATTATGAATTATTGAAGTTCCGTGGTTCCGAAATAATTGATTTTTGAAAGTTTTAATTAATTTTAATAACAAAAACGTTTTTGTTATGTTTAGGGGGCCCACTGGTGGTTGAAATTAGCTAAAATCAGTTGTTAAAAGTGTGCGTAAGAAAATTTTATAAATATAATATTATTATATTCAATTTTCTGCTTTGGTGTTCTAAGCAATTTCTATAAATAAGTGCTTAGGTTAGAATTGAAAATCACACCGTAAACTCAAGTTTTCTCCATTTCTCTCTATATTATCGAGTGGATTCTTGTGAGTATTTTGATATCTTGAGTGTTGCTATACGGTGCAAGTTCGTTCAGCGTTATTCCAGTCAGAAGTACCATTCTTTTGAGGTAAAGGATGGTAAGTGATTTTAAGGGATTGTAAGGGATGTTATTTTCTTCGTAAGTGATATTATTTCTTCAATATTATTATGTTGAAATATTGGTTTGAACTTTTTATCAAATTTAGAACTTTTCATGTCGGGGTTACTATTCACGAGTTACTATTCACGATTTACTATTCATGAGATTCACGACGGGTTACTATTCATGAGTTACTATTCACGAGTTATTATTAACGAATTACTATTCACGGGTACTATTCACTACAAAATTGGTTTATTTTTCTAACTAAATTATAGTTGATTTATGAATATTACTCTAGAGATTAAATCTATATGTTGATTATATTGATTTTATTATCATATATAACATTTTTATAACCCTAGTGTTGAAATTTTCTTTCACTGGAGTGTAAAGATGGGTAGATTATTGGTATGAACATGACTAGGGTTCTCTTTGGCCAGTAGTGAAAAGTTGAATTGTGACTGGTATGATCATGACCATTGAATTTGTAATTGAATATCTTTAGCTTAAGTGCAAAGGTGAATTTATCAACATGGTTATAATTATTGTTTATATAAATTTTGAAATGATTATATATTTCTTTGAGATATGAATATCTTTGGCCCGTAGTGCAAAGATGACTTATTGATGAATATCTTTGGCCCGTAGTGCAAAGATGAATTATTGATGAATATCTTTGGCATGTAGTGCAAAGATGGTCTGTTGATGAATATCTTTGGCCCGTAGTGCAAAGATGAATTTATTAGTATGATTATGAACATGAACTGTGATTTGGTATAACTATGATCTTTGATGTTTCAGGTGATAAAAATTATCTTTGTTCTGGATGAGAAAAGGAATTTAGAACAACAATTACGATTATGAGTTATACATGTGATTGTGGACAGAAATTGTTGATTGATGTTACAGGGATAAAACATTATTGGTGGACTTTTAACATGGAGAAGATAATAGACTTTATAGTCTATTTGACTCTTCTAATGGATTGCTCGTTCTGCTGCAACTATGGTTTAAAATTTTTATCATCTACCATATGTTCTAAATCTCTGATTTATTACTGTTGAAGGCTATTGATAATTTATTTATCTTTAGTCATGATATTCTTTACTGAGCTAGTTGTGCTCACCCTTTTGCTTCACAATTCCTTTGAGGTAATAAGAGTGTAGCTGGGTCGAGCGGGAATAATAGGGGAATATAACGGTGGTCTATAACTGTTGAGGTTCTCCCTAAATAGGTGAGGCGAACCCAATGTTGGAAGGGTGTTTTGCCACTATCATACAAGATGTCTAATGACATACCACCTCGTGTCATCATAAGACAGGGTTGTGCTCATCCACTTGCTGAGTATATATACGAGCACTACCTATATAATCTTGGAGTTTGGTTGAAGTATAATTCTCAATTAGAGACAGTGGAGATAATGATATGTCAAGAGAAGACACACCATTGGGAAGAATATGATAGTAATCTTCTCATTTTTCTTTGGGGTCTATTGGGTCAACCAAGGATAATTTTGTGGGCATATGATATCTATCATAACGTAGACGCATAGCCTCCCATGAACGAAGGTTTCCTTGAGCACTTCCCAAAGATTTTAATTTCTCAAACAGTTCTAGATTGTACCTTTATGTAAGGTATCATTGTGAGGTGTTGTCCATAGTTGGGACATAAGTCATAGTTGGTATTAAAACTCACAACATATGTGTTGTTGTATTTTACACGACAATTGTTGTAATAAAGTTGTAGTTGTTTTCTGTACCATGTATTTGGCGACTCAGAATGGGTTGGATGGAATGGACCTATTTTGGGGGCGTCACATGGGCTGCTGAATTTTCTTGCTCCAAGTTGGCTGGCTGATCAGTTGGTGAAGGAGGCGTAGGAGAAGAAAAGAAAAATTAATATTTTATTAATTTAGTCTCCTTTGGCGTTCTAGCATTTTCCTATAAATAGGTGATCTGATTTGGTATTTTTCATGAAAATGGACTAGTTATGAGTAAATGAATTAAATATGTTATGTGAAGTAAGAAAATTGGAAAATAGGATTTTATGGCTTGAGAATCCTATATGAGGTATATGCAGATTTTTGATGAGGGTTTTGGTTATTGGTGATGAAATCTTATGAGTTTGGAATTTTAGGATGATTAAATGCATTATTTAGTAAAGTGTAAACAATTAAAATAAATTGTTTATAAGTTTAAGAAATGTTATTTCAATATCATTATACCGAAATATTGGTATGGATTTTATTGTGGAATTTCTACTTTTTTGAGTCGAGTTTACTATTCATGAGTTACTATTCACAAGTTACTATTCATGAGTTACTATTCACGAAGTTACTATTTATGGGTTACTATTCACGAGTTACTATTCATGACAAAATTGGTTTTTTTTTCTAACCAAATTATAGTTGAGTTATGAATATTACTCTTGAGATTAAATCTATATGTTGATTATATTATTTTTATTCTCATATATAACATTTTTATAACCCTAATGATGATATTAATTTCTCTTTGACTTGAGTGTAAAGATGGGTAGATTATTAGTATGATCATGACTATGGGTTCTCTTTGGCCAGTAGTGCAAAGTTGAATTGTTGACTGGTATGATCATGACCATTGAATTTATAATGGAATATCTTTAGCTTAAGTGTAAAGGTGAAATGATCAACATGGTTATAATTATTGTTTATATAAATTCTGAAATGATTATATATTTCTTTGAGATATTAATATATTTGGCCTATAGTGCAAATATGAACTGTTGATGAATATATTTGGCCTGTTGAGGAATATCTTTGGCATGTAGTGCAAAGATGAATTGTTGATGAATATCTTTGGCCCGTAGTGCAAAGATGACCCGTTGTTGAATATCTTTGGCATGTAGTGCAAAGATGGTCTGTTGATGAATATCTTTGGCCCGTAGTGCAAAGATGAAGTTATTAGTATGATTATGAACAGGAAATGTGAGTTGGTATAACCATGATCTTTGATGTTTCAGGTAAAGACAGGTGATGTAAATTATCTTCGTCCTGGATGAGAAGAGGAATTTAGAACTACAATTATGATTATAAGTTATTCATATGATTGTGGATCAGAATTGTAGATTGATGTTACAGGGATAAAATATTATTGGTGGATTTTTAACATGGAGAAGATAATAGACTTTATAGTCTATTTGACTCTTCTAATGGATTGCTCGTTCCGCTGCAACTATGGTTAAAATTTTTATCATCTACCATATGTTCTAAATCTCTGATTTATTATTGATGAAGGCTATTGATAATTTAATTATCTTTAGTCATGATATTCTTTACTGAGCTAGTTGTGCTCACCCTTTTGCTTCACAATTCCTTTCAGGTAATAAGAGTGTAGCTGGGTCAAGCGGGGGTAACAGGGGAATAGAACGGTGGTCATCATTTAGTAGTTATATTTGGTGAATCAACTAGGGTGAGGCGAACCCAACGTTGGAAGGGTGCTTTGCCATTATCATACAAGATGTCTAATGACATACAACCTCGTGTCATCATAAGACAAGGTTGTGCTCATCCACTTTCTGGGTATATTTACGAGCACTACCTATATAATCTTGGTGTTTGTTTGAAGTATAATTCTGAATTAGAGACAGTGGAGATAATGATATGTCAAGAGAAGACTCACCATTGGGAAGAATATGATAGTAATCTTCTCGTTTTTTCTTTGGGGGTCTATTAGATTGACCAAGGATAATTACGTGGCCATATGATATCTATCATAACCTAGAAGCATGGCCTCCCATGTATGCACGAAGGTTTCCTTGAGCACTTCCCAAAGATTCTAATTTCTAAAACAGTTTTTGACTATACCTTTATGTAAGGTGTCATTGTGACGTGCTATCCAAGGTTGGGACAAGAGTCACAGTTGATATATATTTGTATCCAAACTCACAGCATATGTGTTGTTATATTTTGCATGACAATTGTTGTAATAAAGTTGTATTTATTTTCTGTACCATGTATTTGGCGACTCAGAATAGGTTGAATGAAATGAACTTGTTTTGGGGGCGTCACATGACGAACTATATAACGACCCGAAAATCAGAACTATTTCCAGTCCCGATTTTGTGCTTTATAATACATTCTCATTCTAACTCTACATCATCAACCAATATTATAATTGATAAAATGCGTATAAATTTAAAACTTTTATAACTTTCTTTCATTTCCTGAGTCACAACCTTTACAATTCGTACTCAATTCCACAATCATATGTATACTATGATTCATCTTTAAACGTTAAGTGTGAGTACATATATAAAAACATAATCTTCAATATTTTAATCATTCTTTTATATTTTTCGTAACTATAATCCAGCAACTACATGTGTTATCCAGCAACTATATTCGTGAAACATGCGGTTTATCCTCCAGCAAAGGAACTCCAACCATTATGTATGAAGACAATGATGCATATATAGCTCATTTAAAAGGATGATACATCAAATGAGATAGAACAAAACACATCTCACCGAAATTATTTTTCACACATGACCTTGAAATGTGTGGTGACATTGATGTTCAGCAAATTCGCTCAAAAGATAATCTAGCATATTTGTTCACCAAAGCATTACCAACGGCAACGTTTGAAAGATTGCGTCGCAATATTGGAATACGATAACTGAAGGACTTAAGGATACATTCATGAAGGGGAGCTAATACACGTTGCACTCTTTTTTCCTTAACCAATGTTTTTTCCCATTGAATTTTTCCTAGTAAGGTTTTTAATGAGGCAACTTTCAATGTGTATGGCTTTAAGATTATATATATATATATATATATATATATATATAGATGTCTAGAGTTATTCCTCTCATCTTTATTGCAATCATGATCTTTGATCTTTTGAAACTCTCATATTCTTTAAGTTTTGAAACTCATGACTTTTGAGTTTTGAAACCTCCAAATATTGATGTTGATATACCTATAAATAGATGTATTGTAAAGAGAATGATACACATGAAAATACAATGATAATGCTCTCTCTTTTCACTAATCGTTGTTCTTAATATTAGTATTTTTTATAATAGTAATTATATAATTACCGATATATAAAATGTAATTATATTAATACATATATAATTATATGTATTATTAATAAATACATGATTTGGTAATTTTTAAATTTATAATTATATATAAAGTCATCCTACTAATTGTGGAATTAATCCATAATACACTTTTAGTGTAACAAACCATTACTTCAAATATTTAATTCATTAATAATTTTAAATAACTCATCTAATTTAATTATACAATTAATATTGTATATATAAATTAAATTTTCTCATTCCTTCCATAAATTGTTTCAAAACAATTTATTTAACATAAACACTTCATCTCAAATTAAATATTAATTTAATTTTCTATTTTTACACCAATATTTATATATTATATATTTGTCCAAAAACGTATTCATTATATTTACTTGGCATAATATATATCGAATATTAAGTCATTAATATATCATGTTACATTTAATTATTATAACATAGTACCATTTCATATTTAATCGAATAAATTTACGCATTCCATTAATTAAAATTAATATATTAATTTTTTCATCTCATATTTTCAATTCATCTCCATTTGGCATAATATAATATATTAAGCTATCCAGTAAATACATCACATTTATAAATAATGAGGTTAATTAACTCAGTCATTCTAATTAAGAAACTTGATCATTTCATTTATGAAATTTAATTCATATTAACTTCATTGTCATTCAAGGCTAAATATTCAAATTATATTATTTTGTAATATAATTTCAATTTTAATCTCAATTAATTAATATTAATTAATTATCTCCACCTCCATATTCAATTTTAAAATTAATTTCATTTACTTTCTTTAATAGTTTAATTGACTAATAAATCTCATTTTATATATTTCACGTTTATATATACAATTAACCCTTCACACAAATCACATAATTCAGAATACATATAACACATGTACATTTATACATTCAAACCCAACACGTCTTATAATAAAAATTTTATTTATTAAATTTTTATTTTAATTTTATTTTCAAAAAATTCGAGTTGTCACATTCTTCCCCTCTTATAAGAAACCCGTTCTCGAATTTACAAATACTGAACCTTTCTTATTAGGTTTACGCCTATCCTCTTACAAAATCTTTATGATCTGAATAATTTCAACATATAACTTTAATATAGGTTTTGTATTACCAATTTCATTCATTTCTTAAATTAGTTCTTATAAATTTTATTTCATAACCTTTATTTGAACTCGAGTATATTTTGAATATTATACATTCTTAACCCATAAATTTTCTTTTCTAAGGATCATAATAACTGTTTAACCACAAGAATTACCAATCACGTAAACATCTGGAATATCACACTGACCCCTTCTTTTAAGAATTTCGTCCTCAAAATTTAAACTCACTAATCTTCATTCATTCGATTAATCAAAATAGATTTTTATATTAATTTTTTATTCACTCATCGGGTTCTATAACCAACTTTCTCCTCTAAGGCTCTCTCTAAAATCATTGTATTTTATGTTGACTTCTCTCTAAGAATTTCACTTCTTCTTTTCAGAATTTCATCATCTTCTTCTAGGAATTATTAATTCCATAATTATTATCTGTTGCCCATTAATTTCCTTTGTCGCATTCTATCACTACTTCTTTCTGGGAAAAACCACCCATTTCACATTCAGTTTACAAAATAGAATAACTTCTAGAAGTCTTCAACGATTGTGATCAATAATTGTGAAGTAGTATGAATAACTTAGGAATTTAAAAGATTCCTTTAAATTTTTGATATTATATATACTGAGGAGTTTTAGAGACTTTGAACTTTGTCCTAGGTTAACAAGTATTTCTTCTATAACCTTTAACAGCCATAAGACTATGGACAAATTTTCATCGTACGCTAGGTAATCAGCCTTTTGTACTTTTACGTTGTGCACAATGTATTAACGCATAAACGTAGTTCAAACTATAGCCTCCGATAACATGTCTCTTATTACAAAGTTGGTTCACCTCAAACTAAATACAAGATTCTGGACCAAAATAATTTGTCTTGACATAAATTCTCAAAGAACTCTTGAATCTTATAAACATCTTTCAACAATCGTCTAGCCGAATCAAATAGCTTAGACTTATATCAACAATTCGGACATCGATCAAAATATTTGTTTGTTCAATTCAACTGGCATTGTCATTTCTTTAAATAGTTTAAAATACTAAAAATCATTTTATGATTTTGTCATACTACAACATACCATAGTGGGTTGACGATCCTATGATCACATCCAACACTAGTTAGACTGCATTGATGACTCCATCATTTAACATTTCTGCACCATGTTCAATGATGCAAATGAGTATATAAAATATATTTTGATAATTTCAAGTCATTTTTGTCTAGCCGAAACAATTAGCATAAATAATAGAATTTTTAAAATTTATTGGTTCAATAATCTGATCCAATATTTTTTAGAAATATAAATATCAGCAAGATATCAATAAATTTCTAGATTTAGCATCACTAGAAGATTTGGAATATTCATTTAATTAATTTCTCCTTTATCAACTTCAATTTCCCTTTTCTTCTACTCCATTATTATATTTATTTCTAACATTACTAATGCTCGCCATATTGAGAATTCTTAGCTCTCAATCTACATCATTCCTATGAAAGTAGTATACGTACAAGCCAATCATGTTTGATGATAAAGCATATACTTTGTAAATAATCTTATTCATTTATTAATAAAAATATTTATTTACTGAAGTCATTTAATTATCTACATGATGTTATTTTAATAATATGTGATAAACCCCTAGTTTTAAGCAATACTTTTAGAATCATGATGAGATCATGCTAATGAGATCTAAATTCTTAGATAGCTTAAAAACTAAAATGTTCCCAATCGATGGATTACTAAAAAGGGAATTAGTGAATCCGGATAGATTGGTACTTACGTTGCTTGCTCATTGGATGAGAATGATTGATCTCATGATTATTTGTCTAGAAACACTAAAATAAGAATGTAGGTGCTTATTGGAGAATAAGTTCATTGAACGTGACTCACTAAGAAATACCTAATGGAGTTTTACTTGTCTGTTAATAGAAATTCTTGAAGTGATAGTAGTACAAGTGATCCTTAGACTTGACATCATCATAGTATCTTATGTATGATAAGTTATACTTTGACATGTCCTGTAGCGCCCCCAAATCTGGGTCCCTTGAACCCCGGACCTGGTGCGTCACGATACATCATCTTCATACATATTCTATAAACTAATGTGAAATTATAAACATAAATTTTTTAATACACAATGGTTCTGTAATATTTTCCAAGGTCTACAACCTTTATCTTAATACATACCTTTAATAATTCACAAGGTTTACATCATCAATTTACGTCAGTTATCATAATAGATAAATGTCTATATAAAAATAATCTCCATCTTTTCATTTGCCTTTGTCCTTCTTTGAGCATTCAGTTTAATGATATAGCAAGGGTGAGCAACTACTTTGCTCAACAAGTTTAAATACAATAAATATGTATCATGATTGAAAGAAAGAATAAGCTTTCAAATTTTCAATAATATAATAATTGTGAAATAGCATGAATCAAATTTCAATACATAGATGATTGAATTAATAATGCTAAGTGGTCAACAATGACCATGAACAAATACTTTGGTAATGAAGGTGATCAGCCTTTCATACATGATAAACATATGCAATGTGCACTAAGTGCGAATCAATAATCATAGATGTGGAATAATTGTCAATAATTAAACCACTAGCATTCTAAAAAATTATTAACTCGAGTTTGAGTTAGAAAACTTGCATGTATCGTTGATTACCGCTAATTTAATCTCTTATGAAAGACCTATCATTAATAAGATTGATCCTCCAATTAGCATAATACATTTTATCTCACAATACTATTACTCAAATAATAATTTAGCTAACATTTAGCCATATAATCAAACATTGAATATTTCTTTAACTCATTAGTAAAATTATCACCCCTCAATAATATTACTATCATTTAATAGTCATCTTAAACTCTTGACTAATATTTTAATCATTTAATAAAATATTAATCATCATTCACAAATATTATTAATTATTTAATAATATTTTTATCATTTATCAATATTATTAACTATTTAATATTATTTTAATTCTTATATAATATTATTAATTATTTAATAATATTTTAATCATTAACTAATATTATTAATAATTTAATAATATAATATTATTAATTATTTAATATTTTAATCACTTATAAAGGTCTCACACATTTTAAGATATAAATATTTTACATCTTGAAGCTTAAACCATTTAAATTCCATTTCAAAAATATCTTTTATCTTTACTCGCAAATTCGGAATTTAAACAACTAATGCATAGCTTTTATAGTAAAACTCAATTTACTATATTATTTCTTTAATTTAAATAATTTTTACATTAGTTTGTCCGTTCATGAGTCAACACTGACTGTTGTCTCATATATAAATATTTTGTCTCACTAGCACATTCACTTTATTTTTCATTTTACGATTACTCGCATTTTTGGTTTATATATATATGGGATTCCATCCATGGTAACCGGTTGATATAGACACTGTTCTAACAATCCCTTTTCGGACCATTGATTAATTTATTGGAAGGCTAAGATTGAAACATAAATATATCAAGCCGGTACAACAAGTATGGTCTAAAAAATAGGTTGTACCGATTTTTATTTTAATATGAGGACCCCACATAGTCAACATGTTGTTAGTTTGTTTAAATAAAACGAATTTTTAATATTAAATAATGCCCGACCGGCACAGCTTGTACCGGCTGTGACTTTTTTAATTTTTTAAGCATTTCCCCATAAATAGTCATGACTGATCAGCACATTGCGTAAACTTAAAAAAATATAAAATACTCCCGGCCGCTACAAGCTCTTCTGGTCATTATAAAAAAAAAAATCGGTCAGTAAGCACAAGCTCTTCCTGGCGGTTCTACTTCATTTGAATAGGCGATTCTACTTGAGTTATTGCTTAATGCCAATTTTCACTTCTTTTATATAAATAAGTTAAAAACAAATAGCTCAAGATATATATTGGTTTAAACAAGGGAAACAAACGGGCACATTCAACATAATCAAATTTTCATATAGTTGGATCCATGATATATTGTGGTTGTGCACATATAACAGAATATACACTACTAGTACTAGTAGCAGCATGCATGCGTTGAACACAAAAATAATAGCAACTGAATGATGCTCCTAATTAATTAATACCACTCAATTAAGTAGGAGAATAACTTGAAGTAGAGCCGCCATAGGAAGAGCTTGTCAAACATTGGGGAGTTTTTTAATAAAATGTAGGAAGAACTTGTAGCGGCCGGGAGTATTTTATATTTTTTTTAAGTTTACGCAATGTGCTGAGTCATGACTATTTATGGGGAAATGCTTTAAAAAAAATAAAAAAGTCACAGCCGGTAGGGAATTATTTAATATTAAAAATTCATTTTATTTAAACAAACTGACAACATGTTGACTATGTGGGGTCCTCATATTAAAATAAAATCAGGTACAACCTATTTTTTAGACACTACTTGTTGTACCGGCTTGGTATATTTATGTTTCAATCTCAGCTTTCTAATAAGTTAATCAACGGTCCAAAAAGGGGTTATATATATATATATATATATATATATATATATATATATATATATTCCGTTACGTAAATCTCAACTCAAAAACCTCATTTTGAGCTCCAAAAACCTCAAAATATCATTTTTATGGTTAATACAATTTTTCAAAGGTTTTACATTATTCGTTGCACCACAAAATAATTTTTTAGGCAACTATAGTTTTTATTTTACTTAAATATGTAATTTATATTTTTTACATATTATTGCTTTATTTATGCCCGAAAGAACGTATACCGGCATAAAATATCACTTATAGTCAAATCTCGCCCCGTAGGACTTTATTAGATTTATTATGACTTATTATTTTGCTGGAACACGATTCGGATGCGCCAACACTCGGCGTTCGCTCAAAATTTAGTTATGACATGCATGTTGGCTCATTTTAAATTTTCAAATCACAAGTCATATAACAACGAAATTTTGGGCAAGTAATATACCTTATGGCGTAGTATTTTAGAAAAATTTGTAACCGCGAAAATGGATCACGGAACCCATCAAAACAGCGCGTCAAAAAGCATGTCAGTACCGCCTAACGGTATGACGTGGCGCCCAAAACAACGTTGTCATTTCGATACCAAATTCGCTATTTTGCGAATTTCGTACGCGATGTTCGTTAATCGGATTGATCCCATTTTTGGATATGTTTTTCGTATCATGTGAGACTATTTTTAAAAAATATGAAACCTCCATTTCGGGTTCATTAAGCAGTCCACATAATTAGCCAAAAGTGTACATTCATTACGGTTTTCACCTTTTTCCCAGTTTTACCCTCTCTCGCTAAAACAGTCATAAATTTTTCGTTTCAAAACATTTTTGAGAGATTTTTGAGCCAACGTGAAGCTAACTTCCGGGACTACAATTTTTATTATTTGACCATTTCCAAATTCTAAACACAAAAGTCCAAAAAATTCGTGCAAGGTGACTGCCCCGAGTTGGTTAGACAATTTTGATGCGACTACTTTGAATGGTTATAACTCTTTGCTCCGAAGTCGGAATTAGTCCGTTTTGGAGTCTATGGAAAGATTATTCAGTGTACTACAACATACTAAAAGCCCAGAATTTTTAGAGTAATCTAGCTAATCTCGAAATTTTCTTTTAGGGGCAGCAGTTCTCTAGCTTTCCTTTTCTTTTGTTCGATTAAACTTTTAACACCAAACATGGTTAAATCTAAACATAACATACTCTAAAATATGTAGATCTAAGAGTTTTTTTTAGAGTTTAAAACATAACTCCTTTATTTCATCAAACCATCAAAATAAAATACAAAAACTTTAAGGATATGGTGTTTATACCTTCTTTTTTTTTGTGCACATTTTTTTCTTCTTCCACCATAGGAGATGAACTTGGGACGTAAAAAAACAAAGTCCTCTCTTCCCCTTCTCTCTCCTCTCTTTTTCTTTTTTTCTTTCTCTCTCCTTATCTCTTCTTTCTTTTTTTCTCTCTCCTTATCTTTCCTTATCTTTTCTTTAGCTTGCTTGTAAATCTCACCAAATGATTTTTTCACATGCTAATTTCTCTCTCTCCATACCCGATTCATACACCAAGCATTTGCCCAATTTTTTGCGTTTTATTTATTTATTTATTTATTTGCTTAATAAAATGACAAAAAAAGTCCTTCACCTTTTGGGCTAAAAATTAGGTCATTTGATTTATTAATTGGTCTCTTAATAACTTGCTTGGGCCATGAAAATATTATGGGTCCAATACATTTAGTTTACATAACCCTGTATAATTAAGGATCAATTACATATTCTATTACATTTTTTAAAATAATTACAACAATAGTGCACTCATAAAATATTTACACAATTAATACACTTTCCATATTTATTTACAATATTAGTGCAATTATAATTCCTTAATTTAGGGAATTAGTATGTAATTAGAATTACTTAATTTAGGGGATTAGTAATGATTTACTTATTAAATTAAGTAATTAATAAGTAAACTATATAGCACCTCCACCTCCACCTACTCCAGCACCTCCACCTTTCACACCTCCAAGTCCCCCGCCATCCCCTAAGCCTCCATCGCCTCTTGCTCCACCACCTAAGCCTTCACCCCCACCTACACCTCCTTCAGCACCTCCACCTCTCCCACCTCCAAGTCCGCCACCCCCACCACGCCCACCTCCACCACCAAGACCTCCACCATGCCCACCTCCAAATCCACCACGACCACCGCAGCCTCTACGGCCACCAAAACGACAATCATCATCACACCATGGAGAAATATATTGATCCACCTCCACACCTTCAGTTTTTTCATATTGCAGTGGGTTTCTAAGGTAACTAATTTAGTTTTATTAAGTTACCAGATATTTTGAATGTGATGCAGTTGGTAGCTAAAACTTCATGCAGTTGGTTACCAAACTTTCAGACCAAGGTAACCAATTCATATTGAAGATGTGGAGGTAGATTGGTTACCTTGGTATAAAGGTTTAGTTACCTTTATACCAAGGTTTGGCTACTTTTTTAAGAAGGTTTGGTTATCAACATTACATTACACATCACTCTCTTATCTTTCTTTTTTCTATGCAGTGTTTTTATTTTCTTTTGGACATGAAATTGGGTCTCACTGGCAAATTAAGGGGAGGAGGAAGATGACCGGCGAAGGGGAGGAGGAGGATGACGTTGCTAAATTTTGATTATTTGAATTTGAATTATTATTTTTGAATTTGAATTTATTTTTGTTTTTAGATCTAAGATATTTAAATTTGAATTATTAATTATTAATTATATCAGTTATTTCTCCTTGATTTTAGGTTTCCTTATTATTATGAATTGAATCTATTATATATACTAAATCACAGTATATGACACAATAAATTGACATCTGTCTTTCTACAATTTCAACACATGTCCATCCTATATCACCATTGACAAAAATACCCTTGACAAAACCCTAAATACAATCCCATAATTAGTAAAATTGAGTGAACAGCGACAGCTGACCACAGAGATACTCAACATCAACAGTAATTGCAACGTGAACAAGAGATGGATTGCAGACGTCGATTTCCCCCAATTTTTTCTGTTACTGGAGCTGAATTTTTCGGCATTGCGGAATGTGGATGCTTTTCGAAAGGAAAACCGATTAAGGGAGTCTACAGCCGTAATCTGACCGGGAAATCGGAGTTAGCCGTCGAGATAAGATGATCTAATGGCTTCAGCCGGCGAAAATGATTGAAGATATGGAGATAGAACAATCATCAACATTGCTGCGGAGAAGAAGCCTGAAAATCTCATAACCCAAAGCATTTTCAGTCGGTAAAATCCTCTCCTATTTTTATTGGATTTTCAAGTAATCGATATGTGATATAGGGCTTTGTTTGCTGATTTTATGGTTTCTTAGGTTTTGTTTTGTTTTGCTCTACGTTTATCTTCTTCGGATCTCAGATTGTGTGAAATTTCTTTTTCTCAGATTGTCCAACTATGAGGGTTTTAGGCTCATTGGCTTGTGTTAAATTATTTGTTCAAAGAAGGATTTTGTGTGTCTCCTTTTTCAAGCCTGTTCTTTGAGATATTATGAATATAATGTGAATATATATTTTGAGTGTTTTAAGATGATCTTATTCTGAGTGTTTTAGGCTCATTTTACTCTGAGACTACTTTAAATAATTGTGATTTACTTGGTTTCTTTAGTTTTTTTTCTCCCATTGGCTTGTGCTTAATTATTTGTCAAAAGAAGGATTTTGCAACTCCTCGAAAAGATCGAACCTTTTACTCCGATTGTTGGATAAGGTAAGGAAATTCTTTCACTTTAGCTTTAAATGAATACTCTGCAGAGTAAAGCTGAAGAAATTGGGAATATTACAGAAATTTCATTAGATAAGCAGAGTGAACTTTTAGCCGGACAATCTGCAGGTGTTGAAGGTCTTCAAGCGCTAAATAAAATTATTTCCCAAGCACTCGAAGAGAGCAAGTAAATATCAGAAAATAACCTACATTATATGTTATTTCCTATGGTATAATAACGTATCAATTGAGTTTTTCCCTTGTATTTTTGTAGGAGCACAATGCAGCAGTTAGCTGAATTTGGTCACAGGCAGCAGGAAGAGCTTCTTCATCGGCAAAAACAACTTGAACAAGCTCATAATCATTTGGTTGAGAATTCAAAGACAATATTGGCCACTCAGGTAAAATTGTGCATTTTGAGCATATAAATTTATAATTCTTACATTACAAATTACACATACTATGTTTCAGTACCTTTTGTCCATGTTTTATAGGAATCTTTTGAATCAAAGCAAGCAAGCATGTTTGTTGCTATAGACAAGCTCTTTGTCCTACATAATGCTATCCTATTCGAATCAAGACTAATTAAAGCATTCATAGTGTACTCAATAGCAATCTTTATCATCTATATGTACACAAGTACTAAGCAAACGTACACTATGAGACCAAGGCTTTATATGGGTATGTAGCTCTATAACTTCACTAAGTATGGGACCCTGATTATTTTTATCTCAATGCTGAATGATTTTAGCTCAACTTCATAATTTATTATTTAACTTTCTGCAGGGCTATGTGTTACATTCTTGATTGAATTTTTTGTACTGAAGTACTGGACAAATATATTGCAATGAAATATATTTGTATATTTTGTGAGCCAATACATTTGTGTGTTGGTTTAACCTTGGATGCTTTTCCTTAAATAGGGCCATAGGGGTTGGGACTGTTGATTGTGCAATCATAAGATAATAAATATGGTAGGTCTTATCATCGTGGTTTTAGATAATTTGTTACTATCCTGGTTCTTACTCAGTTACTCTGGTGATTACATTGTTTCGCTACAATTTAAGCGCTCTGACTTTTATTATTGTTTCTGAACAACAGTGGGCACCTAACAATGAGGTATACAGCTATATAATTTGAACTTCTTAATTCAAGTACATGAGCATTATTGGCATATATCATTTATTGTAGTTTTACATATGCCTTCTTGGGATTACTTGTGGAGTTGTCATCAATATTATTATACGATTATCACTGTTATTGAATGGTAGATTAGAAAATTGTAGCTTTCATATGCCTTATTGGGATTACTTGCAGAGTTATCATCAATATTATTATCTCATCATTGTTATTTAATGTCAGATTAGAATTAGTTGTTCTTTTATTTTTGCTATTCCATGTGTGTATATAGATTCCTTCTCTATATTGATTTATGCCAACCACTTGTGTTCTTCCAGAAATTTCAGTTAATTGAATGTTTACATGTAAATTGTTAATGTATCCAATTTGTTAGTTTTTTATCCTATTAATTTGCTTCAACTTATTAGAAGTTTTGTTAGGTGCTGTCATTATACATATTTGATAGATATTTTATGGATCAGTTAGTTTATTCTTTTCTACAGCTATAACATTGCAATGATAGTTCAGTAAATCTGTCAAATTTATGGGCAGAAGGGTAATAAAAAAGTTGTACTGCATGGTAGAGTCAATACAACATCATTGAAAACAGGACATGAAGTTGAAACACTCACTTTTTTTGCATCTCGAATATGAAGTGCCTTGTGAATTTCATAATTGAGGATCATATTGTTTTCTATCACCTTTTGTCAACTTTAGTTGGTTGATGTTAGAGTGATAGATCATCAAATTTTAACTGTAATATATATATATATATATATATATATGAATGAGTCTGTTGAAATTTTTAGTGTTGTTCATGTTAATTTCTTTGCATGATTATTGTTGTTGACTGTTCTACAACCATCATTGTGTTGATACCCCAAGGTGTGGGAGAAATGTAAAATGCCTTGAGGAATAACCTCAAGGTAGGTGGCTCAATCCTCATACTTGGACCAAAGTTACCTATAAAAAAAATACCATTATATTGACATTTGTTTTTGACTAAAATCAAATTTTGTTATCCTGTGTCTTCAGTCGGTTACTTCAGACAACCATCCTATTTTACTTTTTAAAATAATTACTAGCCCCTTTGTGGGTTTTGACTGTCCAATTCTTGGCTTTTACGGGCGCTAGGCAACCTTTATACTGTATTGCTATTAGGTTCTTGCTATTCAGAGACTTAGATTTTACTATAAATGGCTGTTTTATAGTTTACTGAATTACTATGGGTAAAGAACAAAATGGGAGTTGGAGTTGAGGTATTCTAATTTTTTTTAGCATAGAAAAATATAAATTTTACTCTGCGTAGCTTAATGCTAAAATGTTTATCCTAACAAACGTTTCTGATCTTTATGTGTAAGTCACGGTCTCAGATTTGAAGCTATTTTGGCACATTAGGTCGCTAAGAAAACATAACATAATGAAAAGAAACAAAAAGGAGATGGAAGTTGAAATTTATTTTTTAAATTATTCATGATCCCAGAAAATGTTATCAGATTATCAACTTGCCTTAATGCGGTAAAGTGGCAAATTCTAATAATCTTTGTAATTTTGTTTTCATTTTTGTAGTTTTCTGCTTTGAAACTGTTTTTGAATGTTTGGTTGCCATGAAAAATTGGTTATACTGAAGTAGTGGAAATTCATTTTCTGCTTGTCTCTGGTTATTGATCAACTGACCGTAGGAAATGTAAACCTTTGCTCAACTTAGCTCTCTGCAATGGAAAGGTCTTTTTATTTTCTTTATGTTAACCTTCTTGATCTTGTCATATGTTGATTACAGTTATCAATTTTGAAACAGTTTTAGGCTGTTTAGTTTTCAAGAACATGGGGGAGCCCAATAAAATAATGGCGGAAAAAATGAAGTATGATTTCTGCTAACCATAATTTGGTAAAATATAAACTGCAGTCAATTTAACTTAATGCAGCAAAAAAAAATTATCGTTGCAGACCTTTCCTATCTTTCTTTATCAGTTTCAGTTGTCTATGTTGGACTATTTTGGGAATTTTGGTTGCAAAAAAGAAGAAAAAGATTCTATTTAAAAAAATTATTCCTGTTATCACAGTTTTTCTCCTGGGAAATCTATTTCCTATTTTACAAATCACAATTTTTAACTGTCTTAGCCTATTTGGTTGTTGAGAAAACATGGGGACAAGAAAAGAGAATTTGGAATCTCTGTTATTCTCTATCATTAGAAATGTTAACTACGTTAATGCTCCTGGGTGGTCGATATAAAAGCTAGAATTATTATTTTTTTGGTTAGTTTTTTCAGTGACCAAACAGAAGGTTGATGAATTTTCATTTGTGTGTTTGGTTTCACTGATTTTGGATCTCTAATTCAATTTTTTTTTGCTGGTTTGGCCAATTGAATATTGAAAGATCTCAATAAGTTAAGAGTGTGTGATCTGGTATTTGGGTACGGGTTCCTAAACAACTCATACATAAACAATTTATATATGCCTAGATCACATACTACCTCATTTATTTCTTAGAAATTTGCAGCTAGAGTTTGAGGAGCATACATAAAGAGGTGGTAGCGGTAACTGGAGATGGAACTAATGATGCTCCTACTTTGCATGAGGCAGACATTGGATTTGCTATGGGTATAGCTGGAACAGAGGTTTGTGTATTTCCTCTTTTATTAGGCAGATTTTCTGTCTGCTTATTTATATACTACCTTAGTTCCACTTTGAATGTCATGATTCAAAACCATATTTCAGAAACTGATTTTTAGTCCTTCAAAGAACACATTTAGAAACAGTACTTAATATAACCTTTCAAAAATATTCTCTAGCATTTAGAGTGCAGTTTTAAACAAAGAAATGTTCTAAACATGTCAATAAAATTACTTAAATGCTGTGATGCAAATATGGTATTGAAGTATGACATTCCAAGTATTATAAACTTTCTAATAAGTACTACTCATTGTAAGATTTATTGTTTCATAATTTTTAATGAAACATGTCAATTTTTAGGTTGAAAGTGTCTTAAGTTGACTTAAAAAAGTTAATAATGGTCTTATATTTTGGAACGGAGGAAGTACAAGAGAAGAATGTTTTTTAATTTCGTTCCAAAATTATTAGCAAAATGACTTTTAAAATTATAAATATAAAAGTAAGTGCCTCATTTCTGAAGAGGATAAGCTATCTCTTTAATTTTTACAATTTTTTAGACTTTTAGTAAGTTGCTCTTATATTCTTTGCACAAAGGGAGCTTATGGTTTTCGTCCCATCTAAATGCTATTGGTGTGAAATCACAATGTTTCTTATGTTATACCTTGCTTTAATTGATTTTTTGCATTTCAAAATCTAGATTGTTATGTGGCAATTAATTTCTTTATAAAATCTTTCACTTCAATTTTGTACAAAGATGGTTTGGTGGGTTGTTTTTGATATGACCATGAGGACATCTTACCTTCACTTACCGATGGTGTGATCCTTTTTATAGTTTCCTCTTCTGTTGACTAATCTCATCAAGTTCAGTTTTTACTGGTGGTATTTGCTCTTTCAGCTAATTTATCCACAGAAAGCTACTTAACCATCCTTTCAGAACACCCCTTGGGTGTCTATTTTGGTTGGGCTGGATTATCAACCTAAGGCGTTTACAAGATGGTCATGAGTATTAGTTGGAATCCTTATTTTGACAACACCGTCAAGACCATTGTGAGTGTGTTGTCGACTTTAGGTTATTATCTAAATTTGAAAAAGTTTTCATTTTTCAGTTTCAAAATGATTGTTAAAGATTTTAGGAGCCATGGTTGGTACATGACTTTTACAATGATTTCTATGGTGAGGAGTTATGCCTTGCTATCGTTGTATCCTCCTTTTCCTTTGCAGAAGCAAGTGCATACTCTAGCAGCCCAAGCATATGGCAAAATATGGTTCTGAAATTGTTGATATTTGGGCTCTTGACTGAGCTTTTGGTTTTGTGGTTGCATGAACAAACTACTCAGCTGCTTCTGTCATCAAGGATCATTATATGTTGGCTGACATCTATATTAGGTGAATATATGAGTTTATTTAGAGTATCAATGCACTCTAAAGGAGATGTGACAATCAATGTAACCAGAGCTTTTTGTCTCTCTTTTTCGACTGATTCTTCTTCCCCTTATATAGTTGAATCAAAGCAGCGGACCTGTACAAGAGTTCTGGATAGATCACCAGCTACATATTTAAGTTCATCTGGGGATGCTCGAATAAGCTTTTCAGCAACATTTAGAGTTTTTTCAATCTGCAAGAGAGAGATATACAAGTTACAAGGAGGAATTATCCATAACCAACTGTTGGTCTACAGATTTATCATAATCTGATTTGTGTGTCATTCTTTTATGGCTTGCTGAGGACTTGTTGGTTAATCTGGCATACATGACCATCTTTTAATTATATTTTAATTTATTAATTGTACGTATACATTTATTATTAAAAAATTGAATAATTTCGCCGCAACGCGCGGGTTTGTATCTAGTTCTATACTAATTCTCTAAATTAAGGAATCCTAATTGCACTAATATTGTAAATAAATATGTGAAAGTATATTATTTATGTAATTATTTTTGATGCACTAATGGTGTAATTACTTTTTAATTATTGTATATTTCGTAAAGAACCCTATAATTAATTAGAGTTTCTAGTCCACTTGTTTTTGACTTTAAATTATTAATTCAACTATTCTTTTAATGCTTTTGTTAAGTAATTTAATTACCCAATTTTAGTAACTTATTTTAATCAAATAAGTTACTACATAAATTTTCTTAAACTATTTTACCCTCATGAAATCATATAATTTATATAACTCATCTTTGATATATAAATTATAAAACATAATACAACATACTTAAATTACATATTTATTTTATAATTGCAAAATAAATAAGCTACACATAATTTATTATGTAAATACAATTATTTACATATTTAAGATATTATAATATAATATCCTTACCTCATTATCATAAAAATTAAGAATTTATTTACTTCCTTAAGATATTCTAATAGATATAATATCTTTTCTTGATTAAATTAATTTCATATAAGAATTTATTCTAATACTTTTGGGTAAAGTATATATAAATATTATATGCTTAACCCAAACTTCTTTTTGCTTCATTATGCAAATTGTTCCTAACAACTTTATTTTCCCTTCGTATATATATATATATATATATATATATATATATATATATATATATAATATTTATCAACTCCCAATTACAAGTTACACCAAACATGCACACATCACATATAGAAAATAATTAATAATTTTATTTTCTCACATTATAAATTGTTTATATCAACTTATTTACATATAACAAATATAATTTAATATATTTACCATATTACGTAAACAATAATATTCTTCATAAATCATAAAATGATTTATATACTCATATATTAGACTAGACGTTTAATTTAACGTCTAGTAACCCTCTTAATATACAGTTTACTACATTCAATAGTCTTTTTCATATGACTTGCCATATATATTATTCTGACTTGCCACATTCTTATTTCCGTTTTTATAAGATTTCTAATGCTTGACTACTAGGTTTGGTTTATTTTCACCAGCTTCTTATAATGAAGCTTTTCATTTATTCTTGTATGATTAATTTAAATAATCAACCCTCTTGTTTAGCTAAATCATATATAGCACATCTCCAAGTATATACGTATCTATACATATACACATTTAATTTAAATTAATAATATCTTTTCATTTGAAATTTATTTCTTTAAATAAATTTTCCACATACAAAATATCTTTCTAGGTTTTGAATTTTCATAACCCTTATTTTCTCAATTCTTTTTCAAATAGTAAACCATATAGGTTTTTCTTAAAAATGTTAAATCATTCCTCTATTTCCACTCTAGATTTTAAACTTTAACCTTTAACTTAATCGTTCAAGATACTTTAAATTTTCAGGTTGTCACATTCACCCCTTCTTTTAAGAATTTCGTCCTCGAAATTACAGCCTACTAATCTCTACTCCTTTTATTCACCAAAAATATGTTTTCAATTTAACCTTTATCTAATCACATCTGATTCATTCTCAATCAATGAGTACATAATATTTCCTTCTACAAGGATATCTTCTATCATCTCATTCTACAATGGCTACTCACTAGGAGTTTACATTTTTTAATAATTCAGAAGTCTTCACAATTGTTCAATAACTGTGAAGTAGTATAAATAATGTAAAAAGTTTTATTCAAGAAAACTTTTCATATCTGTCTGAGGGCCATAAAAATCATGAACTTTGAGGTTTAGGGGTATTTCTACCTACTACATCTTTCAATTACGAAAGAAAGGTACCCTACCTCAGAAACATTTTCTACTAGGTATGTTTACAATCACGAATAAGGTAAACTACTGGTGCGGGTACTTTAGATAATCAGTCTATCGTACCTTAGTTTTCGGAACGACTATACGCATTCTTAGATTGGAATATGTTACCCAATTAGTATATCCCCATTTTTCGGGGTTGTTTACTTCAGACTTAACATAAGATTCTGCACCAAAATAATTTGGTTCCGGATAAGTTCTCAAAAGAATACTTGAATTTCATAAACATGTGTCTAGCTTATTCAAATAGCTTAGACATATATCAATAATTCAAACATCAATCGAAACATTTGTCTAGCCACTTTAATTGGCATTGACTTTTCTTTAACTGGTTCAAAATTCTGAAAATTATTTTATGACGTCATGATACTGCACTGTATTTACAGTCCGTTTGAAGATTCCATCATTTGGTTATTTTATCATACTACATCATACCATAGTGGGCTGATGATCCTTAGATCACATCCAACACTAGGTAATACTGCATTGATGACTCCATCGTTTTTATCATCTCTTCACCAGGTTCCATGATAAATTGATGATATATAAAATACATTTTGATATATTTTAAATCATTTTTGTCTTGCCGAAACAATTAGCATAGACTCTTCTCTAAACGGTTCAAAACCATTGAAAATTAGTTTTAGTGTTATCATGTCGTAACAGATAACGAGATGTTAGTGGGCTCATAGTCCACATACACACCCTTGTCACAAAAATTCATTTGTATTTTTAAAGGCACATCAGTGCGAATTTAGCTTGATGTCAAAATTTTCGAAGTCTAGCATAGCTAGAAGATTTGGAATACTTATGCTTCCACCATCAACTTCAATTTCTCAAATGTTCTATTGCTTAATAATTGATCTATCTATTTCTAGCATCCTTAAAGCTTACTATACTGAAAATCCTCAGTTCTCAATCAACAATTCTTCTATACCCCTGTATAGTTCATCAAACGTACCACACGTTATGAGTTCAGGAACTTACCACAATAATATAGTTTAGGAACTTGTCCTAGCAATACGTAATCCAAGAACAAATCAGGAACTGTCCATACGCTTAGGGGTTCAAAAATGTACTATATGATTATGAGTTACAAACTTACCATAAGTATGAGTTTTAAGAACTCATACCTAATCTTAATATTCTCTAACTATCAAATATAAATAAGAGAAAAGAATCACCTTCTCTTCATATGTATATCGATAGCGCGACACCAATATTTCAATGATTATCAATGTGATAAACTAAGTAGTCATAGACCAAGCACAAAACCCTTTCCCATACAAAGGTTTGAACAACTCAGTTATCACACGAGTCCTCAATTAAAATCCCACATAATCCTAGCTTCCTCTTTACTCAATACAAATTTCATTTAATCTATATCTCAACATTTAATTCGTCCTACGATTTTCTTACATTTCTCTTCAACCATATTATCATTATGATTTCATTTACGTATGTTTCTCAGTTTATATTTATCATTATCTCTTCACATTTTTATAATTTTGGACAGGTGTCCCCGGATCTTCTTCTTTTTACTTTAATTATAACTTTTCAAGATTTTTCTTTAAATCTCTTTGTTTATATTTCAACTCTTCCTTTATGATTTGTGAAGTTTTTAAATTCAATTCATACTTAAACATTTATTCAAGCTTATTTCTCGTCATTCTCATCTTCCTTAACTACGGTTATAGCATGATGTACTCTTTACCTAAGGTTTATAACCTATAGATCTGATACTTACTGTAACGACCCCAAAATCAGTACTATTTCCATTTCCGATTTTGTGCATTATAATACATTCTCATTCTAACTCTACATCATCAATCAATATTATAATTGATAAAATGCGTGTAAATTTAAAACTTTTATAACTTTCTTTTATTTCCTGAGTCGCAACCTTTACAATTCGTACTCAATTACACAATCATATGTATAATATGATTCATCTTTAAACGTTAAGTGTGAGAATTTAAAAACTCAATTTTCAATATTTAAATCATTCTTCTATATTTTTCGTAACTATAATCCAGCAACTATATGTGTTATGTGGCAAACTGGATTCTCAACAGTATACTATATCCACAACCTACATTATCTTTTGTATAATACATCCATTACATACTTTGATTTTTCAAAGTAAATGTATAGCTACATCTCAATTTCAAAACGAATATCCTTTTATTCCGAAATTCAAAATTTACATAAATTAGTTAACGTACATCATAAACCGTCATCATGATTTAATATAAATTCAACTAAAGAACAATTAAAAGCTTTCTTTGAAACGCGCCTCAAGTCTTTATCTCCATGATAGCGAGAGAATTACAAATTATTTGTAAGTATGAGCGTGATGACTCAACAAGTCTAACAGATAATACCTAACACGTAATTTGCATTTCATACATGGTTTACAGTTGTCGTTACATGTATTTTAAAACATGCTTTCTAATCTTCATGGATCACATTTATGTCATGCGTCATGATTCATTATACTACATGTCTCATACCGTCATGTTAATCATAGTTCATATTTCATCTTGCTTAAACTTGCTTGCTCCTCATCGCTAATATTCATATTATTTTTCTCATATACCACATCACACATCGATTGAAATTCTATAACTCAATAAATTTCAGTCATACTTTGACCTCATATCGCAATATAGCACAAAAGCACAAGTACGTCAATCAACTTACAAAAGCTTCATATTGTATGGATTAGTTTGTACATAAATATTAACAAATTTACATATAACAAGTACTAAATATGAAAATTTTGCCTGTTTTTACGTTTATTACTTTACGCTCATCGAACATCCGACAAACAACCTTACTTGTTATTCTCCGTATATTACTCTTCATCGTGTAATCATCCCCCAAATCTTGTTAGAAACGTTTTCGGAAAATGATGACAGGACTGGAGTCATGCCTAACTCTAGCGTCCGAGATAATATCTGTTTTTTCCTCTTTGCAGCACCAACTATTCATCCAAGTTCTATGATAAAGGTCCACCCCACGTCCCCACCTATGTGAGTTTCCCATGCGAGCCCATGCAAGAAAGGTTGGTCCAACCAAAGAAATCATTTAACTCTAGCATACTAATATTAAAGTCCATGAAAACTTTTGTCAGATTGTTTCTTGCGCCATAAATGCTAAAGGTAGTAGATTAATTCCTTGTAGTGCCATCCAATAAATCTCTTTATGATCCCATCTTTCCCAGTTCCGACTATGCCTCTCTGTTTCAAATATAAACCCATAAAAAAATGTTATTTATTGCCTTTCTTATACAGGGGCGATGAACCATGAATTTCCCATATACACGATGAATATTAAACCATGAACCTGTTGGAAATGGGTTTGACAAAATAAATATTAAAGCATTTTGAGGTTTAATTTAATATGGGATCCATACTTCGGAAATGTCGGGTCCATGCACTAATGCGTTCTCCTCCGCGAGGAGTATAACGTGATATATTTATATGTTCAAATCCATTAAGAATTGAATGAGAAAATTGACTCTAAAGTCACCTACTTGAAGTTGTAAATTGCAAAAGTCCCACATAGGGCATTAGAGGGAAAAATGAAGAACATATATATGAGATGTTTGCTAAATGGGAAGGGCTACCCCTTCTGTGGAAAGGACCTAGCCAAAGCATGGTTGAAACCCAAATGCGCGCCGCCGTCCGGTCTGTCGGTCGTGGATCGTAGGCGGGTCATGATATATATTTTTGGACAAAATTTATCTAATGTTTTATCAGATTTTGTTAAAATAATTATCATGATACTACGTAGTTTTGCCTATTTTCCTACGGTTTACATGATACTACGTAGTTTTGCCTACGATAAACCGCGCCAACGAAATAAACGCCAACGGTAATATACCAACCGCAGAATTTTATTTTATAAATAAACGATGCGGGCGCATAAAAGAAACATCAATTTTTTCTCTCATTCGCACATATTTTTCCGTTCCGTTTTCGCAAATTATCATTTAGTTTCGCTTCTTCCCGCTGCGATGGGTTTCCGTTTCCGTTGCATGAGGTTTCCGTTTAGATTCGCGCTCATTCTCATTGCGAGTATTCCCTTCTAAAAAAAAAATAACACTGTGCAGTGAGTTTTTCCTAGTTTTCTGCTTGCATGCATCATTATAGTTCATACAATTCAGTACATAACATAATGTTGTGTTAAGTAGTGTTCTTAATTTTGAAGTCTTCTAATTAAGAAGCGAAAATTCTTTTATCTTGGGAAGCAATTATTCATTTAATCTTTAAAGACGGTGAGGTGAATAAATTTCTTTAAGGAGGACTTTTGTAAATTTAAAATGACTAAATTTATTTGTTTATATTTGACATTTTATAATTACATTTTTAATATATATATATATATATATATATATATATATATTAAATAATACTATATATTACGGAATACAGAACCATGACTTTCCCATATATAAATAATAAAAATATTATTTATTGCCTTTCTTATACATGATAGTCTTCAAATACTCTCGTTGTCTTGGGTCCTCTGAATCAAACAAATCAATTAACTTCAACATAAATGAATGATTCACATATATCTGTGCAACCTTAATTAGTATACTTATAGATGACACTACATACCTCATAAGTAACTACCACACAATCTGCAAGTGAGGCCAAGATGGCTCCAAGTACATGTCGCCTTCTTCCCCATATCCACCCTCAGTGCCCGTATTTTCATGGGATGCCGAAACACCGGAAAAGAGTAATTAATATCATCTTAACAATTTCTTCCAGCATGATTTCATTCATGTTACTCGAACCCGAGTGCACCTAAGAGGGTCTGCCACTTAATCTCCTTCTCGCGGCACTCTTTATAGTATCCAAAAATTCAAAACTAAAGCAACAAATTTAAATCTTTTTGATAAACAAAACATCATGTCATCCTGATATCTAAATTCCTTAATTGATTTCCCGGCTAATATGGTTGGAGAATTGGGTAAGGACTATGGCCGGAATTTTGCTAAATTTTGTAGGGTGAAGCTGAGATATGCATATATTGAAGTTAGAGATTGATCATTATCCATATATAGTATGGTTATTTGTTTGATCTTTTTATATGTAAATATAATGAAATAAAATAAACTTTTTATAACTACATAAATTGTAGTCTATGTATTGAGGATAAATTATAAATAAAAGTTCTCATACATATATTATTAAAGTTTTAATCAAGTATTTGAAAAAAATAATTAAATATTCAATGTAAACTTTTGAATCTAATTATAAATTATAAATATTAAATGCATTGTATGATATCTAACTCAATGCAAATACAAACACTAACTGATGAAAGAAAACTTCACACACTACTAAATTCAAAGCAAAACATTGGCCTTTATAGCCATACAACCGAAATAGAAAATTCAAAGGATAACAACCACGTCTAACTATCCTATAAAAGTGGCACTACTAGAAGAATATTTCAAAACAACTACTAGTCCTGTAGAATAGGACTTATTAAACAAAACTAACCAATAAGCCTGAAATATAGGCTTAGTTATTCAACAAGCTACTGACTATTTCAAACATTTCCTCCCTTAAACTGTTCTGTAGTCTGCAGACAGTTTAATTTTGGTACTTCGCGTACTCCAAGTTGTTTTCTAAGCTTCTCAAATGCTTCGAGTTTGCAGAGCCTTGGACATGATATCAGCTGTCTGATTCTCAGTTGCACAATGAATAAGCTCAATAATTCCATCTTGAGTTAGCTCACGAAGAAAGTGGTACCTTACATGAATATGTTTGCTCCTTCCATGTAGCCACAAAGATTTTTGAGAGTTTGATAGTGGAGGCATTGTCACAGTACACCATTGTGCTCTCCCTTTGAGAATGATTAAGAGCATCAAGAATCCTCCTCATCTAGACTCCTTGACATGCACATGAAGTTGCTTCCACAAATTCAGCTTTAGTGGTGGATAGAGTCACCACCGGTTGTTTCTTCGATGACCAAGCCACAGCTCCTTCTCCAAACAAGAATGCATATCCTGAAGTGCTCTTCCGCTATCAAGATTCCTCACAGAGTCATTTGTCTGTGTAGCCAATGAAATTTCCAGCTCCACCTCTTTTATAAAATATTCCCAACTGTAAAGTCCCTTTTATATATCGAAGTACCCTCTTGACATCATGGAAGTGAAGCTCAATGGGATTTTCCATATATCTACTAACTAGACCTACCGCAAACATCAAGTCGGGCCTTGTTACTGTTAAATAACGAAGGCTACAAACCATTTGTGTGACGCCCCCAAAATTAGGTATACATCACCCATCTTGGGTCGCCAAATACATGGTACAGAATTCAAATATAACTTACTAATACAACTGTCGTGTACAATACGACAAAACATAAACTGTGAGTTTGAATACAAATATTAGCTACTAGAGATTATACAAACTCAAAAGGAGTCCTCATTACAATTATTATCACACTATTTCACAAAATAGTGAGGACTACTAATGCTATCCTCTCGGACCATCACTGCGGGTTCGACTCAGGCTACGTCCCAAATTTATATTCTCATTTCTTGAAGAGAACAGTGAAAGGAAGGGTGAGCTCAACTAGCCTAGTAAGAAGTATTATGACTAAGATAATGCAGAATAAATTATCATTAGTCTCTAACAATGTTAAACTGATAAAATATAATAGACATCAAGTTTAAGCTGCGCAATGAACAAGCAATCCATTAAAAAAGAGTCAGTAGAAAATAAAATCTACTATCTTTTATGATTAAAAGGTTTTTCATCATTGTTATATCATTTGAGACTCAAACTTAATAAATATTCTACATCATCGAATCACCCCTGCACTACGGCCAAGGATATTCTTTAGTATCACGACCACAATTATCCATGCTGTGACGCCCCCAAATTCGGGTACTTGAAACCCTTATTCAGTGCTCACGATATAAAACTTCCAGAATAAACATAATCTTAATAAAGTTATTACATCAAAGTTCCTCTAATCCCAGGTACGTAAATCTTTAAGCGTTTATTACATGATAGTTTAATATTTACAAACATGAAAACTATCTATTACAACACTCTTCAGCTATTCTCCTATTTTTCCTTTTCCCTTGTCTTTTCCAGACCCTTCTGCCCGAGTCTGCTCAGCTGAAAACATTTAATAAAACAAGTATGAGCATTTAATTGCTCAACAAGTAATAGCATTCTTTAAAATTTAACAAGAAATAAATGTTTTATTTGAAGTATGCTTTGACAGTGAATCAAAACTGTAAAGTAATAAATCTTGAATCATTTGCAATTCTGGAATATCATAACATTGAGTAACTGAGAGGTTTTAAGACCATGAACATATTTTTCTTTTCTTGAAAAGGTTCAATCAGAAATATTATTAGATGAACCGTCATAACTTACGAGCACGTAGGGTGATCAGCCCTTTATGCCCTGTATTGATCAATACTATCTTTTTCAGAATAATTTTCATGTTCTACATCACCACTCCTAGAATGCAATAAAAATATCCCATTTAAGGGTATGTTCATTCTCAGTTTTAGATTCCAACTACAACAATATAGTTGGACAGCTTAAATCATAGCACAATAATATTTCAAGATATAAAGAAATTGAAATATTTTACATCTATGTCTGGCCAGAAGAAATGACTCAGACTTTTCTGCATTTTACTCATGTATATTGAATATCGTTTGATACATGACATGATAACTCATTACCCAATCTTTTGAAGCTGATTGGAATAAAAAGGTTATTCAACCTTATAATATTCATAAATAAGGAAAGACAGTTCAAAAATTAAGGAACCTGTCAATATATGAATAATCTCTGAATACTTGCTCAATAAAGAGTAAGATTTAGATACTTGCCTTGTTTGTAGACTATTTGTATAATTTCAGCTTAACTTGTATATCCTCACAGATCCTACACAATTATTTGTATACATATGCATATTAGCCAAATAGACAAGTCATATAGCTTGTATGTTTACATATCACATAGCCACAGTGATCATGTTGTTTAGTTGATATTTTTATATTTAAGACACATTTTTCAAATATCTCACTCATGTTCTTATAACAATCATTTCTTTCTTTTATAGGATCTGACATAACCTTTTGCTCAAGATTCTTCTATGATTTTAGTTCATATTTCTTTTCCAAGTTATGACAAGTTAGTTTCGTCGCATCATTAAGCGATTCTTTGCGACACTAATAGCCTAAACTTGGCTTAGGAACTTTAAAAGTCTCATCATAACAACCATTGCGTGTTTTAGGTGTGACTACAACTTGTTTAAATAATTTATAGCTCTAATCATTTGTAGTTTCAATTTTTTTTATACTAAGATGCTAAACATTCTTGCTTACTTTTAAAATGTCCAAAACCGCTCTAACTTGACTCACCGTGTGGCAATCAAGCTTCGCTTGGCCCCGTGGGGCTTAGCTAGGCTTAGTGTGGCCTTCCAGCCCCAACCGAGCCTAGCAGCCTAAAATCTTTGCAATATTTTTCAATTTGATTAGCCTTGTTTTATACCATGTTATCCCATTAATATTCTCTACATAAGATAGCATTGATCGATTTAACCCTTTGCTGCTGCAGCATCTTTGTTAAAAGGCGAGTAGCCTACCCCTATACTGACCCTACCTACAATTTTATAATTTATGCTTTACAAAATTATTTTAAGCCCAACCTCTAACATAATTTAGATAGTTCAGCAGTCAATTATTAAAATGCCAGGCTTTTTAAATTAAGGTTCCTTAGGTGCCTAATCTGTTAACAAGTGCTGCTACTTACCTCCCTTACCATGTCACTCTCTCACACTATATTTTGAATATTACACAACTGGAATCTATCCTTAATACAGAGCAATATCAGCTAGACTAGTTTAGGAAATTCACCTGCACTAAATGAGAGTCTTAGGAAGACCCCCATCTGATGCCATAACCAGTCATGGCTGCCACCATGAGCAGCAGCTCTGTTCATAACTTATATCATTCTTGGCTTTCTACTGGTAAGTTATTTTCAACCTTTATTAGAGAGATAAAATAGAGCACCCACTTCTTAAAATAACTTGCACATGACAGCCATTACTTAAAACATGCAAACTAAATTAGTGTCAAATCGCTGACTAGCTCAAGAAGACAAATATTGGCGCTTAGTTCATTCTTCTTCATACAGCAGCCTTTACCAACCCAAATCACCCCAACCCCCTTCTTTTGCTTGCTACATAATTACTAAGTGTCAGTAGATTTAGGTGTGATAGCAATCAAATAACAAAACATACAAGATTCAATATTCTAAACTGTCCAAAACAGTTTACCAACATAAGTTAACATACCAAAATTCCCTCTTTTTGATTTAGCTTAAAAAAATAGTTTTCATCCCCTTCAACAAGGCACAACACTTTATTTACTCTCATGCATGGTATATATATAACCTAAACTTAAATTTTAACAGACAAGCAATTATTAAACAAACAGTTTACTAAGGAATTTTATCAAACACCTTCCAGGCACTGTTTAGCAAGACAAGTGTCATAGCTATTTATTTTCTTTAAATCTCCAATACAGCTCCCTTATGACTCCACAGCCACCTATCTCCTTGTGCCTAGAATTCGGCCAAACACACAACCAACATCATTTATATATAACAAATTAACAATTTATTAGTTCATGCCGATGTTCTACTACCCCATTAGATTCAATTTACTGCAATATAACAGAACATGGACTCCAAACATAACACAACTATATCATATCCCAAAGATTTCACTTCGGTTTAAGCAAACCAGTTAATTAACCTCGGTTTTAACAGAAAATATAAGAGAAAGAACCGAAAATACAGTTATTAAATTCATACCTTCTATATGAACGTGTTCCCGCGCAACCCACAGCTTCTAGCTATTGAAGTTCCTCTTCCTTAAAGACTCGAAACTTGGGTATTTTCCCAGTTCGTAGAAATTATAGAGTTTCACTATTTTTGTTTTTATAACACTTTCTGTGCGGGTTTAAGAAATAAACTGCTTGTTACAACCTGAAGCTCTGTTTTATAAGAACTCTGGCTATGCTAAACACGTTAAAGGCAACTGAGGTGTAAAGCTAAGTTACGAAATAATCGCCAGCACCTGCTAAGCTAATAGATTATCTCTTGTTTTTAACAGCCACGTATACTATAATAAACTGAGTTTCATTTATTAAAGATGTTAATTCATAAGGCTGCTTTTGGCAAGAAAATAACATTTACTTCTCCTACTGCACTTAGTGTACCACTTATAACATATTTCGGACACACTAAAATGCATTACCAAAATTTTGAATAAAGTATCCATACATCATTTCCATCAAAATAGAGGGTATTTAATAAATATAATAAATATTAATTATTATATATGACAAAACATCTCATCACGTAATACAGTGCACATGATAATATAATAACACATACCAAAGTATATATATAAAAAAATTACTATAGATTACTACAGTAAAATCTTATTTTATTTACTCAGAAAATGCGATTCGCTACACATGCACTACGGGCCAAGAACATTTGTGTATTCATTAATGGTCATGATCATGCCAACAACTATCCATCAATGCACTACGGGCCAATGATAACTTTTACCACATCATTTGTAATATTACGGTCATGATTACACTGAATAATCCCTGGTCATAATCATACCAAGTCCATCTATGCACTACAGACCACAGATGACTTTTAACATAATATAAACATGAGGATGATGACAATGATATAAGAATTCAATTAAACAAGTTCAAGAATTAATTTGTCCAGGAACCAATAACGTCCAAATTGTCAACATGATACTGCTTTGTAGAGTAAAATTCAAGAATGCTCAGAAGAATATTTTCACGAAAAGATACTGGATGAAGTGCAAATATCAAGGATATTCTACTAATTTCATGGAGTATAGAAGTCAAAACTTTAACCAACTGAGTATAATAAAGAATGGAATAACAAAAAAAATCACCATGCATGCGGTACCATGCATGACAAAGTTATTCCAACAAAATAATAATAATGAGAACCGTGTCGGGCAAAATTTGCACAAACGGGATGTTCCAAAGAATAATAATAAGAGCGGAACCAGTCGGTGTAAAACACATGCATGAGGATGTTCCAATGTAATAATAATAAGACAGAACCAGTCGGTGTAAAACACATGAGCGAGGATGTTCCAACGAAATAATAATAAAGAGCGGAACCCAGTCCGGTGTAAAACACATGCAGGATGTTCCAACAGAATAATAAAAAGAATGTCACCAAGTATAGGGTGAGCCAGCGTATACACGAGTTATTCCAATGAATAATAAGAAATGAAATAACAATGATTCTCTTCATGAATAAGAAAGAAAGAATAACACCCACTACAAAAAGAAAGCGAATATAAAAAGTAGTTAAGTAGCAGAATACTTTTCTTCTATCTCTATAGTCTCTCTCTATAGTTTCTCTCTCTAGAGTTCAAAGTGAATTGTAAGAAAATAATGAAGGAATGAGCTTTATTTATAGGAAAATGGAATTCATAGTAACCAATCCATGAGCGGTCCAGATTGATTTACTTTAATCGAAGGTCCATATTTGAAGCAAAATCTTTTAAATAAAATATAATATATTCTATTTATAATATAATA
Source organism: Panax quinquefolius (assembly GCA_020205615.1). Taxonomy (NCBI): domain Eukaryota; kingdom Viridiplantae; phylum Streptophyta; class Magnoliopsida; order Apiales; family Araliaceae; genus Panax; species Panax quinquefolius. The sequence continues at coordinate 81,917,022 of CM035174.1, read as the reverse complement.
AAACGAATAACTTTATAAAAAAATTTACTATGCAAACACTATGCAGAGCCTTATGCAAAAACACTATGCATAATAAAATATAATATATTCTAATTATTGTCTAATAAAGCAGATAGCTTTATAAAAGTATTACGTTTTATATAAAAAGATTTTACTATGCAAAACACTATGCAGACACTATGCAATACTATGCATAATAGATTATAATATATTCTATTTATAGAATAACTTTATAAAAGTATTATGTTTTGTATAAAAAGATTTTCTGTATTATTACATTAATAATACCAACAAAACTGAGTGACTTATCATGTAAGCATCAATAATCAATACCGTGCTGCTACTATGCAACCACGCCAGACATTCTTTTCTTTTAACAAGGTGTTTCAACGAGTTAACGGTAAAACTTCCCGCCGTTATTTTCATAAAATATTTTTGTCATTTTCTCAATCCAAGACAATAATTCCGTTGTGGGTCCACCAATGATTGTGCTTGTTGTACTAATATTCCTGTTAAAACGAATATTCCCAACCAATCGAATATTATATAACAACTTGCGTACTTTTCAAAATTTATAAATATTACCCACAACTATTATATCAATTTCACTCCATAATATTCAAAAATAATATTTATAGAAAATTCATCTTTATTCCAAAAAGTTGGGGTTTTATAATTTGTTTGTAAGTAGTAGAGTTAACCTTAACTCCTTTCTCATCCTTCACAAGTTTCGACCCCAGCACAATGGGATTTTTGACAGAATTGCATTCCAACATGCCAAACCTCTCAAACACTTCATTAGCATATTTTGATTGACTAATGTATATGCCCTCTTCATTCTGCAACACCTCTACCCCGAGGAAATATTTCATCCTTCCAAGATCAGTCATTTCAAATTCATGCATCATGGACCTCTTAAATTCCTCAAACATTCCCACATCATTCCCCGTAAATATAAGATCATCTACATAAAGGCTAACCACAAGAATTCTACCCATTGAATCAGACTTAATAAAGAGTGTATGTTCAGAAGGGCGCCTTACAAAACCTTCCTTCACAAAGTAGGACTCAATACACCCGTATACCACGCCTTGGAGCCCGCTTAAGACCATACAAGGCCTTCTTCAACCAAAGACAATTTGTGCTCTTCTCCTTTATGTACAAAACCGGTGGTTGATCAACAAATACCTCCTCAAGCAACTCTCCGTGGAGGAAAGCGCTCTTAACATCTATTTGAAAAGATTCCAACCTTTGTGTCGTAAGAGCTATTACCAACTGATTGTGTCCCATCTTGCAACCCAATGCAAAACACTTCATTATAATCAATTCCCTATTTTTGAGCATACCCTTTCACCACAAGACGTGCTTTTGTGTTTGTCTACTTCACCAAATTCGTTGAGTTTTGTTTTGAAAACCCATTTTACACCGATTTCTTAGCACCAACCTGGCGGCTCCATCAATTCCCAAGTTTCAATTTTCTCAATTGCTTGGATCTCAAGATCCATAGCTTCTTGCCATTTCTTACTCTTCGCAGACTTCTTCAAATTAATGAGATCTAGAAAATAAAGAACACAAGGTTACTAAACCGCTTCTTCATCCGAGAGACCCAAACCAGCTCCACTCTCGTAATCTCTTAACCAAACTGAAGCTCTTGGGGTTCTTCTAGTTCTCCCTTAATCTTCAGCACGTGTGTTCTGATTTGATTGCATTGTTTCTTCTATTCTTATTGCTTCCTCTTCTTCGTTTCCAGTTGCTTCTTCTTCGTGCTCACCATCTTCACTTTCACTATATTCTTCTTCACTCCATTCTAGCACCTTGTTCATTTCTTCTAGGCTTGTTTCCCATTCCCAACCCTTGTCTTCCTCAAATACAACATCCCTGCTTACCACAATGCGCTTAAAAGCAGGATCATAAAGTCTATAGGCCTTGGACTCACTGCTTACCCCGAACAACACACAACTGAAGCTCTTGTCACTCAACTTAATTCTTCTTTGGTCAGGTATATGTACATGAGCTACACACCCAAATACACAGTAATAATCCTTTGTTGGCTTGACATTGCTCCATGATTCTTCTGGAGTTTTGTCTTTAACTGCTACTGTTGGGCTTCTATTCATCACATGCACACACCACTGAACTGCGTCGGGCCAAAAAACCTTGGGCACTTTCTTCTCAGACAACATGCTACGAACAAAATTCATTATAGTCCTATTCCTTCGTTCAGCTACCCCATTTTGTTGGGGACTATAGGCAGCCGTCAACTGCCTTCTAATGCCATTCTCCATACAAAAATCATTGAATTCAAGAGAAGTAAACTCCCCTCCCCTATCTGTACGTAAACATGTTATAGACTCACCACACTCCTTCTCAACATATTTCATAAACTTTTTAAACAACCCAAATGCTTCTGATTTCTCACACAAATAATAAACCCAAATTTTTCGGTTGAAATCATCAATGAAACTAAGTAAATACCTTTTTCCACTAATTGACATCGGAGTGATTGGTCCGCATATGTCTGCATGTATCAACTGCAGCTTCCTAGTTGCTCTCCACGAACTCTTCTTTGGCATTTTACCTCGGTGCTGCTTTCCTATCAAACAGTGAGTGCACACCTTGCTAGGAGTTTTGATTGTAGGTAAGCCAGTTACCATCTTCTTATATTGCATTGTTCGCAGACTTTTGTAATTCAAGTGGCCAAACCTACAATGCCATAAATGGGATGCATCTTCTGTAGCAGCTTGAAAACAAGTAGGAGTGAAAGATACCGAATTTTTCTCAGGTAAGACAGAAGCTAGAAGCACAAACATTCGGTTTGTAGTAATCCTTGTTTGCATGATCAACCCCCGACGTGGATGATACAACTTGCATTCTCCTCCATGAATCAAAATGGCCAGCCCTTTCTCTTGAAGTTGTCCCATACTAAGTAGGTTAGTCTTGAGTTCTGGTATGTAGTACACCTCCGTAATTACTTGTATCAGTCCTCCAACTTCCAATCTTATATTTCCCTTACCGATAACAGCCATCCTTGTGTCATTCCCGAGCTTGACAGTTTGCTGAAAACTTTCATCCAACTGTGAGAACCATTTTTTCCCCCACACATATGATTCGAACATCCCGAATCCAAGAACCACACGTCTTCTCTCTTTGAATCATGCAGCTCCACATGTGCCATCAGAAGTAACTCTTCTTTCTCTTCTAGCTCCGCATAGTTGGCCTTATTATCCCGGCTAGGACACTCGTATTGAAAGTGCCCCAACTCGTGGCATTTGTAGCATTCCACAAGTTCCAATTTGAAGGGCTGCCTACCTCTGCCTCTTCCTCGTTCGCGGAATGAGCCACAACCCCTTCCTCTGTTTCCGAGTTTCTCATCACCAATTGAGCTCAAAGCTTGATCTTCCGCTTCTATCCAACCTCTTGAACTTACGCTCGCGAACTACTAGCGAGCTCTGCAACTCATCAATGGTCATTGTGCCGATATCTTTTGACTCGCAATAAATACCACCACATGGGTGAATCTCTCCATCAACGCCCTCAAAATCTTAGCGACCACCTTTGAGTCCGGCATGTCCTCTCCATTGGTTCTCATCGATTAGCCACAGCCATAACTTTTGCAAAATATTCGGTGATTGTCTCCCCTTTCTGCATTTCTAGTACTTCAAAGTCTCTTCTTAAGGTGTTGAGAAGGGACTTCTTCACTCGTTCATTGCCACCGAACTTTCGCTTCAAAGAGTCCCAGACAATTTTTGAAGTGCTCTGCTCAGATCATTCAAAAGTGACCTTGTCAATGGCTTGAATGCAGATAGTGCTTGACTTTGTGGTCTTTGGTCCTCACATCATCAAGCTGCACTTGTTGTGCATCGGTTAGCACATTTTCTTCTGTTGGCTCCTTGAAGTTGTTCTCCACCAAGCCCCATAATCCTTTTGCCCTGAGTAAGTTTTCCATCAATTCACTCCAATGGTCATAGTGACGACCATCGAAGTGTGGAATCTTCGTCAAGCTACTCTTTTCTTCACTCATTCTTTTCTCTGTTTCTCTCAAGAGTCACAGTTTTTCACTCTTTTCTTTTATCAGACCCAGTGGATGCTTTGATACCAAATTGTATGATATCTAACTCAATGCAAATACAAACACTAACTGATGAAAGAAAGCTTCACACACTACTAAATTCGAAGCAGAACATTGGCCTTTATAGCCATACAACTGAAACAGAAAATTCAAAGGATAACAACCACGCCTAACTATCCTATAAAAGTGGCACTACTAGAAGAATATTTCAAAACAACTACTAGTCACCGTAGAATAAGACTTATTAAACAAAACTAACCAATAAGCACTGAAATATAAAGCTTAGTTATTCAACAAGCTCTTGATTATTTCAAACACGCATACATTACAAAGATATTACTTCACACATAAAATAGACATATCTAAATATTTATAAGTAGAGCATTCATTTTGAAATTTAAGATTTCAAAAATGATGAAAACTTATTTGAATTGTAATTTAGAAAATTAATTATTATATTTAAATATTTATTAAAAATAAATAAATTAACATTCATTCATTAATAAACTATATTTTAAAACTCATTATTTTTTTATTCTAGTTATAGTTAGAAATCGTAAATAAAGCAAAAATTTGTATTTGTCGCATCAGTATTAAAAAACGGATATTATCGTATTCAAAAAAAGCGAATATTATCCGTATTAGGTTTAAAATAACCATAAATAAAGCGGATCTGATACTCTTTGTATCGTAATTCGTATATATCCATTTACACCACTAGTTAGCAACTTAGTGTCCTTTATCATGTTAAAACTCACCACCTCATGCTTCTTCTTTTTAAAAGAAAAAAATGAATCAACATTCATTATGCATACATACATTTTACGCATATACTTATATATTGTAATTACATAATTACCAATATATAAAATGTAATTATATTAATACATATATAATTATATGTATTATTAATAAATATATGATTTGGTAATTTATACATTTATAATTATGTATAAAGTCATCCCACTAATTATAGAATTAATCCATAATAAAGTTAACACTTTTAGTGTAACGAACTATTACTTCAAATATTTGATTCATTAATTATTTTAAATAACTCATCTAATTTATACAATTAATATTATATATTTAAATTAAATTTTCTCATTCCTTCCATAAATTGTTTTCAAAAAAATTATTTAACCTATACACTTCATCTCTTATTAAATATTAATTTAATAAACTAATTTTGACACCAATATTTATATATTATATATTAGTCCCACAAACTTGTTCATTATATTTACTTGGCGTAAATAGTAATATATATCAAATATTAAGTCATTAATCATGTTACATTTAATTATTATAACATAGTACCAATTATCATTTAATCGAATAAATTTACGTATTCCATTAATTCTAAGTAATAAGTAACTGATATGAGGAAAATTCTAAGCAAAAAAGTCAAAGCGATAACAAACTGATTATTTAGTTTAAATATACAAGTACTATTCAAATAAACACAAATACTGTTCACGTGTTACTATTTAGATTCAATCGAGTTTACTTAGATTTACTTTAGAGTGAATTAAATTTTTTTAATTTTTTGGGTCCCAATTCTAAGTCGGTGCTACGAGATAACATAGGCTATTAACCCATTAATTCTTTACCTTTTTTTTAAAGAAGTATAATAAGAACTATGATTTGTACGTAACACACTCGCATATAATTTTTTATTTATCAATAATGAGTTTTAACGTACAAAGTAATAAATAATAAATAAAGTGAACAAAAAATAAGCCTTTTTCTTAATGGCAAAATAATAAATAAAATGAGTGGTTGGGTATTTGCTAGCTCTCTATTCCTTCTTTCACTCACCCAACAAATTAATGGCAATAAGAGTGTACCATTTGTGATGAAAACATTAAACAGGAATATGGGTGTATTTGCAAAAACTGATCCATCTGGTGTACTAGGCCTGTCGCATTCTTAATAACATGACCATGTATGCTATTCAAGTACGCCTACTAATTAGAGGTGGACAGGACCAAAACTATTAATACTAAAAACTCACTACAAATATCATGCCAAAAACCACAAATTTATCTACGTCGACAAAATCCATCAAAATTGACCAAGTTGGAACAGAATATCCATCGCAAATCCAAAAACAAATCATTTGGGTGGTCACCTTGTGGTGGAAGTCCATTGTAAAGTTATTTTCCCTGAACCAAGATACTCATCCATTGTAAAGTTATTTTCCCTGACCCTACCCCATTATATATATATATATATATATATATATATATATATATATATATATATAAAGTATTTTCAAAAAATTAACAATAATAAAATTATTATTTCTGCAATAAAAATAAGATATATAAATCATGACTATAAGATTTTAAGTATTTATTTTTACTAAACTAGTGATGTAAATGACCACGATTCTTGTAATAACTTGAAAATAAAAGATTTCCCAAGTTTTCATATGATTTGGTTATGTAAACAACTAATTTACCAATTATGTTGTTCAGGTTTACTCTTTTCAACGATAAAATTTCAGAATTTCACATCTTCAAAGCATGAATTTAAAATCTAATTTCATTTAATTTTTTCATTCATGCGAATGAGATTATTTAAAAGATTTATATCAAATCATTTCTTCCACCACAATACCAAAAGATTAATTATATACCTGCATAGGCCCTAGCTGTATGTATTTTTTCCTCTTAATGTTACACAATCTCAAGAGAATTTTTGGATCACACACGCATACAAACGATAGAGAATTAAGAAAAACACAAGAGATTTACGTGGTTCCCCAATTTGGGTACTCACAGCGCATGACGAACATTGTTTATTGATGATTCCTTGGTTTCATAGGGCTTAATTTACAATAGATAGTATATATACTACTAATCTTATTCCAACCTTACTTCATATTATATTCAATTACCCATAATATTCTCTTGATTAACAACCCACAAAATCAAGGCGGATCCAAATTTTATAATTTAGTGGGGTCAAAATCTAAAAAAAAATAAAAAAAACTCTTAAGAATTATTTTTAATAACATGAAACACAACTAAATAATTCTCAAATATTATTTACAATAATATTTTTTGAGGTTTCATTGTTTAAAATTGTTGCATGATAACCTCATTTTTAATAGTTGTAAAATATCACATTTCAATGTAAGTTAATAAAATATCATTCATTTATTCATCTCCCATTTAGTTACGGAGTTCATTGTTCACGATATTCATGACTAAAAATATCCTTTCAACAGTTATAGTAGCAACGAGCAAAAGTAGAACCAACTTTAGCAACAAATAGACTTAAGGATACACATCATCCTTTCTTTTCTTAATTTATTCATATCAAAATTAAAATGTATTCATATCCATTTTAAACTTGAAAATACCTCAACTTAATATCAAAATTGATTCTCTATTAATTTGGAACGGAGGTAATAAATTACTCCATCAAGCATTAGAGAAGGGAAAAAAATCTTAATTTATTTATATACTCTCTCTCACTAAAATTTGTATAAAGAAAAAGAAAATTTAGAGTGAGACAATTAATGAATTTTTTTTAAATAGAAATAATAAGTAAATAGTAAAAGAAAGTGACACGATAGGAAATAAATGTTAGAGATAAAATGTGTATAAAAATCAAAGAGAGAAATTGAATAAAAATTTTAAAATTAAATATAACACAATTTTAGAGAGGAAATTAATTTAGGGATGCTAAGTTGAATAAAATATTTATTGTTGTTAAATGTTGGGGAAAAAAATACGTAAATCAAATAAATTGTAATTGTTAAAAAGAGAACAATTTTTTTAAAGAAAAAGTAAAAGAGTACAATTGTTTATTAATTATACACAATAGAATAAATAAGACTAAATAATTTTACGAAAAAATGTATAATTGATATTTGATATTTTAATATGACACAATGATGGAATTATACAACACATGCTCCATGACCACTAAAAATTGGAAAAGGATGCCCGTGCCCTATGGATCCGCCTGACAAAATAAGAAAATTGACCCAAAGACGTCTTTGCCGCCAAACGTTAAAACCATATGCCTACTTATTTGCTTGCGAGACGATATCCTAAATGCAGCGCTGCCAAGGCCCAAAGTGACCCGGCCAGTAGGCCTTCCGCTATTATTATGGCAATATACCACCACCATGAGCTCATGACTTCTGCGACCTTCGGTTCAATCCGAAAAGGTTGGTCGTCATTTTCCATTCATTACACTCCACATGTGCTTTTTCCCAGGTGACTTTATATTATGCCAAGTCACAAGCTTCAAACAATCTTACATATATTAACATCAATCGACTTGTATCTTTCATTGGCACCCAACCTATAACGTCTACAATTATTTCCAACCATCTGTAAAAAAAACATTTATTAATACAACAAACTAATTCCATCTTTATGTGTCCCATATCAATACTCCCTTACACTCTTTATTTCTATACCCCGTCTACAATCTCATCTCATTTATTATGTGCCATGGAATACTATAGAAAAAGATCACTCCACAACATCATGGAACAAGAGAAAAACAAATAGAATCACCAAATCCTCCCATTTTCAAACCTTATGGCCAACCAAAATCGACCCAAAACTTTTATTCGGTCCGGCTAGCTCTTCTCATTCTGCGTCCCTTTGTATTCTCTAATGTCAACCCCAATCCCTGACTCACCGTGGACCCTCTCCCTCTCCAATCAGTAGAAGAAATGATTATTACTTTTACTCTAGAAGCTTAGCCACCTGGATTGGAAGTCGATCGATTATGAACACGTAACGATATAGATTATAAACAATACTTTTTAGCCACCCATGGCTCTATGTCCTTTATAATAGCTCCATTAATACGCTGACAAATTCTCTTCCTCCTGGGCCTTTAGGGAATTCCTTTTATATCCGTTTCAAGGACCTACGAAGTTTGTTGTATCATAATATCCTTGTTATGACCTCACGATCCTTCCTCCTTCGTAAAGGTTTTACTGCGGGAGGGCTTAAATTAATTAATAATGAAATGTATCCTTGGTTGAAACGTATTGAAAAAGAAAAAAATCACCAAAAGAGAAATCGAAAAACAAAGAAAAAAATTAAAACAAAACATAACCAACAAACAAACAGTTCTCCGGAGGGATGAAAGAGTTTCGAATCAACCAAATCTTGAAAATATATATGATTAGCTTAATAGAGGGCATTAGTAATTGTTTTCTTTGCCAAGGAATATTTATGGGGATTTCTATCCCAAGAGAATTCTTACAATTTGGAAATTGGAATCATTGTGGGTATCATTGTGATAAATATACGATAAGGTAATTAACTAGTAAGTATAACAATGATTAGCGTTCTTGAATCTAACCAGATCTTTCTTTTATGGCAAAAAGGAAATCATCATGAGCAAGGATCTTCAAAAGAATTTATTTATTTGTATTTTTATGGGATATAAGATTTTAGTTTGTAGAACAGCCCAAAGATTTGTATAGTTCTTAGCAAAAAATAAAATTTTATAAATTGAGGAAATGAAATCATAATGATTTAGTTGATTTTTTATCAAAAAAAAAAAAAACTTTTTCACCAAAAGATTTGATTTTACCTCCGAATTTAAAAAAAAAACTGCCTTGATTGATCATTTTAGTATCTGACTTGCAGAACTTTTATTTCTGAGACGTAATTCTGTCGAAGCTAAAATAATGATTTGGTTTAAAAAAAAGTAATGAGCTTCGCGTTAACATTACCTAAAAATAGAGTACGAATTCAGGGAAGAATTAGCGTCTCCTCCATTTTAGAAACTTCACACACTATTACTCACCAAGATTCCTCCCTTTAGTTTTTCCATCTTCGGAAAGCTAGAATTCTAGCCAAAATACGTGATCAATAAAACTCGTAAATTTTGCTAATTTCTTTATCACTTATACATGAAAGTGGAATCGATTCCTGTCGATCACGTAAATGACTTAATCAGGAATGTTATCGCCGTCAATTAAGGGAAGAGATCTTGCGTTTAAAAAATAATAATATTTAATACATCGTTTGGAAAGATTTGATAGAGGATTTCGAAGATATATTCATGTTCGTCCGCCAAGAAGGCACCCATCTCTCCTCTACCATTGCATCGCTCGCTTCAGGGAAAGAAGGTCACCGTCCACTCCATTGCCGCCACTAGGGGAGTCTTAGCTCCGATAGTACTCGAATACGTGCATGGCGACAGCCGGATTTTGTCGAAAGGGGTTACGTCAAGGCAAGCTCTGGCAATGTTAGAGCCATACTAGCTTGTGGCAACATGCTCTTCTCTTCTCATAAAGATTATAAAGTCCGAATGTGGAATATTACTGTTTCGGATCACTTTCGAGCTAAAAAAGTCACAACCCTACCTAAAAAAAACCACCATTTCTTTTCTTATCTAAGAAAATTGGACAACAACAACATAAGGATTGTATTTCTTGCATGGCTTATTATCATGCTGAAGGGATTTTGTATACCGGTTCATGGGACAAAACGGTTTAGGCGTGGAGGGTTTCGGATGGTTTTTGCGCCGACACCTTTTATGCTCATGAGGATAACGTTAACGGAATTGCGGTAAACCAAGAAGATGGAGTTGTTTTTACTTGCTCATCCGATGGTTCTATTAAGATTTGGCGGCGAGTATATGAGCAAAACTCGCATACTCTCATCATGACACTTGAGTTCCAACGGTCGCCTATAAATGCCATTGCCTTAAGCACATCATTTACTTCTTGTTTCCTCTATTCCGGATCCTCAGATGGGTGCATAAATTTTTATGAAAAGGAAAAAGGGTCGGGTCGGTTCAACCATGGAGGGATTTTACAAGGCCACCGGTTTTCAGTGCTTTGTTTGGCTGCAATTGAGAGTCTAGTATTTAGTGGATCTGAGGATACTACTATTAGGGTTTGGAGGAGAGAGGAAGGAAACTGTTTTCATGAGTGTTTGGCGGTTTTGGATGCACATAGAGGGCCAGTGAAGTGTTTGGCTGCTTGTTTAGAGATCGATAAAGTGGTTTTAGGGTTTCTGGTTTATAGTGCTAGTTTGGATCAGAGTTTAAAGGTGTGGAGGGTTAAGGTTATGCCTGATGAGAATAATAAGGCTTGTTTGGATACTTGTGATATGAAAATGAAGTTTAGAGAGTTTGAAATGAGTCCTGTGTTATCTCCTTCTTGGGTGGAGAGGACGCTACGAGGGAATCACCCTTCTCATTAATTTTAATTTTGAAGAACAAATAAAATCTGGAGATCATTGATCACTAGTCTAATTTGCTGCTAAATCCATGTCATATATATAATTATAGATGCTATACTTGTTATATATTGCCATAATCTTTCTGATATATTTTATACGCATGTAAATCTTTCTCCTCTATATGAATTAAGTTTGATGCTCAAAGTCATTTTTCTTTATGTATATATTAACTATATATCAGTTGTATGTTGTAAATTAAGATGAATATGTGGTTACTGGCTCTATATTTGATCATTATCTCTTTAGTCCATTATTAATTAGGTCTCAATATGCAGGAAATTCACTATATTCTAACCTAATCCTTCTAAACTACCTCCCTATATTAGCTGCTTTTACGATCAATTTTTGTTAAAATAATACTCCCTCCTGCATCCTCTTTTAGTTGTGTATTTTTTTCATTTTAGCTATGTCTGTCACAAATTTGAAGATGTTATACCAAAGCATAATCTACTAAAGTATATAAAACCACACTTGATAACTTTGGTCCGTCTCTTTTAGTACAAGTTTTGGTATCAGTTTATGCATTTAGTGCTTATGTCTATATGTATTCAAAGTAATAATGAGAATTGTTCATATTACTGCAAGTATTCAACACAATTAATTCAGACAATTAACAAAAATATTCATATTTCTGAACCCTTGGTGTTCAGTTTAAAAAGAAAATTGAGAATTGTCATACAGATCACCAAACAAAAGAAAAACTTACATTACATTGTTAATAAATTAATAAGATATAAATTAATATAACTCTATTTTGATGATACAACCATGTTGGAGTTAAGTTGTATACTTTCAATATTTCAATTATGAGATTTGTAATATTTTTGATGCAAATCGAGTGTACTATAAATTTTGTATTAAAAATGAAATTATTTTGATCGTGCAAATTTTTTAAAAAAATTATAAAATTCCTCATTGTATAATAAAATACTCCTACAATTATATCAATTTTAAAATTTTGAATTAATACCCATGCTTTACACTAGTAAGAAAGCTAGTTGTATATTAAGTTGTACATTATTCATGCTCATGTTGAAAACATAACGCGCATATATATATATATATATATATATATATATATATAGGAATGATCCATAGCATCTATTTGTTATGGAATATAAAGTGACAAATAACATCTATACCATCCGTTTAAAAAATGAAAGGGTGAGATTTGATTTGGAATTACGCCGTCCGCTAGTATTACTAGCGGACGTGATTAATGAAAAAAATCTCACTTTTGCCCCCATTGTCTAGCGGACGGACAAAATAAAATCACAGTACAACACTAATTCCTTCCTTAATCCTTCCTGCACTGCAATTCCCAATACACAGCAACATCAATTCAATTACAACATTGCACTGCAAAATCGACTACACAGCAACATCAATTCAATTCCAACACGAATTCATCGGATGATCGAATTGCTATGCATCAAGTGTTAGGCGCTGCTAAAGAAGAACTTCATCGGATGAATCTGGAAGCTGATCTTCGTGCTACCGAGCCTTTGAAAAATGAATTCGCTTTCAACTCATATGTTGAAGTTCAGAGGATATATATACAGGATTAGGCAGATATGATTTAATATATATATATATATAACACCCATTTTTTTCTTCTCCTTGCTTACTCTTTTTTTTCCTGATCGGAGACAGTTGCTCTTTTGTTACGGTGATGAAGGATTTACGCATGACTGGTGGCGTTTTGATTTCGGGAAACGATGAAGGTATCAATCGACAATCGAGGTGAAAATAGGGAGATTAGGAGAGGGAGACGACGTTGGATGCGAGGGATTTCATGGGTTGTAGAAGAGAATTTCATGGATGCGAGGATTTCATGGTACATATTTCCCAAAAATTTGGGGCTTTTCGTGGTTTCTTATCCTTCCACTTGTTCATGGTTTTCTCTCTTTAATTTCTATCATAATCCTATCTTTAGGACAAAAAAAGTACTCAAGAATCCTTTTATGAATCTATGATGAAGATGAAATTGAATAAGAATCGCTAGTATTGGGTATTTGCAGTAGATGGGATTAAAGGTGTATTGGGTATTTACGATTGTAGGATTAAAGGCGAGAATTAGGCAGGATTAATATCTTGAAATCATAATATCTTGATATAGCTATGAATCCAACAATAGCTTTGTTTTGAAGAATTATCTTTGGATGTCTTCTCTTCTGCTTTGATTCATACATTTCTTGCCTCTTGTCTTTATTTTTGACTATGAGAGGTAGTTTAGCATGAAGTTGAAATTCTAAATTATCTTTGTGTGGAGCAGGTCCCACGAGACACTAATGATGAGGTGCTTGGGAAAATGAGTGCACCTCTAAAGAGTGATGTACCACACATTACACCTACTAAACTTGTTGATTTGATGGGTTTGTTTTGGCTTTCCCACGAGGTTTGGGATGATGGGTGCTCAATTCAAAGCATTTCTTGACTCAACTGGGGCGATGCATGATTAAAGATGAGAATTACATAGAATTATGTTTTGTCCCGTCCGCTAGTCTTACTAGCGGATTACGTGTAATATTTGCATATATATGGGCAAATGGGGGCAAAAGTGAGAATTTTTTCATTAATCGGCGTAATTCCAAATCAAATCTCACCCTTTCATTTCTTAAACGGATGGTATAGATGTTATTTGCCACTTTATATTTCATAGAAAATAGATGTTATGGATCATTCCCCATATATATATATATATATATATATATATATATATATATATATATATATATAGTCCGGATCGGTCAAGGGATCCGGACTTTATAAAAATCTGGACCTTTTTTTTTTCTTTTTTTTTTTGCTTTTTTAAACAATTAAAAAAGTTTAATATTTTCTAGCAATCTCGAGAACATATCTTTTGTTATTTGTACTAGCGATTCATTTCTTTAAAAGGTTTCCTAACAAATCATAATAATAAACTATTTTGTGAGGTTTCATTAAGAGATTCCTTCTTACTTTAAAAGTTGTTTTAAGAATCTGGTTCGTTTCACATATGTTGGTTCAAAAGGAATATTTTTCCTTTCCATCATAAATTTGTTTTGGCATTTATATGTGGATCCTTTTGAAGATAAAGTCACAAGTTCTAGAGATTTAGATTTACTACAGAATTGTAAAGGATGTCTCTCTAGGTCCCAAATGATAGCCTACTTTTCAAAATCAATGTACCAAATAATATTTAATTTACGATATTGGACATTGATTGTGTCCCGATCGATTTTATGATTAACTTTTTATATAAAAAAAGTAGACTATCTTTCGGGATGGATGAACCGAGTATACTAATTACATAAACTTGCTTATAATAACCTATTTCGTGATCCGGGTAAAAGTTGTTTGGATTGTCCACATCATCGTTGATGTCCGGACTATCTTTCTTCATGCATGTACATGTGTTATTTTTAATGTACCATTATTTTCTTTGTATCGTAAATTTATAATGCTATTCAATTTTTATTGATGCATACGTGGATGTTTGGATTTGAGAACTTTGTATATTATTACATCCGCAAATATTTCAGCCTTGCAAGGTTTGCTCAGGTACATGGTCTCTTTTAGACCTTTAGATTTTATTCCAAGTTCTCTCCTTTTATGCTTTTGATGGCATCACGATCTCTTTTTTGAGATGATGTGGAGGCTTAACTATCTCGGTGTTTTTTTCATTGCATTGTCCTTAACAACATTTACATCTTTATCTGCATATACCCCATGCACACTCTTTTCACACTCATGGTTTATGGGCGCTTCGGTATTTTTAACAAATACAATGAAAATGGAACTGTTTGTCATAGTCAGTAAAATTCATAATACGCTTTCGGTGGTTGTTTTAATATGGGAAGTACAGGTGTTTGATCGGGTTTGGAGCCCATTCATTTGAATCCTTCCTTTGCGATAAACAAAATACAAAAATAGTAAAGGACGGAGAAAATAAATCGATTGGCTACACTTTGGTTAAGAAAAATTTAAAAAAAAAATAGAGAAAGGAAGAGTATAAAAATGATTTGTTCACAAGTTGAGATCACTTACTTTGCTGGCTAGCCTAAAAAGCAATAGTCACATACTTAGAGTGTAATGCACAAATTGATAAACTCTCACCACTATCCTCTGATGTATATTCATTTGTTGTTCTATGTAAAATTTGATCATCTCACAACAATCTACTATTTTTTATTATATTTTAATTTATTAATTTTATGTACACATTTATTATTAAAAATTGAATAATTCCATACTGACCTTGCGGGGTTTGTATCTAGTTTTACATAATACATTATTTTGTGTGATTTGGATACATATAACATAGCATGTCCAAATCACACCCAAAACAGCTGTTCATATTATGTAAAATTCCATTCATAAAATATTAAACTTTTTTAGTTGTTTTAAAAAAACAAAAAACAAAAAAAAAGTGGGATTTTTGTCAGTCGGTCAGGAGTCCAGGACTAATCCGATTCTCTCTCAATATATACATATATATATATATATATATATATATATATATATATATAAGAAAAGGAGAGAATTAACTTCTAATTTTCAAGGAAATTATTTTACATATATATATATATATATATATATATATATATATATATATATATATATATATATATATATATATATATATAAGAACAGGAGAGAACTAACTTCTAATTTTTCAAGGAAATTATTTTACCCATTTTTAGATGTTTGATATGACAAATAAAATCTTGTTGAAATCATTCTTACACAAAATAAACAATCCAAAAGGGGATGGTTGCACAAAACAGAAATGGCAACATCAAGATTTGTACTATTCACATTCTCAAAAAAGGCCACACAAGTTTGAGTTTTACAACTGGTAGCTAGCAAATTCACATACCACCATAAATACATGTATTTAAATACTACAAATTAAAGCTTATGTACGTCAAATATTAAAAGATTTCCACACTATCCTCAGCTACTCTCCTGAATTATTAAAATACTTTGAAAGAGTAGGTCTCGATCACCAGCTATATTGTGATTGATGTGAAAGGATTTATTATTCCTTCTACTGCATGCATGTTATGCAATTTTCTCTCAGTTCGCTTTCTAATTATATTCTCCTCTGTTAAAAACATATTTTCGTTTTATGAAGTAATTTTTATTCGCAAAAATTGGCGTTTTAAGTTTATAAATACAAAGTAATTATCATTTTCTACTTTCTGCTTATTTAAAATTTTCTCATATTTAAAACTTTCTCTTATTTATTTTGACTACTCCGTTGAATATAGCATTGGGATACAAAGTAGAATTAATTGAATGATATACTCCTTTTTGGAATCTACAAAGCTAATAATACTTGGTTGAGACAATTATAATAAAAGGTATATATATATAAAGTACGTAAATAGTAGCAGGAAAATTAAGATTAAATGCGCATCCGTATTCAAAAAAAAGCATTATATTATTAGATTCGAAAAAAATGAATATATCTCGTATTCGGTTTAAAAGGTATCCAAGTAAATAAGCGGATACGAATACGGATATAAAGCGTATTAAATTCGATTAACATCCAATCCAGTAAATATATCCAAGCGGATACGGATATCCGGATTCGATATCCAAATCCGTATCAGAATAACTTATATATATATATATATACACACACACACACTTAATATTTACATTAATTAAGTTATTAATTAATGTAAATTATTAATTAATAATTTACCTATATAAGTTGTTAATAATTTAATATATATATATATATATATATATATATGTATTTATTAATAACTTACATTCATTGATTAATCACTTACATTCATTTATATAAGTTATTAATATATATATATATATATATATATATATTAATAAATCATAACTTAGATTCATTAATTAATCACTTTAACTTATATTCATTAATTAATAACTTACATATACATTTATATATATAAGTTATTATATATATACACACATGTATATTAATAACTTGCATTAATTAATTAATAACTTACATATATATATATATATATAGTAACTTACATATACATTTATATATATAAGTTATTATTATATATATATATATATATATATACAATACACTACACACATATATATTAATAACTTACATTCATTTATATAAGCTATTAATATATATATATATATATATATATATATATATATATATATATATACACACACACACGCGTGTTTAAGGACAATAATTCGAGAAAGCGGGAAGCAATGGACAATATAATTTTATTGTTAAAATGTGTTAGAGTGCGAATTAATTTAAAATTAATCTAGAAGGAGAGTTAAATAAATTAATTCACGTTTATGAATTTTTTGGGTGGAGAGAGTATTTATCACTTTCATTTGCCTAATTATTTAGAAACTAGAAGTCCAAATATGTAAAATAAGTTCAATGTCAATTTTGAATCAAGTTAGATTAACTAGTTGTCACACATACATTATAACTTCATACTCTCCATAAATATAATGAAATCAAATAATTTCTTATAACCATGTAATTTATTTATTGAGGATAAATAATAAATAAATCTCCCATAAATATTACATTTCATTTATTAAATATTAATTTATCTCTCTTTTTATTATTTAATAAAATTTGAAAGAATAATATTGAGATTTTAATTTCAATTTGATCCATCAAACAAAGTATCGGTTACATTATTGAATCTTTTTATTTTCACCCAAAGCGTCAATTAGCATGTTCCTCCCCTTATGATTAGGATGTTTAATTAATATGTATGGTTTAAATATTAAATTGTGTTTAATTAATATGTATGATTTAAACTTTAATTTTTTTTTCGTAAATATTTTGAATGAATTTTATATTAGGTTATTAATAAGCGAATTCGGATATTCGGATATCAAGAATAATTTGTCTATTCAATCGAATAAAATATAAGTATTGAATATTATCAAGTATTGAATATTTTTAGAATATCGGATCACGGATAATATTTTTAAAATCCATGGGATACGGATTTGGATAATAATTAGTTTTTACGGATACGGATACAGAGATATACCATGTATCCGTGATCCGTTTTGTAATTTTGTATATGTGCACACCCTAGAGGGGGGTGAATAGGTGTTTAAGCTAAAAGTGATAAGCGCTGAAAACTTTTTGAAATTTTGTCTTTCTGATTTAATTCAGACAATTACACCTATCGGCTTTTAGTGTGCATTCTTCGTTTATGATTATCAGACTGACTAGATTCTGTCTACACTTTAGTGTCTAGCGTGATGAATGAAAATATGCGCAGAAGCGTGAATGGTAGTTAAAGAAATAAGCAGTAAAAAATCACACCAAAAAACCTCAAATTCTTATCTCTACCTAGTGGCGTAATCCACGTCCAATCCCAACTAGGATTGGAGACACTTTTATTACTATTTAAACCGCATACAAAAATTACTCCACCATTAAGAAGAAGCCTCGAATATGATGTTGGACCTTATGCCCCTTTTGCACCTCTTGCACTTCTTCACATCTCGAGACTTGAAGCTTTCATGTAAGCAGACTAAAACACCTCAAGCCAAAACTATGCTTGAGTTTGGTTTACAAAGAATGAATAGAATAAATTTCAAAGCCAAAAGAATATAATAAATTACAATAGATGATATTGGAATATTGCGGTTGAAGTGCTCACGATATAGTATGTCGACTTGATTGCAGATTTGAGTCGATATCTGTTCATTAGAAGAGAAGGGTATATATATAACAAGACACTTAATGGCTATAAAAAGTTAGCTAAGAAAGAAAACTTCGGTCAGGTTAGAAACCATCCAATATATCATTGTATATGATAAACTTTGCCAACTAATTATTTTGAAGTAAATTTGAAATAAAGGTGATAAACTCTATACCGGTCATTTTTTTTGAACAAAGAGAGTAACAAGGAGATAAGATAAGACTTTAAAAGCTTCACGTAAACTCCTTTTTCAAATAGAATACTAAATACCACTAATGGGCCCCACTGACAATAGTATATCCTTAAATAACTTTAGCACCCACGAAATATACTATAGGATATATTAAAGAGAACCAATTTGGGCTAAATTTGGAATTAAGGACCATAATATACATTATTATAAATACAACATACCTTAATAAACTCCGATTCAAATCTTCCTTAATAACCTTGATTCAAATCAGGCGATTTTTAAAAACATTCCAACTACCAACTATCGCCAACAATTGTTTCATGAATTAACCATAACACATACATATCAATTATAATATTATACCTATAATCCATGCATATTAAATATTATAATAACACACCATGAACCATGCACACTTAAATTAGTCATCAATCAAAACATCGTATAATCAAAACTAACATTCTCCCCCTTTTTGATGATGATGATTTACTACTATTTTAACAACATATGTTCCCCTAACTTTAAGCTCCCCACAAATTTATGCATATAAGATTTAGTAGCAGATAGGAAACAAATAACAAATAAAGGAGACATATATATAATATCTAAATAAATAAGCCCATATAACACATAGATATCATATCCCAATTAAAATAGTTAAAACCAATAACATCATCATGTAGCATAAATGGTAGTCTAATATAAAAAAACCATCGTTATCCTCTCTCTTTATCCCTTAAACTTCTCCCCTTTGGCATTATCAAAAAGATGGGAGTCAGGCAGCTTCATCAGTAGTAGTCTCATAGAGAACATCATCAAGTTTCTTGTCAAATTCTTGAATTTTAACCACATAGTCGTTGTGATGAGAGACCAACACTTCCATTCGTCCGGAGAAATAATCAACCTTGTTGTTCAACTCTTGAATTTGTGTGGAGGCTGTTTGAGAAGCGAGTCAAGCCGAAAGTGCCCATATCATGGATAAGTTGAAAAAGAGTAGAAATTTGAACATTTGAAGGAGGAAGATCAGAGGAATCTGGTACAGTAGAATTAAGAATAGGAGAAGAGTTTGGAGATGGTGGAGATGAAGTAGGAACCTTCTCAACATCCCAACATAATGTCCCAGCAGAATTCACAGTCAATTTAGATTGAGACAGGATATATTTATCAATCACATCAGAAATTTGGACGACATCTTCATTGGCAAAAGAGATTCCAAAGTGTGCAAGAATTTTGGTAATAAAACCCCATAAGGAAAACACTTTATTTTATTTGTCAACAACTCTCCATGTGCTTAATCATAAACAAGGAAAAATTAAATTTTGTTCGGAGATGATTAATGCGAGAAAGAATTAAGTCTTGATATGTCATATTGGATCGACCCCCATTACGAGGAACTAAATTAGCACGAATGAGTTTATGAATAACATTAGTCGAAGGGTAGTTTCGATAAGCTGTTGGAAGTCTGATAAATTGACGAGAGGAACACTCTTTCCTGATTAAATAGCTATTCGAGGGCGATGATTAAATTTTCAAATGCTAAGGGACCCTTGAGTGTGAAAGGGCGAGAATCCGAGAACATGGAATATTGAGAATAGAGCCAATCTGGTAGAATGAATGACCCGATGTTTTGTTTTCACAAAAGTTATGACATCATCCTTATGGATATATTTCAAAAAATTGTTTAATTAATGTGGATGGATATGCGATTTGGGGGACTCGAAGCCAGAGAGAGAGGTGAACTTTTTGCAAATAAGGATGTTACCCCAATTTGTTGAAATAGGGCTTGATGTTGATTTCCCAAAAATAATCGTTTTATTGATCGTTAGATCCACGAAAACTCATAGCATAACTAGAAGAAGTAAAAATTAAAGAAGTACCGTGTGTTGGAGGATAGGAAGAAATCGGATGGTCCGAGGGATGAGGAATCGGGAATGAAGATGGGTTCGGTGGACTTCCCTTTCAAGCGATTCTTCATAGACCGCTTCGACGGATCCCAAGCCGTTGATCTTCGTGTGATAATCCGATTGACGCCGTAAGTGAGGGTGAGGTGGGATATCCTTCTTGCTCGGAAGAGCTTCTCTGCTTAGTGTTGACCACATGACCTTCCAGTGTTTTAGCCGTTGAAGAACTCTTGAAACCCTAGGTTTGGAAAGGAAGGAGAGACAACGAGTATAGAGAATAACAGTAGGATAGAGCGTGAAATGGGATAAAACCCTTTCTCAGGTGAAAATTAAAAACAGAGTGCAAGATGTGGAAGATGAAAAGATATTAGAGTGAATGGATTACATAGAGTTGTATTCCCGCTCAAGCACTAAATGACATTAAAACCCACTAATTCCCTTTTAGTTATTTTAATACATAGAATATAATATAAAACATGGAATAGTCACAAATATGTTCACATATGGCATTTAAACATAAAATGAATCTTGACAAAAAAAATAAAAATATCTAGCATAATGCAAAATAAATTTATATATACATAATTTAATAATATATAATTTTTTTAAATAAATTAATTTCTATAAACATAAGACTAATTAAGCCACAAGCAGACATTCCAAGTTCTCTTCTCGAGGTACAAAAAACATTCAATCACTTAAAGGTTTTGTAAAAATGTCGACGATTGATGTTCGGTAGGACAAATACTAACTCAATTAATCCTTTAGCAACATTATCTCTTAAAAATGATGTCTCACTTCAATATGCTTAATACGAGAATGAAGCATGTGATTTTTAGAAATATCAATGTACTTAGTATTGTCACACATAATAGGCACATTTTCTGAAATAACATTAAAATCATGTAACGTTTGTATCATCCATGTAATTTGTGAACAACAACTACCTGCCGCCAAATATTCACCTTACGTAGTAAGACAAGGCTACATATGTTTGTTTCTTCTTTGTGCTTGGTTCTGAAGGCTTTGATTTAAAAATTCTGCACACTTGTACGTGCTTTTTCTATCGACTTGGCACCTGCATAATCTCGCATCCCAGTATCCAATTAGTTCATAACTAGAGATCTGAGGATAGTATAAGCCAAAATTAATTGTACGGATAAATATTTAAATAATCTTTTACCACTTTAAGATGAGACTCTTTTGGTTGAGCTTGAAATCTTATAGCACAAAGGCTTACACTTATAATATTCCGATCTTGATGCGGTTAAATAAAGTAAACAACCAATCATACCTCGATACATTATCACTTCAACATCTTTACACCGTAGCGTCGCGATAAGTTTGATGGTAGTTCATGCGCCTCCAAAATTAGGTATACATCACCCGTCTTGGGTCGCTTGGATACATGATACGTAATTCAAATACGACTTCTTAATACAATTGCCGTAGTCTGTCATCGACAAAAATATAAAGCTATGAGTTTGAATACAAATATTATCTCTAGAGATTATACAAACTCAAAAGGAGTCCTCATTACAATTATTATCCACTTTATTTCACGAATAGTGAGGACTACTAATCTTCCTCCTGGACCATCACTCCAGTTCCACGACTCGTCCCAATTTTATATTCTCATTTTTAGAGAGAAACGGTGAAAGAAAGGTGAGCTGTAGCCCGGATGAAATATTATGACTAAGATAATGCGAATAAATTATCATTAGTCTCAGCAATATTAAAGCGATAAAATATAATAGACATCAAGTTTAAGCTGCCGGTGAACAAGCAATCCATTAAAGAGTCAGTAGAAAATAAAATCTCTATCTTTTATGTTTAAAAGGTTTTCATCAACATTGCTCGGCGATTACGGTTATGATTATCTGAAACACTACACCAAAAATGACCTCTGGCGAAGGATATTTTGTGAAGAATTTATTCCTTCACATGAGGAGTTATTTAGCGAAGAATTTGAAGGAAAAAAAATGCGGTAATGATATAGTTATTAGCGAAAAGAAAACATCATTCTCGATTTATATTTTTTTCTACATAAAAATTAGAGGCGATAGAATGATTTTGGCAGGACCCGATTTATGGCGAAAATTGCGAGGAAAGAATCTGTTTAGTGAAGTAATTATTACTCACTATATATCGTTATTTAGAAGTTTTTTGCGAGGATAAAATTGGTCGCTATCTTGTTCTAAATAATATTTTTTATATGGTGAATATAAATACCTTAAATTTTTTACAATAGTAAATTTAAATTTTAATAACACTTTTAAGTAACTTATAATATCAACTATTTATTTTAATAAACTATAAAGTAAATAACTTTACACTATGTTAAACTTTAAAATTTCTCCATAAAAGTTTATTTTTATGATCATAATTAAATAAAGTTAAAGTTAAATAAAAATAAAATTAAATAATCAAAAGACTTTAAATTTTATTTTAAGTATATAATATTAATCCAAAAAGTCTTTTTGGAGATTAATTTAAAGTAACTTTATTTTTTGGTATTGTATTTAATATTCAAAGTTAAATAATAATTTGGGAGGGCTTTAATTAAGAAACACTTTTGGATTATTTAATTTTATTTTTTATTGGTTGATTCTAAACCATAAGAAAATCAAAAAAAACTTAATTTTATTTATTTGAAATACGATCTCGTAGCTTCACCAAGTCTAAAACCATAAAAAGACAATACTTAAAAGATGAAGTTTTTATAAAAAACGTTTGGTATTTTTTACGCTTTTTAAAAAAAATGTTCTAGATACATATGAAATTAAAAGCGTTTATGTATTTATAAGGATAATTTTTGATTTTAAGCAGATAAGTTTTTTATCTATGTAAAAAAACATGGATTAAAAAAATAAAATGTGGATCTGTACTTTCTCTCTCTCGGTGTGCCGCGCCATGGTGAGGAGGCGTATACTGGGAAGATCTTTTAACCTTTGCCATTCCGCAGTCTTGGCAGTAGTTGGAAGTTGAGGCTGCCTTTCACTCCCGGCGGAGAGAGATGGCGACCATGACGGGCAATCCGCTGACGAGCGAGGCCATGAAGGGACAAAGGCAGTAGCTTGCAGCCATACGCGCTCCCTCTCTTGGCCTGCCCAGGCATCTGGCCCAGCAGCCAGCGAGCGGCTGAGAAGAGACGGCCGAGATCACGC